>JAMKCF010000023.1:646568-1246568 GCA_023634235.1 Pisaster brevispinus | reverse complement strand
ACGAGCTTCGGAAAAAGCAAAACATTAGCGGACAACGTTGGTGTGTATTTTTTTAGAACAAACATAAGAATACACTAGACTTAGAATTTTTGTTTATTACAAAAATACGGTGTTCGGTGGTACGTTACATGATGACGTAGTTCAAAAAACATTGAACATAAAAAGATGAATTTGTATACAATGTGTTGTTTTTTATAGTTAAACTTGTACCACACTTTGTAACAACTCCCGTTTCTTGAGAAATGTTTATGTTTGTGTTACATTGGCATCAGGTTTTTTGGTTTTATTTTGCACCTCAAAGCCCTTAAAAAATTTCGCCCATCTGGCACGGGATATTGTACATACAGATTGTGCAATGCCAGTTGTATTATTTTATTTCAATTAATTATTTGTATATTCCTGTTTAACCGGAAGTCAAGGTTAAATGGTTAAATTGAATATTGTGTATGTGGTTTCTTAAGTTTCTTAAGTTATTACTATCAATAAATACAAATTCAAATGTGTTGTTGAGAAATTATTTTTCTTGTGTACCGCGTGTTTAATTTATCAATACCGTTCAGACGACGTATGGATTGTAACAATCCATTGTGTGGTTAAGGAGTTATGAATTTTTCAAATATTACACGGACTACCATTATTTGGATGTGCAATATACAATGAATACAATGAAATAGCGAGCGGCGCCAAAAGTATTCCTATAGGTGGCTTTACAGTTTCAATCAAAGATCGTATAGCGCCGTAGGCGGTAACGATCTTTGGTTTCAATACAGACATGTTAACTTAAACTACGCGCGCAATGTACATGTGGCTGTATGGACGTGTAGCGAGACCTTGACTACACGTGCTCGTACACGTGCGTGGCTGGTACAGGTTTGACATACATTGTATTTACGTGTAGGCCTACACTACCGTGCGTTGTCGTACAAGGTCGTTCAACAGACACTTGCGCTTTGACGCCCAGTTTTGACCAGATGCAAATATTAAAATGCTATAATCTCTGTGCAAAAGTTTCGGCAGAATAACTCATCTATAACCTGATGCAAAATTCATGTTAAAATATTACGTAGTTTTTGAGATATGAATTTTTGTGAAATTTTCAACTTCCGGTTTGAACCGGAAGTCAAGGTCAAATGGGGTCATGTTGTGTGTAGCATTTGTTAACCTTTTAACGACCAATCCGATGATGTGTAGATTGTAAAAATCCGACATGTGGTTCATGAGTTATGATTTTTTACAAATATTAAACATTGATTTAATGTAATTCAATACCCGATGACGTCATCATGACATCATCATGTTTGTGGCGTGTTGATGTTAATGTTTAATTGCCTTATGAGTTTCAATGTTCAAATCAATTTCAATTTTGAGTTATGACAAAAACTTGATTTTTTTGACGAAAAAACACAAAGGCAGACTTTGACCTTCCGTTAAGACCGGAAGTGAAGGTCATGCGATTTTTGCGTTAACTTTTCAAATGTTGCCCCAATCTTGATGTATCAGATGCCCAACTATGAGTTGCATAGCTGTCAAATTCACGAAGATACAGCAATTAGAAAATTGTCATTTTTAACTTTAAAAACCTTGTCATGACGTCATCAATGTCGTCATCATTCCAACAAAGTGGCGGTTTCATCTACTCACTATTGCCTATGTACACAGTAAGTTTTAAGTTTGTACAAGCTTTAATTTTGTTTAATATTGCTGGAGAAGGTTCGGAGGGAAAGAAGAACACGAGGAAAAAAAAAAAAAAAAAAAAAAAACATAACAGTAACAATAGTTGTTCGGCTGTTAGCCGAACACCTAACTAGACATAATTTTTTGTTCCATAACAAAAACAAGGTGTTCGGTATTGACATTTTCGAGTTAGCAGAGGTAGTGTTTTCAAAGCAAAAACCGAAAAAACTTAGTACGACAAATTGATACGTAAAGTGAATGGTAGAAGATTTCGTATTTTAAATAAAAAACTTTGATAAATTAAAAAACTGATGAAATCATTCCGTTTTCATAGCTCATTTTATTATCAAAACATTGAGATTCATAGTTATTGTTTTGCTGGAATTGACAGTCCTATGGGTAAAACTGTATTCGATATACATGTAAAGGGACCATCTGATTTCAAGATCATATTGTTTGCAGGCCTCAAAACGAAGACCGGGAGTGATTATTTTCACTTAAGCTCTCAGTTTTGACCAGAATTGAAGCTCACAGGGAGACACAGTTTGTGTAATCATTGGGGATGGTGCAAGTTATGTATATACAAATTTGGTTCTCCGGATAAAGGTTAATTTAATGTAAGGACGCCATCGAGTCGTCATCATCCCGAAAATAACTGCAGTTTCATCTACACACTCGGGTCTAAGTATGTAAAGTTGTAGGTCTCAACCCTTTTTTGGTTAATGGGATATGAAGTTTTTAAGTATGGAATAAGCATCTTTCAGTTTCGACCAGAAGTAAAGGTCACAGAGCTGCATAGGGTCACACTTTGTGTAAAATTAAAAAAATACACTCCATGGTCTTTCACATGGACCAAAGATCTGGTATGTAGCAGTTATAGTTTTCCAGATATGTTTTTTTGTAAAAATTAAACATTGATTCAATGTTATGACGTCATTGGTGACGTAATCATGCCGAAAACCTATGTGGTTTCATTGACACACTAAGGTCTAAGTACATGGTTAGCATAAAGTCAAAACCCTTTTTGGTTCAAGAGTTATGTTTTTTTCCATACACAGTAAGCAGTACATATACATAATATACCTGAGCGGGGATTAGCATCAATTCAATCCGATAGTTGAAAATTAAACCATGACAAAAATAATGATTTTTGAAAGTAAAAAAACAAAATAAAAAACACTAGGCAAGTTCATGGATATCAACATTATTGTAGACAAAAAAGGAATGCCCCCTCTTTTTAACGGTGATTTTGAAATAAAGCTTACCATTTTAATCACCGTGTCTGAAGGGCATACTCAGAGGGCCTAGAGCGCCTTTGGCAGGCATGGTCACGTCGATCAACGTGACGTGGGTCTCGGTGTTTGATGAGAAACAAACCAATGTCGTTCTTTTTCAGTTGAAGTTTTTGTCATTTAGTCAAAGTCATACAAATCCCTAAAGCAGGTGGACATCTCAGTAAAACCTCCTCTTTTATTCCTTGTTTTCCATTAAGCCATCAGACGAGCACAGCGGAACTAAATTCACACTGAACTTTGAATGAGTTTGAGTTTTTTATGTGCGGGACACGTGTTGTTACAACGTACAAGAATAAGCAACGCAATGATACATTTCCGTTGTGTGGGACTGTGTGCACAGGCTTCGTGGACTTTGAACCTTATGAATAATGGAGCGGACAGTCAGTTACAGCGCTTTTCTCCATACACACATAAACTGCGGTTAATACTAATTTTGGCTGTAACACCCATTTAGGACCAGAAGTTAAGGTCATATTGGCATCATTTCTGTGCAAAAGTTTCGGAAGGATCATAGATCTACAATCTGATGTGAAAATTGTGACGAAACGATCAGTAGTTTTTGAGATATGAATTGTTTAAATATTCAACTTCCGGTTTGAACCGGAAGTCAAGGTCAAATGAGGTCGCGTTCAGTGTAGCGTTTTTAGAGTCATACCAGGCCTATCCGATGATGTATAGATTGTGAAAATCCATTGTGTAGTTTTGGAGTTATGATTTTTTCAAATATTAAACTTTGATTTAACGTAACTCGACACCTGATGACGTCATCATGACGTAACTGAAGCGGTTTCATCTCCTAATAAATATCTAACTAAATATGAAGTTTCAAGTTCATATGAGCTTGGAAAGGGTGCTTTTGTTAGCGGACAAGGGACGCTGAGAAGAAGAAGAAGAAGAAGAAGAAGAAGTATTAAGAAAAAAAAAAAAAAACCGAACAATAATAAGAGGTGTTCCGGGCTGAATGCCCGAACACCTAACTAGACATAAGTTTTTGTTGCATAACAAAAACAAGGTGTTCGGTGTAGACATTTTCGAGTTAGCTGAGGTAGTGTTTTCGAAGCGAAAACCGAAAAAACATAACTTAGTACGACAAATTGATACGTAAAGTGAATGGTAGAAGATTTCGTATTTGAAATAAAAAACTTTTATAAATTTAAAAACCGATGAAATCATTCCGTTTTCATAGCTCATTTTTTTATCAAGACGTTGAGATTCATAAGTATCTTCTAAGTTTTTGAAATTGTCACAGGCTTTTAGTTATTATTTTGCTGGAATTGAAAGTCCTATGGGTAAATTGTATATGATATAGAGGGACCATCTGAGTTCAAGATCATATTGTTTGCAGGCCTCAAAACGAGGACCGGGAGTGATTATGTTCACTTAAGCTCTCAGTTTTGACCAGAATTGAAGCTCACAGGGAGACACAGTTTGTGTAATCATTGGGAATGGTGCAAGTTATGTATATAAAAATGTTGGTTCTCCGGATAAAAAAAGGTTAATTTAATGTAAGGACGCCATCGAGTCGTCATCATCCCGAAAACCAGAAGTAAAGGTCACAGAGGGTCACACTTTGTGTAAAAAAAAAAAAAAAAATACAATGTCGTTCTTTTTCAGTTGAAGTTTTTGTCATTTAGTCAAAGTCATACAAATCCCTAAAGCAGGTGGACATCTCAGTAAAACCTCCTCTTTTATTCCTTGTTTTCCATTAAGCTATCAGGCGAGCACAACGGAACTAAAGTCACATTGAACTTTGAATGAGTTTGGGTTTAAGTGCAGGACAACGTGTTGTTAGTACATGTACATACACGAATAAACAACGAAATGATATTCAATGGGCTTTCCAGGATTTGCACACAATGTATATTATGGCTGCATGCTGCACGTTGTGCGGTTTTGTGTGCACGTCATACTGGATTGGATGCCACACTGTGCGCTCGGTATTGGTCTAGATTCCAATATTTTAACGCTCGTTTTCACCTAGAAATACATCTTAAAATGTATTCATTCCCATGTACCAAATGATTAGTATCTAATGTTCTTTAGATTCAAGAAAAAAGAAAGAATTGAAAGTCCGCAGTCTTTGAGTTATGTTTGTTGTTAGAAAAAGGTGGAACTTTGAGAAAAATTAATTGCTTTTAATTACCTAATAAATCATTAAATGACGTCATCATTACGTGAAAACTGCTGTTTCATCCACTAGTCATGTGTAAAAGGGTTGCCAAGTTTCATGACCCTACGAACTTGGGAAAGAGCAAAACATTAGCGGACAACGTTTGTGTGTATTTTTTTTTAGAACAAACATAAGAATACACTAGACATAAGTTTTTGTTCCGTAACAAAAACAAGGTGTTCGGTGTAGACATTTTCGAGTAAGCAGAGGTAGTGTTTTCAAAGAGAAAACCGAAAAAACATAACTTAATACGTCAGATAATATTTCAGAGCGGGATAAAAGCATGAACAGTTGTTTGTTAAAATGTTAAGACAAGGTCACCAACATATTCTTTTCTGTGAAGTATGTGAAGCCCATGTTGAAAAAAAATTATAAAACTCTGCCAAAAGCTTCTAGTAAAACTGTATTTTGAACTGTTTTTAACCCACCACAAGATGGCGGTCTTAATTTTGTTTTTAACCAGACCCTTGTCAGACTGCAACATTGTTAAAATCAACTCCAAAAAAGTTGCCACTTTTAATTACAATGCACTTTCGGTTTTAACTGGAAGTAAAAGACACGTAATTTCATGCAAACAATTAAAATCGAAGACCTATATTACCTTTGTAAAATCCCGCAAAAAAAGCAACCCAGGGTCTCTTACCCATTTAACATTTAAATTACGTAGATTTCCGAGGCAGCATCTGTCACAGAGCGAGCAAATAATAAAATTCCAGAGCGGGACAAAAGCATCAACAGTTGTTTGGTTTAGCGCCATCCTCTGAAATGTTTCCGTTACGTGGGACTGTACACACAGGCTTCGTGGACTTTTAACCTTATGGTTTTCATTACGTGGGACTGTACACACAGGCTTCGTGTTGCACACACAGGCTTCGTGGACTTTGAACCTTATGAATAATGGAGCGGACAGTCAGTTACAGCGCTTTTCTCCATACACGAATTAACTGCGGTTAATACTAGCATTGGCTGTAACACCCATTTAGGACCAGAAGTTAAGGTCATATTGGCATCATTTTTGTGCAAAAGTTTCGGAAGGATGACAGAACTACAATCTGATGTAAAATTTATGATGAAATGATCAGTAGTTTTTGAGATATGAATTTTTTTAATATTCAACTTCCGGTTTGAACCGGAAGTCAAGGTCAAACGAGGTCGCGTTCAGTGTAGCGTTTTTAGAGTCATACCAGGCCTATCCGATGATGTATAGATTGTGAAAATCCATTGTGTTGTTTTGGAGTTATGATTTTTTCAAATATTAAACTTTGATTTAACGTAACTCGACACCTGATAACGTCATCATGACGAAACCAAAAATGGTTTCATCTACTAATGAATATCTAACTATGTGTAAAGTTTCAAGTTTATGTGAGCTTAGGAAGTGTGTCTTTGTTAGCGGACAATCGACGGCGAGAAGAAGAAGACGAAGTAAAAAAAAAAAAAAAAACCGAACAATAACAAGAGGTCTTCGGACTTTTGTCCGAACACCTAACTAGACATAAATTTTTGTTGCGTAACAAAAACAAGGTGTTCGGTGTAGACATTCTCGAGTTAGCAGAGGTAGTGTTTTCAAAGAGAAAACCGAAAAAACAACTTAGTACGACAGATAATATTTCAGAGCGGGATAAAAGCATAAACAGTTGTTTGTTAAAATGTCAAGACAAGGTCACCAACATTTTCATTTTTGTGAAGTATGTGGAGCCCATGTTGAAACAATTATAAAGACTCTGCCAAAGGCTTCTAGTAAAACTGTATTTTGAACTGTTTTTAACCTGCCGCCAGATGGCGCTCTTATTTTTTTTGTTTTAACCAGACCCTTGTCAGACTGCAACATCGTTAAAACCAACTCCAAAAAAATTGCCACTTTTAATTACAATGCACTTTCGGTTTTAACTGGAAGTAGAGGACACGTAATTTCATGCAAACAATTAAAATCGAAGACCTATATTACCTTTGTATAATCCCGCAAAAAAGCAACCCAGGGTCTCTTATCCTCGAATTGATAGGAATTTTCAAAGATTTAAACTTTAAATGACGTTGATTTCCGAGGCGGCATCTGTCACAGAGCGAGCAAATAATACAATCCAAGAGCGGGATAAAAGCATGAACAGTTGTTTGGTATAGCGCCATCCCCCGCTTGTGGAATGTTTCCGTTACGTGGGACTGTACACACAGGCTTCGTGGACTTTGAACCTTATGAGTTTCCATTACGTGGGACTGTACACACAGGCTTCGTGTTGCACACACAGGTTTCGTGGACTTTGAACCTTATGATTCATGGTGCTGAACAGTCGGCTACGGCGCTTTTCTATGTACAAAGATTAAATGCGCGTTAATACTAACGTTGGCTGTAACACCCAGAAGTTAAGGTCATATTGGCATCATTTCTGTGCAAAAGTTTCGGAAGGATCACAGAACTACAATCTGATGTAAAAATTGTGATGAAATGATCAGTAGTTTTTGAGATATGAATTTTTAAAATATTTAACTTCCGGTTTGAACCGGAAGTCAAGGTCAAATGAGGTCGCGTTCAGTGTAGCATTTTTAGAGTTATACCAGGCCTATCCGATGATGTATAGATTGTGAAAATCCATTGTGTAGTTTTGGAGTTATGATTTTTTCAAATATTAAACTTTGATTTTACGTAACTCGACACCAAATGACGTCATCATGACATCACCAAGGCGGTGTCTTCTACTCATACATATCTAACTATATGTGAAGTTTAAAGGTTGTGTGAGCTTGGGAAGTGCGTATTTATTATCGGACAATCGCGGGGGATAAGAAGAAGAAGAAGAAGAACTAGACATAAGTTTTTGTTGCATAACAAAAACAAGGTGTTCGGTGTAGACATTTTCGAGTTAGCTGAGGAAGTGTTTTCGAAGAGAAAACCGAAAAAACATAACTTAGTACGACAAATTGATACATAAAGTGAATGGTAGATTTCGTATTTGAAATAAAAAACTTTGATAAATTAAAAAACTTATGAATTATTTCCGTTTTTATAGCTCATTTTACTATCAAGACATTGAGATTCATAAGTATCAGCTAAGTTTTTGAAATTGTTACAGGCTTTTAGTTATTGTTTTGCTGGAATTGAAAGTCCTATGGGTAAAACTGTATTCAATATAGAGGGACCATCTGATTTCAAGATCATATTGTTTGCAGGCCTCAAAACGAGGACCGGGAGTGATTATTTTCACTTAAGCTCTCAGTTTTGACCAAATTGAAGCACACAGGGAGACACAGTTTGTGTAATCATTGGGGATGGTGCAAGTTATGTATATAACAATATTTTGGTTCTCCGGATATAAATTGTTTACATATTAAAGGTTAATTTAATGTAAGGACGCCATCGAGTCGTCATCATCACGAAAATAACTGTGGTTTCATCTACACACTCAGGTCTAAGTGTGTAAAGTTTAAGGTCTGAACCCTCTTTTGGTTAATTGGATCTGAGGTTTTAAAGTATGGAATAAGCATCTTTCAGTTTCGACCTGAAGTAAAGGTCACAGAGGGTCACACTTTGTGTAAAATTATAAAAATACACTCAGGGTCTTTCACATGGACCAAAGATCTGGTATGTAGCAGTTATAGTTTTCCAGATGTTTTTATGTAAAAATTAAAACATTGATTTATTGTTATGACGTCATTGATGACGTAATGATGCAGAAAACCTCTCTGGTTTCATTGACACACTAAGGTCTAAGTTCATGGTTAGCTTAAAGTCAAAACCCTTTTTGGTTCACGAGTAATGTTTTTTTCATACACAGTAGGTATACATTATTATACCTGAGCGGGGATTAGCATCAATTCAATCCGATAGTTGAAAATTAAACCATGACAAAATAATGATTTTTTAAAGTAAACACAAAACAAAAGAACCACTAGGAAAGTTCATGGATGAAACATATAAAAAAAAAGGAATGCCCCCTCTTGTTAACGGTGATTTTGAAATAAAGCTTACCATTTTAATCACCGTGTCTGAAGGGCATACTCAGAGGGCCTACTAGAGCGCCGTTGGCAGGCACGGTCACGTCGATCAACGTGACGTGGGTCTCGGTGTTTGATGAAAAACAAACCAATGTCGTTCTTTTTCAGTTGAAGTTTTTGTCATTTAGTCAAAGTAATACAAATCCCTAAATCAGGTGGACATCTCAGTAAAACCTCCTCTTTTATACCTTGTTTTCCATTAAGCTATCAGACGAGCACAACGGAACTAAATTCACACTGAACTTTGAATGACTTTGGGTTTAAGCGCGGGACAACGTGTTGTTAGTACATGTACATACACGAATAAACAACGCAATGATATTCAATGGGCTTTCCAGGATTTGCACACAATGTATATTATAGCTGCATGCTGCATGTTGTGCGGTTTGTGTGCACGTCATACTGGATTGGATGCCACACTGTGCGCTCGGTATTGGTCTAGATTTCAATATTTTAACGCTCGTTTTCACCTAGAAATACATCTTAAAAATTATTCATTCCCATGTACGAAATGATTAGTATCCGATGTTCTTTAGATTCAAGAAAAAAGAAAGAATTGCAAGTCCGCGGTCTTTGAGTTATGTTTGTTGAAAAATTAGTTACTTTTAATTACCTAATAAATCATCAGATGACGTCATCATTACGTGAAAACTTTTGTTTCATCCACTAATCATGTGTAAAATGGTTGCCAAGTTTCATGACCATACAAGCTTGGGAAAAAGCAAAACATTAGCGGACAACGTTTGTGTGTATTTTTTTTTAGAACAAACATAAGAATACACTAGACATAAGTTTTTGTTGCATAACAAAAACAAGGTGTTCGGTGTAGACATTTTCGAGTTAGCAGAGGTAGTGTTTTCAAAGAGAAAACCGAAAAAACATAACTTAGTTTGACAAATTGATACGTAAAGTGCATGGTAGAAGATTTCGAATTTGAACTAAAAAACTTTGATAAATGATGAAATCATTCCGTTTTCATAGCTCATTTTATTATCAAGACATTGAGATTCATAAGTATCTGCTAAGTTTTTGAAAGTGTTACAGGCTTTTAGTTATTTTTTGGCTGGAATTGAAAGTCCTATGTGTAAAACTGTATTCGATATAGAGGGACCATCTGATTTCAAGATCATGTTGTTTGCAGGCCTCAAAACGAGAACCGGGAGTGATTTTTTTCACCTAAGCTCTCAGTTTTGACCAGAATTGAAGCTCACAGAGAGACACAGTTTGTGTAATCATTGGGGATGGTGCAAGTTATGTACATAACAATTTTGGTTCTCCGGATAAAGGTTAATTTAATGTAAGGACGCCATCGAGTCGTCATCATCCCGAAAATAACTGCGGTTTCATCTACACACTCGGGTCTAAGTATGTAAAGTTTAAGGTCTCAACCCTTTTTTTGGTTAATGGGATATGATGTTTTGAAGCATGGAATAATCATCTTTCAGTTTCGAAAAGAAGTAAAGGTCACAGAGGGTCACACTTTGTTAAGATTAAAAAAATACACTCCAGGGTCTTTCACATGGTCCAAAGATCTGGTATGTAGCAGTTATGTTTTCCAGATATGTTTTGGGGGTAAAAATTAAACATTGATTTAATGTTTTGACGTCATTGATGACGCCATCATGCCGAAAACCTTTGTGGTTTCATTAGCCTTGTCCAAGGCTCTTTACACAAGCACCCCGCTTTGAATTCACCAGGTAGCATAACAATAATGGCACGGTACTGCAGTACTTGATATACAGTATACCGTGGTCTCGAAGCATGCTTTTTCAACCTCGTACCAAAAAACGAGGCCGAAACAGCTCTTTACGCAAGCACCCCGCTTTGAATTCACCAGGTAGCATAACAATACTGGCACGGTACTGCAGTACTTGATATACAGTATACCGTGGGGTCGAAGCATGGTTTTTCAACCTCGTACCAACAAACGATGCCGAAACAGAGGCTTGTTCCCACTGTAAAAAGGTCAAATTGTGGGCGGAGTCGCTTTATGCTAATATTTCCTGAAGGTGTATGCTCATTAGTTAATGTACAGTGGCAAGGTGAATACTACGAGAGTTTATGATTGGACGATTATCCGTCCAGTACAGGAAATGAATATTCAATATCCGATTCCAGCATTACGTAATTAGCGCTGCGATCCCTGCGCAATGATAAAGAAAAACATAAGCTGCCGTTTACAGTGGGAACAAGGCTCTGTTTCGGCCTTGAAAAACCATGCTTCAACCCCACGGTATACTGTTTATCAAGTACTGCAGTACCGTGCCAGTATCGTTATGCTACCTAAATACATGGTTAGCTTAAAGTCAAAACCCTTTTTGGTTCACGAGTTATGATTTTTTTCACACTCAGTAAATATACATATTATACCTGAACGGGGGGTTAGCATAATTTCAATCCGTTAGTTGAAAATTATATCATGCAATACAAAACCATACAATACAATACAAAAATGTTTTATATACCGCCATTTCATCAAGATCACAGCAGTTTGTGATGATACAAAAGAAACATGGAAACGATGATATAAATTTGCAAATTAAAATCATAAACAACCAACAATCATTGTGGGAACAGGTGTGGTTTCAGATGCTTCTTGAAAATATGAAGTGAATCAGCAGAGCGCAGAGCTGGGGTAGACTATTCCAAAGTTTAGGGGCGGCAAAAGAGAAGGATTTTTCAGCAGCTGATGCAAGAGATCTGTGATTAATTTTGTTTTCAACAAGACGGGTAGTGTCGTTTGATGACCGCAAGCCGACTCTTCCTGGGGTGTACAAAACCAAGCACGATTTTAAATATGCTGGGCCCATATGCTGGAAACAAAGCACAGGGTTTTATATTGGATACGTTCCTTGACAGGCAGCCATTGGAGTTGCTTTAGAAATGGTGTAGCATGATCGTATTTGTTAGCGCAGTGAATGAGTTTGGATGCCCAGTTTTGAAGACGCTGAAGTTTTTGAAGAAAAAAAACCCAAACAAAAAACAAAAAAAACTAGGCAAGTTCATGGATGAAACATATCAACATTATTGTAGACGGAAAAAGGAATGCCCCCTCTTTTTAACGGTGATTTTGAAATAAAGCTTACCATTTTAATCACCGTGTCTGAAGGTCATACTCAGCGGGCCTAGAGCGCCTTTGGCAGGCATGTCCACGTCGATCATTGTGACGTGGGTCTCGGTGTTCAGGACCGCGAGAACAAATTATTGCAAAGGGGTGCTGGGTTTTTTTCAAAGATAATTGACGTATACGGCGTATGGTCCAGGCCCGCTTAAGTTCTTAAAATGCTCTTTCGTACAACCAGAGACACGATTTGGCACTTAAATCTCTCCTTTTTTGGGGGGGGGCAGGAATATTATTAGTGTACTTTGCAAAATGACAACCCCAAAATGACGAGGCGATGTTGGGTTTAAAGATATTTAGTTTTTCGAGACTCTTGCAGTACATTACTAGAATCGTGGCTCAAATTGAAAAATATTTCCAATGCATAGTTGTTTACGTACATTTATCGTCCTTTCGTTAATAATATTGTCATTGAATAACAGAACATGTCAGGTTTAGAAGTGATAAGACCCAAGGGAGCAATAAGTGCCTCTCGTAAATTTTTTATAAGGATGAACACAATAGTTTTTGAAGGCTTATCCCTGGCATCAAATGCTCACTGATCAATTGCTTATAATCTTTGCGTTTTTGAATACCATGATGATGATTGAAACATTACATTAAAGCTAAATAATTTCATCCTTATTAATATTTTACCAGTCAGGGGGAAATTAATAATTAATAATGATTGCCATTGACTCGAACAAAGCGTACCAATGGCTATTTAGTTTTATTTTGATGTCACGTTTTTTTTCTACAAGCACAAGCTGGTGAGAGTTTCCCGCCGCATGTTACAGCGTATCGCTTTGGGCGACTGGGCCATCTAGTGGTTAAAAGGTAGCCACTAGACCAACCAGCCGCTCAAAGCGATAGGAAGTTGAGCAGGGTTTATTAATCTTTATTTTCACGATTTTATTTTAATTTTACTAATTAAATTGTCAGTAATGTAGCCATTCCACCAAAATGTTTTTGATGTGAAAACAAGTGATGTAAAAAAAAAATAATAAAAATTAAAAAATAAATAAATCACCTAAACTTGCGCCTACGTTAAATCTCCCATTAGCTGATGGCTCAGAGGTGCCCGGAAACTCAATGGTGACCTTTTCGTCGCCAGACTTGTACGGTCTTTTGAACGTGACCACAGGGTACCCAGTCTACCTATTTCTTACTCCATTATGGTCCAAAAACCTTCGCGGTCTGGATATTTTTGACCCCATTCTTATCGCTCAAGTTTGCTGAAAAGATGTTTAGTTTTCGAGACTCGTGCAGTGAATTTTTAGAATTGTGGTTTAAATTTTAAAATATTTCCAAGGCTAGTTGTTTACGTACAATTAACGTCCCTTTTGTTAATATTGGCACCGAATAACGGAGTATGTCAGGTTCAGAAGTGGTAAGTGCCAAGGGAACAATAAGTGCTTCTCGTTAACGGCTAGCGGTAATTTTTATTGCGATTTTTTTTTTTTTTTTAAGCATGAACAAAATAGTTGTAAAGGCTTTGTAGATCATTATTAATTTCCCCATTTCTCAGTTGACTTGTTGTAAAATGATAATAACGATGAAATTATTTAGCTTGAATGTCATTTTCTTTCATCATCATGACAATGTTTCAAAACTAATGACAGCAATAAATAAGTGAGCATTTGAGGCCAGGTAAAAGCATTTGAAAACTATTGTGTTATTGGTTGGTTTAATTCCGAGGTTGGTTTATTTCTGCAATATTCGTTTATTTCTGAGTTGTTCATTTATTTCTGAGTTGTTTGATTATTACAGAGTTGTTCGTTTAATCCTGACTTGTTTGTTTATTTTGAAACTGTGTTGTATGGCGCGTACAGTGTGTTCCTCGCTCATGGTATTTCCCATTTTTTTAATCTGCATTGTAAAAGCACGTATTAAGCTTTTAATATTTTTCAATAGTTTCTGTATGCAGTAGTATTATTTTTGTTTGTGAAATATGTGTTTGGTTTTGAGTTACTTCAAAACAATGTGCATTTAAATTTATTTACTTTTTACAATGGGAATTTGTTGAATTATTTACATCCTTTTTTCGGCTTGTAATTATTTGTATTCTACTATGTAGGCCTCAACTTTGAAAACAGGTGTTTTTTGTATCTATTAAAGTATTTCTTATTGCCTTTTATTTTGCATATCACTTTTCTTTTGTGATTGAAATTTGTATTTTTGTGTAAGTTCCTTAAATATTTGTGATTTAATGTATGTTTAAGTTTTTTGTGTGCTTGTTTGTTTGCTTTTGTTTTTGTGTTTTCTGTTTTGTATTTATTTATCTCCGGGTTCTTTAGTATAATATTCCAGCTCCGGGTGCGTGAGTATATACCAGCACCCCCATCCAAAAAGTTGGGGGTGCTGCAGCACCCACAGCACCCCCGCTCCGCGGGCCTGTCGGTGTTTGATGAGAAACGAACCAATGTCGTTCTTTTTCAGTTGAAGTTTTTGTCATTTAGTCAAAGTCATACACATCCCTAAAGCAGGTGGACATCTCAGTAAAACCTCCTCTTTTATTCCTTGTTTTCCATTAAGCCATCAGACGAGCACAATGGAACTAAATTCACACTGAACTTTGAATGAGTTTGGGTTTAAGCGCGGGACAACGTGTTGTTAGTACATGTACATACACGAATAAACAACGCAATGATATTCAATTGGCTTTCCAGGATTTGCACACAATGTATTTTTTATTATAGCTGCATGCTGCACTTTGTGCGGTTTTGTGTGCACGTCATACTGGATTGGATGCCACACTGTGCGCTCGGTATTGGTCTAGATTTCAATATTTTAATGCTCGTTTTCACCTAGAAATACATCTTAAAATGTATTCATTTCCATGTACGAAATGATTAGTATCCAATGTTCTTTAGATTCAAGAAAAAAGAAAGAATTGAAAGTCCGCGGTCTTTGAGTTATGTTTGTTGAAAAATTAATTACTTTTAATTACCTAATAAATCATCAGATGACGTCATCATTACGTGAAAACTTCTGTTTCATCCACTAATCATGTGTAAAATGGTTGCCAAGTTTCATGACCATACGAGCTTGGAAAAAAGCAAAACATTAGCGGACAACGTTTGTGTGTATTTTTTTTTAGAACAAACATAAGAATACACTAGACATAAGTTTTTGTTCCGTAACAAAAACAAGGTGTTCGGTGTAGACATTTTCGAGTAAGCAGAGGTAGTGTTTTCAAAGAGAAAACCGAAATAACATAACTTAATACGTCAGATAATATTTCAGAGCGGGATAAAAGCATGAACAGTTGTTTGTTAAAATGTCAAGACAAGGTCACCAACATATTCTTTTCTGTGAAGTATGTGAAGCCCATGTTGAAATTTTTTTATAAAAACTCTGCCAAAGGCTTCTAGTAAAACTGTATTTTGAACTGTTTTTAACCCACCGCAAGATGGCGGTCTTAATTTTGTTTTTAACCAGACCCTTGTCAGACTGCAACATTGTTAAAATCAACTCCAAAAAAGTTGCCACTTTTAATTACAATGCACTTTCGGTTTTAACTGGAAGTAAAAGACACGTAATTTCATGCAAACAATTAAAATCGAAGACCTATATTACCTTTGTAAAATCCCGCAAAAAAAGCAACCCAGGGTCTCTTACCCATTTAACATTTAAATGACGTATATTTCCGAGGCAGCATCTGTCACAGAGCGAGCAAATAATAAAATTCCAGAGCGGGACAAAAGCATTAACAGTTGTTTGGTATAGCGCCATCCTCTGAAATGTTTCCGTTATGTGGGACTGTACACACAGGCTTCGTGGACTTTGAACCTTATGGTTTTCATTACGTGGGACTGTACACACAGGCTTCGTGTTGCACACACAGGCTTCGTGGACTTTGAACCTTATGAATAATGGAGCGGACAGTCAGTTACAGCGCTTTTCTCCATACACGAATTAACTGCGGTTAATACTAGCATTGGCTGTAACACCCATTTAGGACCAGAAGTTAAGGTCATATTGGCATCATTTCTGTGCAAAAGTTTCGGAAGGATGACAGAACTACAATCTGATGTAAAATTTATGATGAAATGATCAGTAGTTTTTGAGATATGAATTTTTTTAATATTCAACTTCCGGTTTGAACCGGAAGTCAAGGTCAAATGAGGTTGCGTTCAGTGTAGCGTTTTTAGAGTCATACCAGGCCTATCCGATGATGTATAGATTGTGAAAATCCATTGTGTTGTTTTGGAGTTATGATTTTTTCAAATATTAAACTTTGATTTAACGTAACTCGACACCTGATGACGTCATCATGACGAAACCAAAAATGGTTTCATCTACTAATGAATATCTAACTATGTGTAAAGTTTCAAGTTTATGTGAGCTTAGGAAGTGTGTCTTTGTTAGCGGACAATCGACGGCGAGAAGAAGAAGACGAAGTAAAAAAAAAAAAAAAAACCGAACAATAACAAGAGGTCTTCGGACTTTTGTCCGAACACCTAAAAAGAAGAAGTATTAAAAAAAAAAAAACCGGAACAAAAACAAGAGGTGTTCCGGGCGGATTGCCCGAACACCTAATTACAGCGGCATAGGGGCGTGAACTGAATCAAATACGTCTTCACTTTTCTCTTATACTTGTAAAACGCCTCTATGCGTAAAAGTATGGTGCGTCACGAACCATCGTGCATTATAACTACATGTATACATACAAAAAGTCCATGTGTAACACGTGACCATGTTGGCTCGCTTTACTTGTGTCATCCAAAAAAACAAAAAAAACTAATTTCCATGCACTTGGAAGACATCCAGGTTTGACTGTAAACAGCTTTGAGTATACAGAAACAAAGGCATTGTTGCAATGGCAAGTTTCAACATTTGTTCGTGAACCATAATGTTCATTATGCTTTGTGGGTAGAGAGATTCCAAATTTTCCCATGAAACCTGATCGATTTGAAGTGATTCGAAGTGATGGGGGAAATTCCAGCGATAGAATAAGTGACATCGGTCCCCGGGGGGTGAAAAAACTGGCGAAAAGTGCATTAAAGGAACACGTTGCCTTAAAATCTCATGAAATTTTACTGTTTGGAAGTGTTCAATATCCTTATTAAGAGTTGTTCATGCAATAACATGCCTTTAATGTGTTATAATTAGTGAATGGTGATTAAAAAAAACCAAAAAAACAATGACCTCTGACCCCGACATCTGCCCCGCGAAACGTATATGTATTTCCAGCCGTAAATACCACCGTCCATGTAATGGGCAAAATGCGCGACGAGCAGTCGTTAGGTTGGTGCCGTAGCCAGTGGCCTGGTAAACCAATCAGATGAACACCAGGTAATATACCATTCTGTATCTCACTTCGCAACATGTAAACACCCACACCATACATGCATAGAGGTGTCAAAATGGATCGCCAACAGGATAAAGAAACATCCAAAAAGAAGAAACCTCGTCAATCCGGGTAAGAAAAATGTCTTGAGACTAACATTGGGTCCATTCTTCAGCTCCACTTTATACTGACAATAATACTAATATACAATTCTGCAACACAGAGGCGAGAAAAACACGACGAAATCACGATCAGACTCATGTCGTCATAATACCGATGTGATGATCACGATACACGTACACAAACAGCAATGGGTACCAGACCTTCTTGCATCACACAAAGCGTTAGCGCTAGGCTGGCCCCGCTACAATCCATAAGCTGGGTATACTATACGCGTACAAGAGGACCGCCGTGATTATAGTAATTGCTCAGTCGTAGTTCAACAGCTGCGACTGGAAATAAGACTTGCGGAGCATGTCCGCCATTTAGTGGAGTCAAAATTTTGACTCTACAAAATGGCGGACTATTCTGTGTCACAAACGTTAACAAAAAACACACATTTCTAGGACATATTCATGTGGATCTTTGTATTCTACTTTTAAAACATCTTTCCAACCATATTCATTTCATAGCAAACGCTTTTTATAGCCCAAACCGCCCAACACGAAGGCAACGTGTTCCTTTAATGACATTTGGAATCTGAGATGGGATTTATGATTTCACCAATGACGAGGAAAGAATCGGTTGTTTGAGAAGAGTTACGCTTTGACTTCACAAATACTAGAAAGATTTCCAGTTATCTCTTTTCTTAACTAAATAAGTCACTATACGCCCGATGTGGTAATGTTTCCAGGTGATCCAAGAAAAAAATTCAAAACAAATTTATGATAGACCATTGTCTATTAATGGTAAATGGTCGAAACCTTTGTGTACCATACCAATTTGTGGAAATTTTAAATTGAGTTTCCTTCTAAGATTAAATAACAAACTAAATCAATGAAAATCAGTGTCGGCCGGTCACACCAAACCAAACTTTATTTAGACCTATAAGAATAGAATAATAGTTCATTAATATTAAATAATTATTTACAAATACCACCGACGCGAGAAGAGTAAAGGGCTATTGGTATCATCGTTGGGTGTTCCTAACGTAGCAAGCCGTCAAGAGTAGGAGCAGTACTTCTACTCCTGGGGTGGGTTGCGTTTAAGGTTGAGGTTCAGAGAGCGCTTATCGTTCGAAGACACATCCGACAGCTTTAATCTGGGTCATCAGCCAGCGTCTGGAAACATTCAGAGGAGGAGGGAAGAGGGTCAGCTGAAGAAATAATTATTGGCCCGTCCTCAGCAACTTTTGATCACCTCTCGTGCCGAGGATAAGCCCCGAGAAGCTAGATCTTCAGGGGCTTCGATCAACATTTCCCCCTCACAATATGACTCTCTTGTTGAAGTCAAACTCAAACCTAAAAGGGATTTTTTCGAACTTATCTACAGTTCAGTATTCCAGGTTCTTCTCCATATTTTGTGACGAGAGTCAGCTTGTATCCTCGTTTCGCCTTTCCCTGGACATTTGGCAGAGTGAAATCGCCCCGTCATAGCTCATAATTTTATACATCGGCAGTGAACTGTTTTTCGCCCCTGGAGTTGTTTGGTTTCCAGAGTGTATTTGATCCTCGCTGTGTTTTCTTTTGCTGAAGTCCTCGCTCATTCTCCCTATCGAAGTATTCGCCTGTAAGATACTTTTATTGTGTATAAAATATGTTCATAAATATACATTTACCTTATCATACGTTTGTTAAACCCACTCGATATTTGAAGTGGTTGATAGTTTTATCATTTAATCACTTCGGTTATCTGTTCTTTAAATCAGTGTCACCTTGTTTGGTTTCTTAGTTACATCTGAGAAATTTCAGGCTTTTTGATTGATAGTTTAGAGATTTACAAACCTCAAAATCATGATGAGCCTATCAGTAAATGCAAGCCCAATTTGTATTCCATAGTTTCGATCAACTCTTGTTTGTGCTTTCAGGTGTGCTTGGGCTAGTTGATACTGCATCTCTCTTAGAAGTGAAACTTTTACTCCATGTGGTTTTGGTGATTTGGCTTCATTTGGACGGGCTGCAAGCATCACGGGCTTCTCTTTGGAAACATTTTATACAGCTCAGAAATGGGGGATAATCGTCATGCTTCTCTTCGAATGAAAAATTCCTGTCCTTATCCACGTATCAATGGTGTGCAGCCATTTTTCTTGAAAGTTATGGGGCAGTTTTACAGGATTGTTTTATGCTCAGCTCATCAAGAATTTCCAGTTGGCTTAGGATAGACTTGGCTGTCTCCCAATGATGCATTAAATTAGACAGATTTCGAAATTCGCATTTATGCCAATGATGGTCAGATATTCTTAACTTCGACCCCACCAAGCCGGGAGATGCAGCCTGCCTTGTCCAGACTGTCCCAGTGCGTTAAAGAGATTCAATCCTGGTTGGTCGCTAATAAATTCAAGATGAATCCAGATACGACAGAGTTCTTTACTGCTTCTTCCCCTCTCACTTAAAACGTCTTCAACACCTCACTTTCAATATCGACAATCTTGTTATTCACCCCTCTCCCTCCATTAGGAATTTAGGTATTGTCTTCAATGCTGACATGAATATGTCTGATCACATCACACAGCTCTGTCGCTCTCTCAACCTTAGTCGGATCAGAAGATGTCTTGACTTTGATGCGTGCCACAATGCAGTCCGTGCCCTGATCCTGTCCAAGCTGGACTACTCACCTGTTCTCCAGCCTGTAGCTGGTTGTCACCATCACTTTGGTCTTTTTTTTTCTCCTTAAGTGCCTTGCATCCTTTGGCAATTTGCCGCTATAAAAATCCGGTTATCATTATTATTTTTATTAAACAATTTGCCGTCGGTACTGGTGTGTGTGGGCACTGATAGTCGAAATCTTGCTAATATTATGCATCAAACGTTCATGCGACGTCATGAAGTAGCATGTCTTCTTAATGGCCATCATCACAGCGAGCATTATGCATAACATTTTTCCTTCCAAAATCGGTAGCAAAAAGTAACGAAAAATGAAAAGCCCCAAAACGAGTTGGTAAGGCGCGTGTGCCGCGTGTGCCTTGATAGGCTAGTCTGCTCCATAACTTCCAATCAAGCTGCGCTCACATCCATTGTTGTGAAGGTAGTCATCAACCTCTCTTTTCGAATTTAAATGAAAAATTTGCATTTCATGCATGCGGTCTTTTGCAGCTGAACGTGAGGCAGATTCAGCACGTCTTTGCTGTTCTTTACGAAAACCCATTAGTGCCATCGCAAGTAGATACTCAGCAAAATCTTGTTTTTTGGAAGTACATATTCAGCGAATTTTTGTTTTTTGGAAGTACATATTCAGCGAATCTTGTTTTTTGGAAGTACATATTCAGCAAATCTTGTTTTTTGGAAGTACATATTCAGCAAATCTTGTTTTTTGGAAGTACATATTCAGCAAATCTATATCTATATATATATATGCCGGCAAACAAGTAAAATGACGTAATAGATAAGATACGGGGGATAATAACCTCATGATAAGGGTTAAAAATAGGAGTTATTAGGGAATTAGTAGAGGGATTAATATGATAAGGGGAGGTATAAGAGGATGAAGAGGGATTGGGGCGGTTGTGTAAGGAGATAAGATAATTGTGTAAGGAGTAAATGTGGCTTAGGTGGTGGAAGATAAGGGTATGGTTGGCCGTGAAATCAAAGCGACCTGAATGAACAGAGATCAAAGATGCCGCGAAATGTGATGGCTAGATTTAGTCGATTTGAAAATTTGAAAACGTCCTCGATTCCTTCTGGATAAAATGAGAATAAAGGTTACATCACTTAAACAAAAAAATATATATAAAATTACGTAAACCCAAAGAGGTGTTTAAGAACGAAGACGGATTGAAAAAAAAAATCATACTCTTACGCTGGTAATTAACAATTGTGTTAGCGTACGAAACGTATACTATTGTAAAAATGAAGATTCCTTTGACCGAAGATCTTGACAAGGCATGAAAATGGCAGATGATACAGTTCATCTTTACAAATTTCTAGCCAAGTGGAGAGGAGGAGAGTCTGCCGTCCGTTGTCTTAAAAGCCAGGACACGGTGGATCTCCTCAACCGAGACGCGGTGAACGTTATTAGTAATCAAAATGTTATGCGAGGCCCGTGGTTAACCATTATACTGCGGCGTCTCAATCAATTGGAAATGGAAGTTCGAGCAAGGGAGAAGGCCGTGTGGGCGTAGGGGAAGCGGGGGTGGTCACCGCTCCTACCACCATATCAATTGTTCGTCGATGGAAGAACAAGAATCTTCCCTGTGGGATTTTGGTGATAACCTCAAGTTTATTGAGAGCGCCGAGAGTTTTCCCGTGGGAAGACATGTTGCTGGATGACAGTGAAGTCATGGCTGTAGGTGGACTGGAAGACACTTCGGGAGAGATCTTTACTCAACTACCATCAGAAGATATCTTGTGATTTTGCTATATTCTTTTAAATAGTTATTTTAATCATGCTCTGGTGTTTACTTTTTTTTGTGAAGAAGATTTTTTTTTGCTCCATATAAATTTTGTTTGTGTGTGTTGGTATTCTTATTAAAGAGGCGAAAAGCGTCAGCATGAGGACGAAGCCCAGGAAGAGGAGCCTTCTCCGAATAGGCAAAGAGTTGATGAGGACGCAGACGAAGAGTGCGAAGAGGGAGACCATCAAAGATTACACAGAATGACAAAAGTGGGTATGATTCTCAGATTAGGTTTAGACATCTAGAGGATTTTACATTTGAAGAGGCCGTTCCACGGTTAGGGGAGATATTTTGGCGTATTTTGCAAAGGCTTAGTGAGGGGGTCAGATCCGGTGATAAAATACAGTTCATATTTGATGCACCGAATTATGAGTACCCGATATCCTTACCGTTTTTGTTGATTGTAAGTTAACGGTGGAACGAGTCATGACCAGACTTAGCGAAGTGTTACAATCTTTCAGATATTTACGATTTGACCATGAGGTACATATACATTTTTTACATTTTTTAATGCCAGTGGGTGGGAAAACAAACAATGAATGCCTGGATGTAGAATCCGCAGAATACTTTGTCAGGCGTAAAAAGTCTACCATTAGGAGAGATGATAGGGGTACAAATATGTGCTGTGCTCGGGCATTTGTAACAGGCATTGTTTCGCTCACATGGAAACGCAAGTTGGCGGTATAAAATATAAAGCGTGGTCGTAAGATTCAGGCTGATGAGGCCTAAAAGTTACATAGGAGTGCAGGGGTGCCTGAAGGCCCTTGTGGTATTCCTGAATTACAAAACATTTCGGATACATTGCCTGATTCTCGATTTATAGTGATTTCATGTTAGCACCAGAATAGGATTATATTTCAGGGACCACTAAGAAGGGCATATTCAATTTTCCTGTACAACGGTGGTCATTTCGATCTGATCGAATCAATGCCTGGTTTTTACAATAGGAGTAACTACTGTATTGGTTGTCTTAAGGGTTACAACGAGTCCCGAGATTTGCACAAATGCAATGCACGATGCACTATGTGCTTCACAGATGGGTGTAAAGCTACTGCTCATGATAGGTACATCCATTGTAACCTTTGTAACAGAGGATTTGGGGATCCTGTTTGCTATCGCAATCATCAGATACAATTACTTTGTGACCTTAAATATGTTTGTAAATCCATGAGAATTTGCAAGTCGGTTTGCGTAACAGCCGCTGAGGAAAAAAAAGTATGGCAAACATGACTGTGCGAAATGTTTTTCCAAAAATTGCAAAACCAAGGTATTTTTTTTATCATAGATGTTACATGTAGCCGGTTACAAAAAAATCTGCCAATAATCAAGCTAACGACACTGATGAGTTTATGCAATGGTCCCTGACTATGATTGTACCAAATCCCATGATGAGTAGGGAAATGTAAGGGTCCCTGACTTTGATCGTACTTAATCCTCTTATGTAAATAAATGCATTGTTCCCTGACTTTGATTGTACTAAACCCTTTTGTGGACTGAAAATGTAACGGTCCCTGATTTAAATTATACTTAATCCTCTTACATAGAGAAATGCATTGTTCCCAGACTTTGATTGTACTTAATCCTCTTACATAAAGAAATGCATTGTTCCCTGACTTTGATTGTACTTAATCTTTTTATGTAAAGTAATGCATTGGTCCCTGACTTTGATTGTACTAAATCCTCTTATGTCAAGTAATGCATTGTTCCCGGACTTTGATTGTACTAAATCCTCTTACGTAAAGTAATGCATTGGTAGCTGACTTTGATCATACTAAATCCTCTTACGTAAAGAAATGCATTGTTCCCTGACTTTGGTTGTACTTAATACTCTTATGTAAAGGAAGGCGTTGTTTCCTGACTTTGATTGTTCTAAATCCTCTTACGTAAAGTAATGCATTGGTCACTGACTTTGATTATACTTAATCCTTCTGTGTAAAGATTATTTCCTAAAGTTGTTTACCATTTGTTTTAGCTTAAATTCAGAATTCCTTCGAAATCAATTAGACTATTAATGGAAGAATTAGGGCTGTACTGGTTAACAGGCCCGACGGGAGCATCTCTTGATAGATTACATCCACTGTTACCTTGAAGTAAAGCATCGATAGGGACAAATCCATGTATTGTTCAGTAGACCCGTCACATTAAATCCTAAAATCAAACGAGCTTCACAGAAGTGAAGTTTGATTGGGATTCTACCGAGCCGTATTAAGGCACGGAGGGATTACGTGAGATTGCACTGACCGAGCGTTGGTGTCTCGTGAACACAAGTACCGTATATCCTTATAGGTGGAACCTCTACATGTACCCAGATGATATACCTTCAGGGTGGGCGTCAACTATGACGGCTCGGTAGAATCCCAACCAAACTTCACTTCTGTGAAGCTCGTTTAATTTTAGGATTCTGCCTCACTGCGTGACCACGTGAAATGTTCAAAGCTATGTGTAAATGAGACGCCAAGGACTCGTAGGAGTAAAACATAGTCAGACAAAACAACATAGACTAATACATCCTTGTTTTATGAATGGTTACTTCTATTTACTGTTTTCTGCATGAACCATTCTTCTATATATATACTATAATACAGGTACCTGTAACAATAAACCATTGCATTACACTGTGTACTTCATGTACCGATTTTATATAATTAATAATCATTGACTCAATAGAGTTCTATTAATACTAAAGCAAATTTGCTCTTTCTTCTAGCTTAATAATCAGTAATCAACAACTTTGTTGTTGTTGTTCTTGCAAAATTACATCAATGAAGAACGTATGCCCTCAATATTTCTGTATTGGGCGCAAAGTAGAAACCTGCAGTTATAAATACTCCAGTGACAAATAATAACTAAACACGTCAAAAAGGTTGGTGAATATATTTTATTCTAACCGATAAATGTTGCTTAGTGCTGTGGTAATATGGTATTCCATCCTACGTAATGAAGACAAACTTATGATATAACAAAATATAATATAATTAGACACATACCAGTTGTCTTGTACTTACATTAACGTAATTTTAGTTTCTCTTTTAAAATCTACATCTATTTGAGCATGCATTCAAAGTTTCAACTCTAACAATTGTCAATACGTTTATGTAGCAAATTACTTGTACATGTCAACACTGGCACCATTTGAACCATTTTAGATGTTAACAACAAATTACTGCATTGTATATGATCTAGCTATAAAATTGTTCTAGAGTGATAACTAAACTACACGCGACAAATGAGTGCCAATATTAACGATGGGATTGATACATTGTACCTCAATAACTTCTTTTTTTAGTTAGTATTTAAACATATTCAATCACATTACATACATACTGTAACTAAACATTTCGTAGATTTTTTCCAGCTCATGCTTCTTGCAAATAATTTTAAGTTTCGACACCAAAAAAGGGTTTGTTGTACAAAAAATGTATGTAGGAGTCAATTAAAGCAATCTTATTAAGTTTCAAATTCATTTGTAAAATTCAGTATAAGTTTAACAAATCATATCTCCTGAACCACATGTCAAAGTCGTATCGTTTGTGTTTTATTGTAGCTTACAACACTTGCGACATTTTATGTACAATGATGACTTCACTTTGACCTTTACTTCCGGTCCAAACTTTATCTGATGATTTCTCATGAACTACATCTAATAAAGTGGTCATAATTCTGCTGTTTTGAAGCCTACAGCAGTTTCAAAGTTTTAATAAAAACAATAACCTCACTTTGACCTTTACTTTCGGTCCAAACATGAAGCTCAAAAATTACAAAAATCACACTTCCAGAACCTTATGTTATAAAATCTTAATGTTTGTGATGTATTGTAGCTTACAGCACTTGTGATATTCCATTTAGAATAATGACCCCTATTTGACCTTTGCTTCTGGTACAAACATGAAGTGCAAATTTAAAAAAATCTCATTTCCTGAAACGTGTGTCATAAAGTCATAATCTTTATGCCGTCTTGTAATTTGTGACAAATTTGAAATATTAGTGACAAACGTGATCTTACTGTGACCTTTCCTTCCGGTCCAAACAGGATGTTCACATGTAAACACTCACACTCTTAAACCATATGTCATCAAACCATAAATTGTGTGGCATAATATACCTGATTGCACATTTAACAATTTATTTAACAACATGACCTCATTTTGACCTTTCTTCCGGTCCAAATAGGAACAACAAATTAAACAATAACAAGTTATGAACCAGGTGGGGTGAGGGGCGAATAATGGTCCTCTAGCAAAAAATTCATTGGCAATGACGGTAAAAGTAAAGATCAAGTTCAGGGTCAGGTTTAAAATCAGTTTTAGAGTCAGTATCAGAATAAAGATAAGGTTTAGGCCTTTAGTCACACTGGGAGTCAACATAAGAGTATGTCAGGGGTGAAGGCTCATTGCTCTCAAATTCAGACTAACTTTAAAAGTCTGGAGCGTTTAATCTAGGGAAAAAACGGAACAGCTTTGTGTTTGTTCTTAGGACAAACACCTTATGTCTAGTTTATATTAAAGTAGAATTTCCAACATATTGTTTGATCCATCCAATGTATCTGGAAAGCCTTGTGTAAAATCCATATGTCCCTGCCTGTGCACATCCGTCACCCCAACTGACAATACCAATTTGTACCCATCGTGTACTCCCATCACTCATACGAAGTTCCCTCATGACTGGGCCCCCAGAGTCCCCCTTGCACGCATCCTGGCCACCAACCAGATTTCCAGCACAAAATGATTCATTAGGTTTGAAATCCAAAAGTGTATTACAGAGATAAGATTTTCCTCCAAAACTTTCTTTACATTTATCATTGCTTACTAGAGGAATTTCAAGTTGCTTAAGGCGATTTGAGAAAGGTTGGTCAGTTCTGTACGTACACTTTCCCGACTTTATAGTTTCTGCATATGGGTGTGTCACACCCCAGCCTGTCACATACGGACGTGTACCACGCGATGAGTAAAGCGTATCCTCTAACAAAAGGAGTAAACAACAAACATGTATGTAGTTATGTTTCTTTGTAAACATATGTTTAATAAAAAAAAAATAATAAAAAAACCAATTACATGTACACGATACCACAACAGAACATTTAAACTATCAAACTACATTTTGTATAACTCGTATTTGATGGTAGTTTTGTATGATAAATAAAAATGTGGTAGAAAGCAACAGCAATACTTAATCATAATAAAGATGTTTTTAATAAGTTGACTGAATGTGTTGAGGTTTTAGGCTCATTTTATAAAGGTTTAAGAGCTTACCTGTCATATCTTCTTGTGGCACACAGATTGTCCTTACTCCTGGGCCGAGTGGAGTATGGCCTTTCAGTCGCAGAAGGGCTATATCATTAACTAAAGAACTGTCACTGAAAGACTCGTGCAATATCCGAGCATCTTCACCGTCAACCTCATACACTGTGGTATCAGCTCCGATTAAACTCCTGTCATTTAGACCTAAAGAAAATAAATCGTCATTTAACAAATCAGCAGTGAAAACTTGTGGACCACAGTGTCTGTGATTGTTCTGATGCGAAAGGTACACATGTAGAATGCTGAGCAATTCCAAGTGCGAACCCTGCATTACACAGTGAGTGATACTAAGCCACTCAAATAGACAACCATGAAATACACAGTAGTGCTAAGCAATCCAAATAGAGAACTCTTGCCCATCAGTAAACAGTGATCCTGAGAAGTTGAAGTAGAGAACCCCGCAGTACACAGTGATACTAAGTATTTCAAATAGAGAACTCTGCAGTATTCAGTGGTACCAAGCAGTTAAGAAAAAGACTGAAACCCCCTACTCGGTGATACTGAGGATGAACAGAGCATGTTCAAAGTGTCCAGTAAACCCCAGTTCTTTTTGGAACCTCACACTTATTTGAAAGATTACACAAAGAGAGTAACTGTAAGAACCTCGACCATGTAAACCTGCCAATTGTTTTTAAATTGTTTGGGTTTTCGCCTAACACCTCCTTGTTATTGCTCTGTTTTGTAGGTGTTCGTGCAAGATGTGCACGAACACCTCTCGTTAAGTGTTATTGCAATATGTGAACGAACAACTCCTGGGTTTTTTAGGTGTTAGTGCAATACATGCACGAACACCTCTTGTTTTTGTTCTGGTTTTTTTAGGTGTTCGGCACACAGCCGAAAACCTGTTGTTATTGTTCTGTTGTTTTTAGGTGTTCGTGCAATACAAGCACGAACACCTCTTGATTTTGTTCTGTTTTTAGATGTTCGTGCAATATTTGCACGAACACCTCTTGCTTTTTCTTCTCCATCTCCATCTTCTTCTTCCGTTGAACTATTCTCTACAGCAAAACTCAATATTGAAACTGATTTGAACCTTGAAACTCTTCGGTCAATTCAAACTTGATATGAAGACAGTACAATTTTTATAACGTCATTATGACGTCATCAGGTGTCGAATTACAAGGTTTTCAAAGTTGAAAAATTACCACTTGCTTTTCGCTTTATCTTCGAGAATTTTAAAGGTTTGATGTTCAAAGTTTGGTATCTGATAGATCAATACTTATCAAACATTTGAAAAGTTAACGCAAAAATCGAATCACCTTAACTTCCGGGTCTTTACCCTAGGTCGAAGTTTGCCTTCGATTTTGTTCTTCAAAAAGTCATGTGTTTGCCGTTTCTACAGCAAAACTCAAGATTGAAAGTTCACTGAACAATGAAACTCATCAGACATTTAAACCTCAGTCTCAAGACGACACAATCTTAATGATGTCATGATGACGTCATCGGGTATTAATTTACATTAGATCAAAGTTTAATATTTGTAAAAAATCATAACTCATGAACCACAAGTTGGATTTTTACAATCTACACATCATCGGAGAGGTCATTAAAAGGTCAACAAACGCTGCACACAGCGTGACCCCATTTGACCTTGACTTCCGGTCCCAACCGGAAGTTGAATATCAGGTCATAGTTGAGTCATCCTGCCCAAACTTTTGCACAGAAATGATAACATTATAATCTACGCATCGGGTCAAAACTTGACGTCAAAACACTCGTGTCTGTTGACCCGCTGTGTATGATAACGCACGATAGTATAGGCCTACACGTACATGAGTCGAACCTGTAGGTGTTACAGTATTACAGCCGGCCACGTGTACAATACACGTGAAGTTAAAGTTAACATGTACAATACTGTTATACAAACTGTGCAGCTACATGTGCGATTACATTTGGCATCGCTCGCTGTTTCGTAAATGTATAATGCACACCCAAATAATGGTAGTCCGTGTGATATTTGAAAAAACAAAAACTCCCTAACCATACATTGGATTTTTACAATCCATATGTCGTCTGAAAGGTTTTCATAAATCAATCACGAGCTACACAACATTTGACCCGTTTGACCTCAACTTTCGGTACAAACCGGATATTGAAAATTAATGCTTCAAAAATTCAAAATTTCTGAACCACACATTGGATTTTTACAATCTATGCATCATTTGGAAGGTTTGTACCAAATTAAAAAACGGTACACAGAATGTGACAACATTTGACCTTGACTTCCGGTCCAAACTGGATCAGGTTATAGATGAGTTTTCCTGCCGAAATTATAACATGTTAACCTTTGCATTTGGTTAAAACTGGGCGTCAAAGCGCTCATGTCTGTTGGAACCACATTGTACGACAACACACTGTAGTGTATGACTACACTTCAATGCAATGTATGTCAAACTTGTACCAGCCACGCACGTGTACAATGCGCGTGTAGTTGGAGGGACACGTTGCCTTGGATCGGGCGAGTTGGTCTATACAAACGATTCCAAACGCTTTTTATAAACCGATCCAAGGCAATGTGTCCCTTTAAGGTTGACATACAATGTATTCAGTACTGTAGATCTACATGTAGGAATACATTTAGCGTCGCTCGCTATTTCATTAAATAGTGCACACCCTTTTAATGATAGTCCATGTAATATATAAAAATTTCATAACTCCCTAATCACACTTTGGATTATTACAATACATACGTCGTCTGAACGGTCTTATTAAAATAAACCCGCGCTACACAAAGTGTGACCCATTTGACCTTAACTTCCGTTTCAAACCGGTTGAACGTTGATATTTCACAAAATCATAACTTCTTAACCACATATTGGATTTTTACAATATATGTATCATTGGGAAGGTATGTAACAAGTGGGAAACGATACACAGAATGCTATGCCATTTGACATTCACTTCCGGTTTAAACCGGAAGATAAAATTAACAACAACAATAACAATAACTCCTCAACCACTCATTGTATTTTTTCAAGTATGCGTCATCAGACAGAGCTCCCAAGACTTAACAAACGATACACAGTGTGACCTCATTTAACCTTAACTTCCGGTTCAAACCGGAAGTTAAAAAATAATCTTTCAAAAAATCATAACATCTAAAGCACATTTTTTTTTTAAACAAGCTTAACATTAATGGGAAAGTATTTTTCAACTTAAGAAATGACACACAGAATGCGACCCAATTTGACTTTGATTTTCGGTTCAAACCGGATGATCAAATTCCATATTTGAAATAATCATAACTCCTAAACCACAAATTGCATTTTTATCAATTACACGGCATTACAAAGGGATCCTAGGACTAACCTAGCGCTACACAGTATGACCTCATTTGACCTAACTTTTGGTTCAAACCGGAAGTTGAACATTTATATTGGAACAAAACTACTCTTGAAACACAAATCGGGTTGATAAAATGAAATATCATTAAATCATAGTTTGATGACATCGATCACGAACACCTTGTTTTCATAGTAAACCAAAACTGAGTGTCTGGTTCTCCATCTTCTTCTTCCGTCGAACTCTTCTCTACAGCATAACTCAAGTTCAAATTGAATTGAACCTCGAAACTCATCAGGCAAGTGAATCTTACTATGAGGACGGCAAAAACATAACGATGACGTCATCGGGTGTCGAATTACAAGGGTTTTTTAAATTGAAAAATGACCATTTTCTATTCGCTATATTTCAAAAAGTTCACGCACAAATCGTATGACCTTTACTTCCGGGTCGTAACCCTAGGTCGAAGTTTGCCCTTGATTTATGTCCTTCAAAAAGTCATGTTTTGGGGCTTTTCTACAGCATAATTCCAAATTGAAAGTTTACTGAACATTGAAAGTCAACAGACCTTTGATTCTCAGTATCGAGACGACAGAAACTTGGTGATGTCATGATGACGTCATCGGGTATTGAATAACTCTAAATCAAAGTTTACTAGATGTAAAAAATCATAACTGATGAACCACAAGTCGTTTTTTTACAATCTACACATCATCGGATAGGTTGTTCAACAAGCGCTACACACAAAGTGACCCCATTTGACTTCCGAATCAAACCGGAAGTTGAACATTTCAAAAATTCAAATTTCAAAAACTACGTAATATTTTAACATATTTTGTACTTAAGGTTATATATGAGTTATCCTGCCCAAACTTTTGCACACATATTTTAACATTTTAATATTTTTATCTGGTCAAAACCGGACGTCAAAGCGCACGTGTCTGTTGAACCTCTTTGCACGACAACGCACGATAGTGTAGGCCTGCACATCCTACGGTGAACGCTGAACCTACATGTATGCAGCCACTTGTACCTAGCACGTGTAGTTACAGTTAACATGTACTGTATTGAGTACTTGTACAGCTACATGTGTGAATACTGGCATCGCTCGCTACACGTCCATACATGTACGCAAAACCTGTACACAGCCCATAGAGTTTTATCGGAACATTCAAGAGGGCGCACTACCCTTGTTACGCGGCCCGACAAGAGCAGCGGCGGCCATTTCGTAAGTGGTAAAAAACCACTTGTCTAGATTATTAGTCCGGTTTTCATAGTAGTATATAATCCCTGAGGAAATATAATACTGTATAATTATATTCCTTCACTTTGGACAATAAATCATGGCATAGTGTGTTCATCCTCTATTGAAACTACATAGATAAACCCCACGTAACAGCTTTAAAGCGGCCGCTTTTTTTTGACCGCATAATGTGTATTTTGCAAGCACACCGCGTATTTGTATTCAATGTTGCCCTCGTGTCTCCTTGCGGTCCCGTCGCGTTTGTGCACGTAGTATTACCAGTGCACCCTCTAGATCCTATATATATCTCAATGACACAGCAACATGTACATTGCTGTGCAGTTAAAGTTAACATGTACTGTATTGAGTACTCTACAGCTAAATAAAGGAATACATTTGGAGTCGCTCGCTATTTCCATAATGCACACACAAATGATAGGAGTCTGTCTAATATTTGAAAAATTCATAACTCTTTAACCACACATTGGATTTTTATAATTTATACGTCATCAGAAAGGGCTTATAAGACTTAACAAACAATACAAAGTGTGACCTTGTTTGAAGTTGACTCTGGTTTAAACTGGAAGGTGAAATTTCATTATAAAAAAAATCAAAAATGTTGAACTACACATTGGTTTTTTACAATCTTTACATAATTTGCAAAGTATGTAACAACTTAAGCATTAATAAGCAGAATGCGACCCAATTTGACCTTGACTTCATTGGGTTGATAAGGTGAAATTTTACAATTTTCAATGATTTTTGATGGCATATCTCACGAACACCTTGTTTGTGATGGCACAACAACTCAATGTCTAGTAATTTATGTTATTCTTTTTTGTTATTGTAATTATTAGTATAACATCCTGTCAAAACCAGACGTTAAAGCGCACGTATTAGTTGACCCACATTGATAACGCACGTACACGTGCATTGTACAATGTATTATAGTCTCCATTGAGCATACGGCACGAAGCCTGATGTGGCATTAGGCTGTTTGTCAGCTGCCATGCAAAACTCCTTAACATTATTTTGTCTTCTAACAAAAACACACTTTCCACACTTTCATAAACTTCAAACTTCACATATAGTTAGATCTGCATGCAAAAGCACATGACATCTCTGTAGTGACTTCATCACAAAGTAATCGGGTGTCGAATAACATTAATTCGAAATTTAATATTTTGAAAAATCTTATCTCCTGAACTGCATTAGCTAGTTTGACAATTTCTTTTTCATTAAACTTTAACGGAGATTGCTAAAATTAAACCTTGTCTTCCGGTCAAAACCGGAAATCAAGGTGGAAAACAGATGTTCCAGGGTCTTTTCTGAAAGTCTGCAAACAGTATTATCTGGAAATTTGACATGGTTTTTCTTTATGAAGTAGAGTTTGACTTGCAACTGGAACCTGTTGCAAGTTCAAAAAGGGTTAAAGTTATGTATAGACGTACAATTAATAACGAATAATTATAAATTTCTGAATTTTTGAAGAAAAAAAAACTTTGCTTGTATCTTATCTGAAAACTTATGAAGTCACAGGTTATCGTAACTTCATAGCTTTGTTCTTATCTGGACAATTTGTTTTATGTTTATTTTTATATTAATCACATTTGCTGTGAGAGTTCGCATTGTTTTTTTACCATTTGTTTGTGACCTGGTTTGACCTCCCTTTCCGTACAAACCGTAAGTTCATTTAAGACATATTGTAAGACTATATTTAATATATTTGTGTCCATATTTACACATTTTATTTCAATAAACTTTTAACATTTTCTTGCTTTTTCATAACCCAATTACGTACTTTTCTTGTTGTGTCACTGGATGTCTATACGTTTTACTTGTAGATGCGGTCTTCACAATAACCTGTTTTTGACCCCATTGGGTATGCGCGAACCGTCATCCAATGCAAAACAAGTCAAATGAGCTGAGTGTTGTCATTGTTAATATCATTTTTATTATTTAAAAATTAAGTGACCTTGATAAAAGAAAACATACTGCCAATCCAAACCTCAAAACTGTTTATGTGATGCAAAGAAATAAGCCTCTGTAAACATCATATGTTTCAAAAGTACAGTTACCTGTATACACCCATATCCCATTCCAGGGCTTTGTTAGGCAATGAGCTGCAGTAAGAACCCAATTCGGAGCAATGAGGGTGCCACCACATAATAATACTTTCTGTAAAATGACAAATGGACAAATGAAACATTTTCCAACAATAGCTCAAAGCACATATTTATTTAAATCAATTAAGGTATGATGCAGTAGATCATGTACACACATTCCCATTGTGGTTTTTGTGTGTTTGAGTTTGTACATACATTAAAAACGGGAACCTATAATAAAATATGACAAAAGGGTTCCCGGTTGAGTAAACGTTCCCAATTGAAAATTGTGTACAAAACACAAATTGGAGACAAAAGAGGGACAATAGGTGGTGCCCGATTACAGGTTTTTACACACTTGCGTGTGTGTTTGAGCGTGTCTACCTGTTGAAACCGAAGACTTTAACAAAAGGGATCCGGGTGTTTGACAGAGCGAGAACGTCCTCGGTTCGCTTCCGTGTACAAAACCAATTGGGACATCGCGAAAAAAAATAACTAAGTTCAAACAATAGGAGAACAAAGAGAAGTCATCAGTTTACAGGAATCAACAATCCGGTGTGTGTGTGTGTGTAGGGGTGTGTTTTTCTTTTTTGTTTTCCCTTTTTTTGTTGGGGGGGGGGGAGGGGGTAGGCTGGGCTGGATAGTTTTTTTGTATAGTCTAAACATACTTTATTGTGTCATAATATGTCATTTTTACGACACAACCAAAGTAATAAGTAACCGTTTTGATAGTTCAGTAACCTTAAAGGCATGTCATGGTTGATCGGTCTATTGCACTGGACTTAAGTTCCGGTATCTAATTCTTCAGGGTGTGAGTTGAAATCCAAGACTCTTGAGTCCTCGACCATAATAGCTTCACTTCACCCAGGTGTAAATGGGAACATGTGTGAGGTCAGGATGGTCTTGTGATTGTTTAAGCTTCGTGTGCTACATACTAGGCAACACTCGGTGTATACTCGTTAGTGACTGAGATGGTTTAAAGGAATGAAAGAAATGGCTGAGTTACCAGGGTTATAATGTTAATGTTCATGAGTGTCAACATTGGTGAATACTGGCACTCATAACCATGACCCTTTTCTATTATTTCGCAATATCCCAGCAAGCAAAAGAAAGATCTAATTTTCCTATGTGCCGGTAACTAACAGTGTTATTATTCTTATTGATGGTATTAAGTTTGCAATTGCAAAGTGATTTACATGTAACTGTTCAATAAGTTATAATTTGTATCTAGTTTGGCATTGAAGTTGGATTAACGAACTTCCAGGCCACTCTGTATAGATAATTTTTCACAAGTGTGGCTGGACCCTTCCTTATGCAAACCTGTTTAAAGTTTTTAATATTGCTACCTAGCTAGGAATTTTAAGATATCAAGTTTTCCAAAACTGGCTCTATGTTAAAATGTACCTGACCGTTGACTTCATGGTAGAGGGCGACTTGCCAAGGCCATTTATATAATGGTGCATCCTCTCCACCTGCTATTCTTCCCTTGGATCGTACTGCTCTTTGTGGACCGCCATTGTAACCACATTTAGAATAATCTGTAATTAATCAATCTTCAAACAGTTTAAGCTGAAAAGGCTATCAAATGATTATGTCTATCTTCAGCCCATCATTGTCACAACTCTCTTTTAATATAAAAGAGTGGTGACAGTTATGAATATTCCAGATAAAAACAATATAATTACCCTTCTGTGTCGAGTCACTGTAACTGTATTAATCTTGTGGTCTAACATTTTTCATCATGGGAATTGAACAGTCTCAGGAACGTCCCACTGCATCAAATCACTCTCAATTCTAAAAGATTATAATTCGTTCGATTTTGTGTCAAAGTTCCACATGCATAAGGAAAATTTAAGTGTCATATGTTAACCTACCTAGTTTTTGTTTTGTTATTGTCTGGGCTAGCATATTCAGCTCTCTGTAGTCGGCAATTAGAAACAAGTGTTCACTGAGTGGCTTTGATGCTATGTCTTGTAGCTCGGATATGTCTACTTCATGGGTCACTCCGATGCAGTGAATTTGAACTTTGTAATCATCTCGAAGTATCTTAGCTTGGTTTTTAGGAGCAGCTTCACTAGCTCCCTCGTTAGTGTGGCCTGAAATATCCGTACGTAGAACATTTGTCAAAATGAGTTAGTTTTAAATTTTAATTATTATTTGTTTAATGGTAAAAAAAGAAAAAAAAACCCTTTAAATCTATTAACATCTTGAGATCCATTTGTGTTACATACATGATCTTTGCACCATATTTTATCTCTTGAAGTTTTGAACAATTCTTACGCATTTATCCCTGGAAGTTTTGTACAAGTCTTACACAAAATAGTAACCAGGTGTGAATTTACTACAGGTAAAAAAAAACTTCGTATTTATTAAATATTTTCTCAAAGGCATGTTTACCAAACGTTAGTTTTACTTTCCGCCAGCTCTGCTCAATTGGACACACGAAACACTTTTTAAATATACTTTTACAACAACTTATGAAAAATTGTTTAAGCTGTTGCAAGCTGCTTACTAACCAAAGGAACCCATGGTATAAATGCAAACAAATACTGTGTAGCCTGACGTTTTCGACCCTTTAGCAAAGTCTTTCTGGAACTTATGTCTAGTTTCTTCTTTAATTTTTCTTCCTAGAACTCTTCTCAGCAGCATAACTCAAGCTAACTCATCAGACGATTGAATCTCGGAGTGAAGACGGCAGTTTTCATTACGTCATGATATGTAATCAGGTGATGAATTGCAAGGTTTTTAAATTTAAAAAAATGACAATCTGCTATTCGCTGTTCTTCATTTAAATTTGAAAGCTATGATGTCGATAAATGGGCATCCGATAGATCAAGACTTGGAAAACATTTGAAAAGTAACGGAAAAAGCTTATGACTTTTTACTTTCAATCGTACTGGCGAGGTTAAAGTTTGCCTTTGAGTTTGCCTTAGACTTTCGGGACTTACCTACGGCATAAATTAGAATTGAAATTCACTTGAAAATGTTATAACTCATCAGACATTTGAACCTCATTATCAAGACGTCACAAACTTGATGACGTCATGGTATTGTATCACATTAAATCAAAGTTTATTATTTGAAAAAATCATAAGTCCTGAACCACACTTTGGATTTTTATAATCTATACATCACCGGAACGGTCGTTAAAAACCAAACAAACGTGCCAAAGACCTAATTTGACATTGACTTCCGTTTTAAACCGGAAGTTTAAAAAATCATATTTCAAGAACTACTTATCATTTCATCCCATCTTTTACATTTATTTACTGTGTAATATATGCCTTGTATAGCCCTACTTGACTACAGGCCTTGGCAAGCTGCCATTGTGTACGCCGCTTTGACCTTTTATATGAGGGAACAACCTTGCTCGTTTGTTTGGAAAATGGTTCCAGGGCCAGGCAAACCTTGCCTCATTGGGTTTTGTTCCCGTTCAGGCGAAGCCGAATTTCCGTTTGAATAAAAAGCAGTTTGAGTTGCAGCAAAATGTCATTATGTTTCATCGTGTTTTTCTTGTGTTCGTTGAAGTATAACGTTTACATGTACAGTAAATTCAGTGCATACGTTATCAGTTCTTTGAGTTGTCAATGTGGGTCAATACGAACATGCGTATTTTGTTTTTGTTTTACAGTATGCCCAGTGGATCAGGGAAGATATCGTGTATATAAAACTACTCACCGAACAGCTACTCCGAGCCACGCATCAATGCTGTGGGAGGGAGGGGTTTACTTAACTTTATGTATTGGCCTACCTTATACTAAACTTACATGCACACAAACTCGGGAGAAGGGTCTAAAATGTATGACTGCAAGTATAAGTTTAAAGATTGGAATTTTTTCGATGATAGAGACAGAATATTTTTCACAGGACACGGGAAAGTACTGAGTATACATTGCTAAATGTACATCAGTGTAAGGCATACCGTCAGAGAAGAGAAAGAGAACTTTTTTAGCAGAAGGACGTTGAAGGTGCCTCTCAGACAGAGGAATCATATCAGTGTGGATAATTTGAAGTGCTTTCCCGGTTGCAGTTCCTGTTCCTGTTGACAAAATAGGATACCTGTTATTATACCTGTTGTTAATTTGGATGCTGTATTTCTTTTTCCTCTTTGTGTGCCATCAGGAAATGGGGATTTGCGTGTTTTCTCAGTAAAATAATACATTGAAAAAGCTAAAAGGAAACAGTTTCCTCCCATCACCTTTCCCCCTACTTTTCGATCTTAATTAATTAAAAATTGATGTTACAATATTTGAACAAAAATGTAAAACAAAAGCAGAAAGTAACTTCAACAAGTGACCCCCCCCCCAATCATAGCTTAAGAGGTAGATTTTGGGGAAGGATCCACACTGCATTAAATAATGTCTTGCCAAATTTCAGCAATTGGGGCTTTGGGTGGACAAAGAAATAATAAAGGAGAACAAATAAACCATTGAGGAAATGTGATCATTCCAAAAGTCAGTACAGTAGCCCTCGTGCCAATTATCAAACAGAACTTAGATATTCATGCTGGTGTTATCAGTCTGGCCTATTATTCAACCCTTCCGTTCACATTGCTACACTAGCTGGAGGTTGCCCATAGTCTGTCTGTTTGCCAATTACATTCAGTTTCAAAAGAGATTATATTTTGACTAGCAATTCCTAAAAATATATTATAGGCCTACACTGTTTTTGGAAAGTTTTTTTCTGACTTTCACAACTTTTTATTATTGTTATTTATTTATTATTTTCTTTTTTGCAACTTCAGTGGTCAAGATTGTAAACAAAAAAGAAAACTGTTACTTTTTGTTCTTGGAGAATTTGGCAAAAATTTAAATTTTCAACGAATTTGTCTGGTCATGGATACCTTTAATGCGCCCCAGGCATTTATGTGTTCCATGCGTGATATCAGATCACTGGTAGAAGTCTAATACACAAAAGGCATACATCTTGCTAAAAACATCAAGCTGAAAGCATGCGAGCTGAAAGTAAAAGTTACTTGTTGTTCTGAAACTGTTCAAATCAAACTAGACATGACCTAGACGTTAAAACTTTACCCAAAATGCTTACCTAAGATCTCCCTCCATTCTAATTGAGAATTTAAACAAAACATTGCATTGGGAAATTCATGGCTAACTAAGCCAATAAAAAAGCATAGCTTTATGCCGCCGATTGCTGCCTAACTTAATGTATTGATTTCTCCCTTAAAGGTATATTTTATTGGCAAGAAAAGTGTGAGGAGTTGATCTTCAATGTCTAGCAGTGACTTTGGTTTGGCTGGCATATCGGTCCATAACAGAGGCGAGCCACCAGCCCGTTACCAGTAGTGAAGAACGGTTCCTCGTACAATTACTGCACAATTCTTGTTTGATACAATATGACTTGCGTAAAAAACCAATTCAACATTTACCTATTTCATCACCGTCACGTGCATCAGCAAGGGCATCAATTTGAATTTGGACATCTTCTACTGACTTTTGTTCATCAGAAATAAGAAGTGAATGTAATGCAGCTGTTGCATATATACAGGCTGCATATCGGGCACTATTTACACCAATCTATAAAAAAAGAATAGAGGCTAAATTAATGAAAACTGTCCATCCTCATCTGCAAAAGCTAATGTGGAATCAAATTTCTGCCTCAGTTTCATACACTATATAACTGACGGGGTCCATGGTGTTTTAAACACCCGTGGAGGCATATATTCTATTTTGTGCATCCCTGTTGAGACATCTTTTGTTCTGTCCTTTGTCCCTGTAGTTAAAGAACCTCCCATAGACTTTGTACACAAAATTCCTTATGGAGCACCCCAGTCTTTAGAATTCTCCTATGGAGACCCTTTATGTTCTCTTTTCTGTTTTGTTCTTGGTCTCCATCACATAAGGTAGTGGATATGAAATCAAATGGAACCCGAGTATGTACAAAACCCATGGGCCACATCATAGCATGCATCAATATTGTTGTAACCACGGTAAGAGACTCCTCTTCTTTCGAGGCAATATGTAGTCATCTTCAAAAATATTGCGATGTAGTTGGCCGAGTTTAACAAACAAACGAACAGTGGCGATCACAATCAAAATTTAAACAACAACGGCGGAACGGTCGTTGAAATAAAAACAATTCTTCACTGTTACCTCGAACCTGGGGCTATTTCTAACTGTAAAATGCACTGGAGACTACCAAGAAGTGGGAAAAGTCAAGGTAATGTATCCCGGGATACTCATGTTACCCCCTCATGCACTATGCGTAATGTGTAGTTCGCAATCCTTAAAAAATAACTATGCATGCTAAGCAATGCGCATCCTTGTTACGGATAATGCAGTACGCAATAGGCGTGTGTTTAAATTTTACGCGTTGCATTGCACACAACGCACGACGGGCAGATCATGGATTTCTGGTCCTAGCCATGTACATGTGCCTTTGTTATACCCATTGATCTCTATAGACCTTATCATTGATCTCCATTAATATTGACTGGATAGGACACGTTTATGGCGAGCCATATGCCCAATAATTCGATCAACACTGTTTATCGCCGATAGACAATGTTTATCGCCGATAAACAATGTTTTTCGACCGATAAACACTGTTTTTCTATAGTTTTTCGCCGATAAACAGAGTTTATCGAGATAAACATTGTTTATCAACTGATAAACATTGTTTATCAACTGATAAACACTGTTTATCGAAAAACTATGTTTATCAAGCGATAAACAGAGTTTTTCGAGGTGATAAACAGAGTTTTTCGATGAACACTGTTTATCAGTTGATAAACACTGTTTATCGAAAAACAGTGTTTATCAACTGATGATAAACAGTGTTAATCGAAAAACAGTGTTTATCGACTGATAAACACTGTTTTTCGATAAACATAGTTTTTTGATAAACACTGTTTATCAGTTGATAAACACTGTTTTTCTAAAAACAGTGTTTATCGGTCGATAAACACAGTTTTACGCCGACGCCAAATGCCCAATAGTTCGATAAACACTGTTTATCAGTTGATAAACACTGTTTTTCGAAAAACAGTGTTTATCAACTGATAAACACTGTTTTTCGATAAACATGGTTATTTGTACACCGTCTAAAGAGGGCGCTAACGCGCCGGTGTGGCTTCCATTATGTCACATGTGCCGACGTCCGCCAGCGATTGCGTGGAACGGCAGCCGGATACCCCATTGCGTGGGATGGTTGGGGTCTGCGTTGGTGTTCAGACGTCTCCCCGCGAAAGCGTGCGACGGTAGCTGGACACCCGCATTGGTCGGCCATTATTGCGTGTATCGTACCCGTCACGCATGTGTTTTTTTTTTGCGGCGGGGTTATTTTTGTCTGTAGCTAGCGGAGCTTGCGTGAGGGTCAGATGATTTGTGGGTGTTGATTTCGGGATAAATTTAGCACATTCAAAAGATAAATTGGGGGGTTTTGCCAATAGTTTGTAGTAGCACTTATGTTTTTTGTAGGACTCGGGAACGACACTTAGTCAACTTGCGGGAAAATGCTAAGTGTAGTGAATAAAATTAATTCAATAATGACTGAGATGATTGAATTAGAAGTGAAAAAATTCCACAATTATAAGGATTTCTTTCATAAATTGATAAATTGCTTACTCATTTACTTCATAACAACATGAAATAAAGACAAGCAGTATGTAGTCATGGCCAGCATTGGTGGGGACACGTTGCCCTGGAAATCAACAAACAAAGAAATAACAAGACAAAAAACAACGCAGAAAACACACAAATGCAGAAATAAGGACATACAATAAAACAAAATATATCGAGAAAGTAATTACAAGTAGGAGGGGGCCTAGCCATATATGATACAAAGAAATAAACGGCAAAACACGGATATAGAAAAGGTGTAGAAACAAAGACACTTTTAACAAATAAAGATAAAGAGAAACAAAGAAATACAGAGTTACAGTAAAAAGAAAGAAATCAAGTAACAAATAAACAGGAGCACAGAAGCCTAATTTCTATTCAAAGAAACCAGTGGATTGCTTTATAGACATTTTAGTCGCTCAACACAAGTTTTAACATCATGAAAAAACATACAAATTATCATGCCAAGCATGCATCATTGCCAAGTACATCCTTCCCCAATATTACAACTCATCTCCGGCCATACACCCCCAAATTAAGAATCGTAGTTGGAGAAAGGGGACGAGAATGGTCAGAAAGGCAGGCGACGTTTCCACCCCACTCAACATCTTTTGCATGGTCACAATCTTATCATTAGACAAAACAACATTGCGTACTGACCGTTACCGAGCCAATTCTACAAAACTTCTGAATGTTCCTCCAGTTACCCCCCCCCCACAATAAATTTGCAGCATTTTCTACGCAAGAATCGCTCCCATCCGCTTCGCGCGGCATCCCGCTAGTGTGACATAATGGAAGCCACACCGGAGCATTAGCGCCCTCTTTAGACGGTGTATGAATAACCATGTTTATCGAAAAACAGTGTTTATCAGTTGATAAACACTGTTTATCGAAAAACAGTGTTTATCAACCGATTAACACTGTTTATCGAATTATTGGGCATTTGGCGTCGGCGTAAAACTGTGTTTATCGACCGATAAACACTGTTTTTCGATAAACAGTGTTTATCGAAAAACTATGTTTATCGAAAAACAGTGTTTATCAGTCGATAAACACTGTTTTTCGATAAACAGTGTTTTCCAACTGATAAACACTGTTTATCGAATTATTGGGCATTTGGCGTCGGCGTAAAACTGTGTTTATCGACCGATAAACACTGTTTTTCGATAAACAGTGTTTATCGAAAAACTATGTTTATCGAAAAACAGTGTTTATCAGTCGATAAACACTGTTTTTCGATAAACAGTGTTTTCCAACTGATAAACACTGTTTATCGAATTATTGGGCATTTGGCGTCGGCGTAAAACTGTGTTAATCGACCGATAAACACTGTTTTTCGATAAACAGTGTTTATCAACTGATAAACAGTGTTTATCGAAAAACTCTGTTTATCACCTCGAAAAACTCTGTTTATCGCTTGATAAACATAGTTTTTCGATAAACAGTGTTTATCAGTTGATAAACAATGTTTATCTCGATAAATTCTGTTTATCGGCGAAAAACTATGTTTATCGGCGAAAAACAGTGTTTATCGAGATAAACTATGTTTATCAAGTGATAAACATAGTTTTTCTCGAAAAACAGTGTTTATCGGTCGAAAAACATTGTCTATCGGCGATAAACAGTGTTTATCGGCAAATAACAGTGTTTATCGGCGATAAACAGTGTTTATCGAATTATTGGGCATATGGCTTGCCATACACGTTACCCCATAAGCATCAACGCGCGCGTTTTTTTAGGGATTTAAAAAATGCAAACGCAGAGTCGTCGCACCATTCTGTCAGCAACGCAAACATATGAAGTTTGTTGCTGGAGCAAAGTTTCTTGCACTAAAAATGTACTCGTTTCTCCTCATTTTTTTTAACAAGATGTGCGAAAATTTAGTTTAAACCTAAATAATAAAACACAATGGATTGAAGTGTTGCGCAGCCGTTGGTTGCCAGAACGCAAGAACTACAAATGTTCATAAAATTGGAGTCTCCTTTAAAAGTAAGTGCTTATAGTCTGCAAAGAATAATGAGCGTTGCTGATAGTGTGCTTAAATGCATCCATGTATGACACTGACAGTAAGTTTTTCTGAGGCCTCCTCACGAAACTACTTTTTTAAAGTAATATTATTCATAATATTATAAAAGACGTGGGATAGTATTAGTAATATACAACTCAATTTAGTGACAATGGTATCGTTTCATTGGGTTTTTCAAGAAAACATTTTGATTTTGTGAAGTGGCCAGCAGTCGCAAGACGCAGAATACTAAAATGAGGGGATTTGACATCGCAGATTTCGCTGCGAAAATTCTATCGACAGCACCACCCAAATCTGTATAGCGCCAGCAGAACTGGAAAAAACAATTATGTTAACAGGAAAAAAATTACCACTCTGTAAATGTACACGTTGTTTTGGATACTCATTGACGTGTATTTTCACAAAAATCATGAAATAAATGCGCATTTACGCAAAACTCAAGGATGCTCAGAGAGAGGTAATTGTTACAACTTTATGTTTTGAGAGCCAGCGGCATCAGGGGCAAACGAAGACTGTTACCTGGTATGTGTAGCTGTAGGCCTACATGTACACTGTCATGACTGTGCAGTGTTTGAACACTGTTTCTTTGAAAATGGCTCACTAGCATGCACTCCATGATAGCATGTACTCCATGATGGCAACCATGTCAGGAATCATGTTGTTCACACGTATTTCCATGCAGTTAGTTCGAGTTGTAACCCACCAATTCTGAATTTCCGTTTGTCCACTCACAAAATAAAAGCAACCTCGGCATTGTCACACAACGGTCACGTTCCCAAACTACACTATGTTTTTTTTTTTTACTACATAGCCTAGCTACCCAACCAACAACATGTACAGTAGACCAAGTTTATGAAATTATTTGAGAAATGTTGATACAATTAAATGTTATACAATTAAATTTTGATACAATTAACTATCATCCTAGTAACAGACAGCTAGCTGCGCATGTGCACCGGGGTTGGGAAAGTAAATAGAACTAATGCTTCAACCTCCGTCTTTAGGGGGCCTAACCCCACCGCTTTCAGAAGTTTTGATGAGCAATGAAAAATACCTAGTCCTCCGGTCTTTCCGCAATGGAACCACGATCCGTACTAATGCTAGTTACAAAGTGTTTCTATCAATGATCTTGATTAACTAAAATTGTAATAAGTTAAACACAATTTTACAAATGTCAATTGTATGAAATTTTTGATTGACTTTTCATACATTCTTTTAAAACTTAATGTTATGAATATCTCTTCAGTTCAACAAAGTTTAGGCCTATGGTACTAAATTACTGTAATTATCGGATCTGTTCTCTGTTCAATAATTAATTCATTTGTTTATTCATTTATGATTGACTGAAGTAGTTAAATAATGCTGTATTCAAATGTTTTCAATTACAAATAATATTCAGTTTTTCATACCAGTTTTCCGAACCGATTCCTTTCGATGCTTTTGGGCTTAATTGTTTCGTTTTGCTGCTTATTTCTGCCACTTTTTAGACTTCACCCCGACGCTTGACTGCGATGTTAGGGCCTATCTTGGAAGAAAACTTTGGACGTTGCCAATCATTTATGAGAAGCAACTTCTCAGAACAGTTCGGCTTCCGAGCCGCTTTCTGTTTAGTGACCATTAGTGTATTACCCGATGCAATAAATTTTTTATCCTTTGTTGTTGGATAGCAAGTTTTTTATTTATCTGAAACATTGTGATATGTGCAACAAATAAGTCCCTTGCGCATGCGTGTTTTCACTTGTAAAACCCTCTAGAGCGAGTATACTGCGTGCCGCGCCGTTGATCATTGAACGTGTACAAACGCGTTCGACGTGTCCTATCCAGTCAATATTAGTGGAGATCAATGGACCTTATGCATTGACGTCATCCAGCCGCCATCTTAGAGGTAAAACGGTGACGAAACAATCGAAACGCACAGATTTGTACGCGCGGCGCACAGGGTTGGCAATGAACAGCCTCCTTTTTACCTCTAGCAGAGGGCGCCCTGCTGAAATGACGTCATGTGCATAAGGTCTAGTATATTGACAATAATATAATAGAGATCAGTGGCTACACCACTGTAACAGATTGTGAATTTATATTGGTCGAGAACGACTCACGTGAAGTGATGCAAGGATGCATGTTACATGAGAAATCCACGTGTCCGTCATGCGTTGTGCGTATTGTATAGTGCGCAACGCGTAAAAATACAAAAATAAACGCGTACCGCGTATGCGTTATCCACAAAAAGGATGTGCATTGCTTATCTCTCATCTAAGCGCTTTCGTCAAGTACATCTGACATTGCGACTCCGTAAGTATCCTCCACTGACTTTTCTATCAGCTGCCAAGTGCCAGGTATGACGGTCCTTGATGTTCAGGTTCGTGGCTTTCAGGTCTTTATTTATTCTGTTCAGCCATGATGTTCTTTGACCGCCCCTTGGCAGCTTGTTATGACGTAATGCACTCCATAAGCGCTTGCTTGGCTGGTGTTTCATCAGGTAGTCAGCTTTGGATGCCCGAAATGTTTTGAGTTTGGTTGCATGAGAGATCGACTTGCTGTTGAAAACACTTCGAAATGTGTGGAAGGATACCATCGAAAGTACTTTCATTCTGGTGATGTCTTCCTCAGTGTCCAGTAGGGAGCCTAAGTATTTACTCTTTTTCCTACTGGTGTTAATTCCGTTTCTGCTGATGTGACTTGCCCATGTGATGTCATCAGCATATTGCAGCCCAATCTCAAAGTATGCTGGTGGACAAATGGCATAGTAGTGGTTTTCGAGTTCCGCAGGTAGGGGTTGGGACTGAGACTGCAGAAGATTAGCAGAGTAGTTATGATCTTGGAGATTCGGTGGTGCCGCTGGTGTTTGTACATTTAGTTGTCTCAGTGCTTTCGCAAGGTAGATTGTGAAGAGAATGGGACTAAGGCAATCTCCTTGAGGTACGCCAATGTTGGTTTTGAAGGGCTTACCTAAAACTGTACCCACTCAGACTTGTAAGCGGACTTTTCTGAGTACGATTGCCAAAAGATGAAGTTCATCCTGCTCCAGCATTTCTTTAAGGTCTTCAAAAAGAACTACTCTCTTCACGGAGTCAAATGCCTTTGACATGTCAAGAAGCATACGGTAAAGTTCGTAGCTATCAGCTGTGATGGCCTTTTCTGCTAGGATCTTTAAAGTGAAAACTTGTTCTGTGGTGCTTCTACCGTGTCGATAAGCGGCTTGGGCAGCCGGTATTATGATCATTCAGTCTGTCAGAGATTCTCCTCGTCAAACATATCACCAACATTTTGCGGATTATTGTCAGTAAGACAATTGGTCTTATGTTTTCTGGGTGTCCCTTTGGTTTGCCTGGCTTGGGAAGGGTGATGAGAATGCCTTCTTCAATGTCATTTGGGTAGATACCTGTGCTTGCTATATCATTCAGAGTACAAGCGACTTCTTGGGCAATTATCTCTGGTCCATACTTCAGTAATTCAGCATTGAGGTTGTCTTTTCCAGCACTCTTGCCATTTTTTTTTAATGATTTAATGGCTTTCACAACTTCTACTTTGGTGAATGATTTGATCATTGTTTGTGGTGGAAATTATTGCTTGCTTTGAAACCAGTTTCTGATGATCTCTTCTTGACCATTTGCATCGATAACCGCATTACCGTTTTCGTCTGCAACCCGTATCCGATTGGGTTTCATCTGCCGTATATTTCTGATGGCCTTGAAATATTTTGTAGAGTAATTTTTCTGGATTCAATGTCTTCAGCTTTTCTTAACAGTTCTTGCTCCTTTATCTCTTTCATTGTGTTATGAAGTTTGGTGAGAACGCTATTTCTTTCTTTCCTCAGTTCGTTTCTTTTTTCTTTATTTTGTGTCGCTTGAATGGTTTGAAATAGCTCTTTTTGCTTCAATGATAGTTCTGTGATAGCGGGGTGTGTAACTTTAGTAGATTTATTTACATACCCCAAGACACCAGAGGCTGCTGATAGGCATGCTTCTTTTATGTTGTTCCATCGTTTGTTGCTGTCTGTAAGTTTTTTCCCTCTAGAATTTTTTGATATGCACTGAGACAGTAATTCCTTCGGTGCTCTAGATCTTGCAGTTTGGCCAAGTTGATTTTTGTCACCCTGGTATGCCGGTATGTCTTCTTCTCTGGGCACAGTTTGAAGGTTGCTCTCACCAACTTGTGATCTGATGTCAAACTGCATCCTCTGAATGATCTTGAGTCGGTGACATACTTCCTTAGTTTGTGAGGTACTATATGTAGTCTGTTTGGTTATAGTACGGGTTTCGTCGATTTGGGTTGTTTGATTGGGGGCTAGTCCACGTGGTACGGTGTCGAAGACTCTGTCTGAACGTGGTATTAGTCAGAAGAAGATCGTATTTAAGACACAGTTCAAGTAATTTTTCGCCATTTCTGTTGCTTAGCGTAGATATAGAGCGTTTACGAATCGAAGGCTCAGGCTTCAGGCTTCGGGCTTGGGATTTTCAGGCTCCGGCTCTATGAGGCTCAGGCTTCGTTGCATTAAACATGGCGGCCGAAAGTTTTCGAACACGGAGGCTTGAGCCGCAGATTCGGCCCTCGCTGATGATGACGTCTCAGCCACAACGTTTGTGTTACACTTCACTTGTTTTGTATCGATTGTCTGCTACTGTTTAGTCTTTCCAGCTGTGTGTTGACATTCCTCGAGTTGTATGTTACATTTGAATCAGCTGTTTCGATGTCAACATTATGGTTCCCAGACAGTTCGTAAGAGCTTTACTGCAGGCGTTAGTAAACCTCATTATCATCGCAAATCGACAAATCGTGTCCAGACGACAACGTCAACGATACCTGCTGCAATATGCAACAAGGATTGGAGTTTACCACGATGAAGTGAGTAAAAAAAAGTAAAAATCCACTGGTGGTAGTGGTAGTGGTAGTGGTAGTGGTAGTGGTACTGCCTTTTTTTGCACAGTAACAATGCTAGTTTTCTTCCTCCGTGATTATAGCATGGAGGTAGACCTCCCATGGCTTACCTAAGCCTTAAGGGTTAAGCCAATACTGGCTAAATTTAAATTTGTAGATTAATATTATAATAATTTCTAGGCCTACAACAATATAATTATAAGTTTTAACTGGTGAAAGCTAAACAAAATAAATTTCTCTTCTCATGTAATTGCATTATTGATGTTATGAAAGCTCTATCACAATTAAACTTAATACAAATTACGAATCATCCCATCTAATTATGGAAAGAGGTCAACTCGTACTCCACTTGTACTGTAGGGGCCTACTCCTTTTGATTTGCAGTTGGTATTTTTGCAAAGATGAGTGAACAGTTGGCCTCTAAAGTAATTTTTGATTCTCTATAAATTTCACTTGTTTGTGATACATGTGGTAATAAAATTATCACAGCAAAATTTAGAAAACATGAGAGAAATCACATATGCAGCAGAATTTTACCTTGCCACCCTGCCAGTAAACAAGTGATGTGACAATCCCCATGCAGTGTGAAACAGCCGCTGGTCGTCTCTATTATGGTGAACGATTGTTGGATCCCAGCTATAATTGGACTAACATAAAGTTTGGAACAGAGCTATTATTATTAATTAATTTTATGTCAGATCGAGTTTGTAGAGTATGAGTTGACCAGATGCATTTTAACATTTCTTTGTGCAGGTTAATCGTGGCCCTTACTGTAGATTGGGCACAGATTTTCTTCTGACAACTCTGCGTGATGGAGATTTTGGGTTGCGTAAAGACTTCCGTGTCACAAGAAGGTCATTTGTGAGACTTCAGCACATTATACAGAAGCCCAAGCATCATGGGTGGCAGGCAGAAGTTGAAATTTTGGCCTTTCTATTTTGGTTAGCTTCTGAATGTTGCTACAGGGTAGTTATGCGAAGTTGCGGTATTCCTCTTGTAACTGTGTGTGATATAGTGCACCGACAATTGAATGGTAAGATTAAGGTACAGGTCCATTGTTGTATGATAATAATTGGATAGACATTTTGATACCAGTAGATTGCATTCCTTCGGGAAAAAGAGTAAAGAAATGAAAGTTTCTGTGGCAGGATCAAATTATGAAGAACAGTATTTGCTTTACATGTATACAAAAGAAGAACATACATGTACTTAACCCTTTAAAGGGAAAGGGAAGATAGAAAATGCCATGATCTTTCCACTTTTAAAATCAGATCAAAATATTTCTAATTGTTACCTAATTATTCTGTACCATAAATTTTGCAGCTGTTCTGGAGAACTTAAAGAAGTTTATTCACCATCCTCAACCAGAAGAGTATCCTGTAATTGCACTAGGGTTTGCAAATTTATCTGGAACCAGGATCATCAGGAGTGCAATTGGAGCTGTGGACGGTACGCATATCCGCATATTGCCACCTTCACAATTTAAACAGGATTACCACAACAGAAAAAATCAGTATTCCATCAGTTGCAGGCAGTTTGTAACCATGAAGGAGTATTTACTGATATTTTTACTGGTTTTCCTGGGTCAGTTCATGATGCTCGTGTATACAGAAACTTCCCTCTTTGCCGGGATGGGCTGTTTCCTCCACAAGATTATTATCTGCTTGGAGATTCTGCCTACCCGGGGTCAAGATCAATGTTGACCCCTTACACGATGCCAGAGGCTGCACTTCCCATTAATCGACGATTTAACACACATCACAGCAAGGCGAGAAGTGTTGTTGAAAGGGCCTTTGGACAACTAAAAGTGAGATGGAGAAGCATCTTCACTAAGGATGTGGAACTGCGCTCAAAATCAGTGCCTCAGGTGATCAGTGCCTGTTGTGCCATGCACAATCTCTGTCATGCCTCTGGTAAGTACATGTTACATAATGTCATTTTTACATTGCTTACACATTTTGTCAAGTCACCAGAGTAACAAATTTCTCCACACAACCCCATTGAACCAAGACCTAAATCTTGGGTAAATGTTTCCCAGTTCAAATGTTCCCTCTGCTGGTTCCTACTAACTTGTTGAATTTTGTAACTCATTTGCACAGGTGACATCTTGGATGTTGAAGATGATGATGTCGACTTTGATGATGCTGTTGGGGAAGGCATTGTCCGAGAAGAAGATGATGACGCAGATGGTATGGCAATGAGGGCAGAGATAGCGCAGATGATATCTGCTCCGGAACGATACCCTGACCATTTGGATGACCATATGTATTTTCAAATAAATGTATAAGTGATGCTCCAGTGTCTTCAAATTTTAAGTTCATACCAGTACTAATTCTCTATGGCAATATCCCCTCTGAAATACTGTCAAACTCAAAGTAAAGGAAATAGAAATTTAAGACCCCTAAATCACTTCTTTTTTGTCTGCTCATGGTGTTGATTGCTGGGGACGGGTGTGTGTGAGCATGTCTACTCATTCAAACCGAGGACTTTAACAAAAGGGATCCAGGTGTTTTGACAGAGTGAGGACGTCCTTACTTCGCTTTTGTGTACAAAATCAATAGGGACGTTGCTAAAACGCTCTGAGTCCAAACAATGAGAGAACAAAGTATACACCATTGACAAACGTGGGTGCCCTTACACATGCCAACTTACGGGGTACTTTTAACAATGGAACAATGGACCCCACAAGGCAATTTCAATAGGAACAATAGGGCCCCACAAGGGAATTCTTTAGAAAAGGGAACAATAGAACAACAATAGCAGTACCCCACAAACCGGATCCGTAAGGTTGTGTGCGTGTGTGTGTGTGTGTTGGGGGGGGGGGGGGGTGAAGATTAGAGTCATCAAATTTGCATATAATGTATGGTAAATCAACTGTTGTTTTATTCAATAAAACAAATTTAATTTATTGACAACATCTACCTGTTCGGTATTACACATGTGCATGTATATGCCCTAAGTTAAAGTTGCATCACCTGATTTTTGAATTTGTTCTCCAAAATAATTTTGACAGATGATGCTGTGTTAAAATGAAAAAAAAAAAACTATAATACAATGTTCTTGTGTGCCATGCACAATGACAACATACATTCATGTTACTTGCAAAAGTATTTCTACATAGATGCTGGTATGTGAATTTATGTCAGGTTCTGACAATAATTCATTTTTAGTTTTTAATTAACTACCCCTAATTAGTGGGGTATTTTTTGTGTGCAGTAGGACATATCTCAAATGAAAGCTTACAACTTTTCTTTCTCGAATGATAAAACCAGCCATTTAACACTTTAATCAAAATGTATGGGTTAAATCGGTCAAAATCAGGTGATGCATCTTTAATAATTAACGTTCCAACTCTCAGCCCTTTTCTTGAACAAGTTGATGCACCACTTAACCCGAACTCTGTATAAACCCTCCAAAATCCATCAAGCTACCACAGCATATGGTAACTCTACAATCAAACCTTGGACTAAGATAAGACAAACCTTGGACCAAGATAAGAATATCATGTTCCATGCAGGAAACTCTGTCAAAACCAGAGAAAGGATTTTTGAAAATTTTGGGTGTGGTTTTGAATGGTCAATAAGGAAGAGGGTTGAAGTGGTACAATAATAAGATAAAATGAAGAAATAAAATATACTGAAAGTACATAATAAGATAAAATTAAGAAAAAAAGTTATATGTACACTGTATATGTACATAAAAAATAAAATTAAGAAATTATACAAACAATTAATGTTTATGAGTGCAATGGTAAGAATGTTTGTTTTATATAACGCCAAAAATAGATCTTTTTATTTGATATTTCACCCAAAATTACATTTCTTCAAACTTTTCTATCAGGCCCTTTGCAATTGTTGGCTAAATTTATCCAATTAAATTATCCAATTATAACATTGAGGTAGAATGTTCCAACTGAATTCCAATCGAAGGGTTGCAATCAACACCCCCAGCAATCAACACACCCCACCAGTGTCAGTTAACTCTGCATTAACTCTATACGTTACATTCCTGCGACGAATAGATTGAGAGCGAGGCTACTGTGCACTAATGTACAAAAATGAATGGAACCAAAAATGCACGGTTTATAATAATAAATGTATTTACAAAGCGCTATAAATATACTATTTTCTGAAATAAAGGTTATTGAAGAACATTCATCAAAAAGAACAAACAGTGCACATGTATTTATAAATGTATTTATTACTTTTCTTTCTCCAGTACATCTACCAGCCTATTGAATGCACTCAGCATTTGTTGTTGTTTCATCATTTGCAGCCATTCTGTCTGGGTTATCTTGGATGATGCTGCTCGATGGCTTTTGTCTTTTAGCCTTGGGGCTGTTCCTTGGGCTTGGCGACATCTCTATTGGTGTGACAATTGTACCTCCAGTACTTGAAATAAGTACTGGAGGCACAATCGAATGGCTGTCACCAAGGACCTGATCCATCTGATCAAAGAATTTCCACGGTGCTTGTTTTCCCGTCCCAGTTGTGGGATTCTTTATTTCCTGCCAAAATTATTAGAATAACAAGGAAATACTTAGTTTCATTGCTCACTAGAAGTTGAAATTGTTACTATACAGCTTGGTGAATTTCATTTGATATACAATCTTTAAAAGAAACTAAATGTACTCAAAAGCATTGCTTTGATTTTAAAGACCAATCCAGCATTTATAGGGTGTCTGGTTGTCTGTTCAGGATGAAGACACAATTATGTACCAGTGGTGTAGGTCTCAAGACCAGTTTTGCTGGTCTCAGGTCTCCCCTGGGACCTCTCAGGCTTCAGGCCTCAGTCTCGCACAATCAGGTCTTGAGTATAACACTACATGTATTATGTTTGGAAGAATGGTTGCCCATGTACAGTACTTACTTTGTACTTCCTGCATACGTTATTCCACTTCTTGCTGAGCTGTTCAGGGCGCAGAGTGATTCCCATCTCTTTACCAATCTCTCTGAAATCAAAATAGTTTATTTGGTGCTTAAACTTAGACAACATAAACTTTTTTTCTGACTTGCATTATATATCAAAAATAATCGTACGTACATCAGACGATTCTCATGTGAGAAAAGTGTGATGATCAGCAGGGTTTGCCCTTATCTTTTTCAGTGACTAGCCAGCAGGACAGTTAGCTTCTCATGTCACTAGTCCACCAGCTTGAACTAGCCAGCTGGACCACTTCGAGAAACTTTTGACTGGTCCTCAGGTGATCACCTTTTTCAATTTGGGACAAGTTTTATTTATGAGATAATATAGCTAAATTTTCAGTGTAAGGGGCAAACACTAATAAATTGTTCAAATTACCTGATGCAAGTTCATCATTGCAATTTGTACTAAATCTTTAATAATATCAGCTTTTTTTGTAAAACTTACATGTACAGAGTCCGATGAGCCTTTTTTCCATCAGATAACTTTTTGGCTTTGTCTGATCGCAAAGGGATAAACCTTTTTGTCAGATCGTCTGTCCCTGAAACACATGCACAACTAATTAAATAATAATGCAGGAATTACCTGGGATAGCGGGAGGGGTTTTGGAAATCAATACACCCCCTTCTGCCTGACACACTCAAAATTTATATCAACTGTAGTAATAATAAAAAAAGTTACATCCCCCCCCCGCCAAAACAATTTATGGTTCCTCCAATGAATAATTATACCTAGCTTAGGCCTATAGATAAACTTTTGTGCTCAAGTTTGTAGACTGTGTCTTTTCCCTCAAAATTTCTGTAAATATTGTTTTGAAACGGGTATCTTTATCATATTTTTATGTTCCCCTTCTTTTACGTGTGAATTTTTATATTATTAATTATTTAATAAGGCATGTTAATGTTTATTGCCTGTGTGCTCAATAATATTTGAAGTTGTTGTAGGCCCCCTATACAGTCATTTGACCAGTTCGGGATCACTTCAACTTTGCAATAACCAAATAATTATATTACATCTCACATTACCAATTTCTGTTGATACATGTGAATAATAACATCCATTAAACCAACAAACCCAAAATAAGGTGCCAAACATCATCGGCAAATAAATTATGAACATTTTTCTGAAGTTTATCTGCGATAGTGACATGACATTGCATGACATTCACTAAAGAAAGGAAGTCCAAGTCCATGCCAACACACTTCTGAAGTTTTGTGTCCTTGAGAGACAGTTTTATGAATGGGACTGGGAGTATGGGTTTGCAATAGAGGGCACGCTACTGATTCAGAATAGAATCAACTGATCCTGAACTGGTCAAACAGATGACGATACTTTTCTCAAAACCTCTTCAAAAGTACTTTGTCAGTGGGTACTTGGTGAGTTTTATGACATGTTTAGGTAAACCGATCAACTTTTTTGTTTAGGATGTCAAAGATTTTGCAACAAAAAACAACGCGAATTCAAAAAGTGATCCAGAACTGGTCAAATGACTGTATTTAATTTTAATTTTAGAGAAAAAGTGACGACTGACGGTTTAATGAATTTCGACTGCATTCCATCCACAAACTAAAAGCAACAAAATGTTATTTTCAGAAAGCCTTCATACATTGTAATTAATTTAAGGCCATAATAAAAGTCCATATAATCACCCCTCTGGCTAAGTTCAGTACCGGTATGCACTCTGAGCAGGGACCAGGCCCAGACATCGAATCTGACTGCCATTCACTCATTATTTTAAGACCGAAATCATACATTATTTCTTGGAAAATGTTAAGTACGGTAGTCTACTAATTTCTTCATAATATACGTAAGTGGTAGTTGGGTTCGGCATCTTTCTCGGTCAGGTAACTTACATTGAAAGTCCTTGTTTTCGTTGTCCGTGCTTGCCATGATGATGTTGTTGAGGAGACGACATCTGACGAAAAATGAATACTTTTTACTCTTATCAGGTGACTTTCTGACCCCATGTCAAAATCTGACGTCATGAAGCCTGACGAAGCCACCTCTTGACGGGGCTGCGCCTGGCGCTGTTTTCAGCCTAAATCGAAGCCTCAAATTCGAAGCCCGATCCGGAGCCTCCAATTCGTACGCGGCTTCAAAATGGCTGCATCTCTCTGAAGCCCAAGCCTGAGCCTGAGCCTTCGATTCGTAAACGCTCATGGAATATAATACCTAGATCGGCCGCGCGTGCGCGCGCTCCACTGCCTGGGTAGAACAACATTTGGTTCGCCATGATGTCATATCAGAAGAGCACCCTAAAGGCCAAAAGACGGCCGTTTATTGGCCAAACCTGTGCGCCGCGCGTACAAATCTGCGCGTTGCCTCAAGCACGTGACTTATGTCAGCCCCAGGCTGAACCAGCGTATTGTACGCGCGGCCGTTCTAGGTATTATAATTATTATATCTATGGTATATATATTTTTTAAAGCGTACGCACTACGCATGACGCACAGCGCATGAGGGTAAAATGACTGGTGTATCCCTAGGGATACATTACCTTGATCGTCCCCACCGTTGGTTTACAGTGGCTATCGGATTTACAAAAGGAATGACCATGAAGCAATATAAAATACAAGGAACCGAGAGTTCCGAGTGAAAGATAAAAATTATAATAATGGTAGTAATAATACTGGATACTTGAAAACTGAATAACCACCACAAGTGTGAAAACATAGTAAGAAGGAGGGGAGGGATACGCCCCGGTGTTTTGCTGTTGACTGTGCAGGACCAGATCCCTCTCAGGGAAGTCCCGCAGCCGATGTGCCGGGGAAATACAGGAGCAACATATCTCTGCGTCATGACATCATTTGCGCTCCGTGGAATGTGAAGGGGGCTCACAACCGGGAAGTTTGACACTAAACTATACGAGATGGAAAGGTGCGGGGTGAAGGTAGCTGAAGAATGGTTGCTGGGGCAGGGAACGTTCACATCAAATGAGGGAAGCACAGTGTTCTTCTCGGGAAGAGAGTCTGGACAAAAGAGAAGTGAGGTTGTTTTCATACTAACTTGACCCAAATCGGACCATTCGCCAGGAATGTGCCAATCAACTCTGCTATAAAGGGGTTCTGGACTGGCCTGTGCGCTGCTCTTACAAGCCCCATGATTTCATTTTGATAAACGTGCTGTGATGATTGGTCCGAGGTGATGAAATTCGTAAGACTTGTACTTTTGATCGTCTGCATGCAGCGTGTGCATAATGTTTGTACAAAATGTATTTTTTCTTTCATTCATTATGTTACTGTGTGCATGTGCATGTACGTGTAAGTTGACTGCTAATCTCCGTGTGAAATGAATGGAGGTAAAAGGTACATCTAGCAATATCCGGTCAGGCAGGTACCTCGCATTATTGACGAGCCTCGACTGTATACATGGACTCCCGTGAGAGCGTACTAGGAATCAGATTGACTATGTCATGGTGAAGAAGAGGTGGCGGTCATACTTACTGGACGTGAGAACCAGACCAAGTGAGGACTGTGGAAGTAACTCCCCGCTACTTTACAAGTCAAAGTTGAGACTCAAGTCCACGAAGAGGAACTCTGTGGTTCCAGTTTGTTGTGACGTGGCTTGTATCCCGGACCAAATCGTTGCAGATATGAGCAACCGTTCCATACCACCCCTTCAGCTAGCCGACGAAGAAGTAGAGCACCAAACGAGTCATTGGAAAGGATGAAAGAGGAAGTACAAACAGCAGCGAGCGTCCACGTCCCAAGAAGGAAGAGAGTCGAGCAGCAGAGTGGTTGAAAACGGAAACGCTAAATAAAGTGATGACTTGGAAAACCAGAAGAGACGAGATGAGCTACACCGAAGACAATTGCATAGCGAAGAATTTACACGAAGTGGTCAGGGAGTTGACTTCAGACCGGTCATCCCATACTGATCATGATCAATGAGAGTAAGGGTAAAGCGCCAACAGAGGGAGATATCAAGACTTACTGGGCTCAGTATTGCAGAGACCTGTACAAACCAATGGACCAGGACCAGGCACGCATCGGCGGGGGGGGGGGGGGGGGGGCATTGGGGCGCACACCCTATTTTCTTTTGGGGGGTGGGAGAGAGAAACACCAAAAAGGGGAAAATTAGGGAGACACACAATTAATTACATACCTGGATTTGGTTTTCTTTTCAAAAAGCTACCAATAACCCGTACCTCGTACACTTTGTTTCATTTGTGAAAGACAATTATTTCACTGACAGACATTGTCTCATGAGGAATTACTCGTGAATCTGTGTGTATGGACGTACAGCGTGTTTCTAACTCTGAACATGAGCGCGAAATACCTGCACATGCCTTGCGGGCTCTTTCGTCCTGAATAAAAATGCTAACTTAATACGTATGATATTTACGGTGGCCAACAACTGTCACGGCAAAACCAAAAGCACCACGGTAAAACCAAAAGAGCCACGGCAAAACCAAAAGAGCCATGGCAAAACCAAAAGAGCCACGGCAAAACCAAAAGCGCCACGGCAAAACCAAAAGAGCCACGGCAAAACCAAGAGAGCCACGACAAAACAAAAAGCGATACGGCAAAACCAAAAGAGCCACGGCAAAACCAAAAGAGCCACGGCAAAACCAAAAGAGCCACGGCAAAACCAAAAGCGCCACGGCAAAACCAAAAGCGCCACGGCAAAACCAAGAGAGCCACGGCAAAACCAAAAGCGATACGGCAAAACCAAAAGAGCCACGGCAAAACCAAAAGCGCCACGGCAAAACCAAAAGCGCCACGGCAAAACCAAAAGAGCTACGGCAAAACCAAGAGAGCCACGGCAAAACCAAAAAAAAGCCACGGCAAAACCAAGAGAGCCACGGCAAAACCAAAACAGCCACGGCAAAACCAAAAGAGTCACGGCAAAACCAAAAGAGCCACGGCAAAACCAAAATATATCACACAACAGACCACTACAATGGTCCACCACCTACTCATCAGTATGCGTAGAAGCAACTACACCACTAAACAAACCCTGGTTTATCTTGACCCACTTTTGCAACCAGGCAACTGCCCTACCATTTTCAGGAGAAAACACGTAAAACACCACCCGCGGGCTCGCCTTTTGTTTAGGAAGGCCTTTAATAAGTGGATGTTCAAGCCCCACAGGCAAAATATCAGAATTTGTGGATTATTTCCTACTTCCGATAGTTACCGCCCAACGCTCCAACACTGTTGACTTGAGATTTACATGAAACTGTACAGTTGTGCTTGACATGTTTTATGGTATGGTTTACGTCTGGGTATTATGTTTGTATTTTTGGTCGGATTGACCGGGGTAATTGACAAACGTAGAGAGGACCAGACGAACTGTTGACAAATGTGTCAGGGGTAGATTCTTTGGGGAGAGACTGAGAGGATATTTTTCAGATCCTCTCTGTATAGCAATAACATGTTTTCATGCCTCCTTGGCATTCATCAGTTGCGTGTGGGTGATTCGAATAGTATCCGTAGGTCTCATGTCTCATGAGAGACATATTATTTGTGTATTCCGCTTAGGTTCAGGTAAAATGTAATAAATCCGAATGCGGATTTTTAATCCTGAGTTGAGTTTTCAGTATATGTGACCTGTTCTTCCAGTAGGGAGATTAGGATGTTTAGTGTTTCGTTCGGGTCTTCAAAACCCGAATCATCAGGGGGTGGAGTGAGCTGTATGTGGGTCAAGTCGGTTGGACTCCGGTTTAGTTTTGCTCTGTGATCAACTTTTCCCTTATGTTTTTATCTTTTCTATACGCAATGAAGGGAAGGTCTGGAAAGATCTCCGAAAGTATTTCATTGTTGCGTATTAACGACCAGTGTTGTTTGATGGATTTGTTTAGGTCACTTTGGTTGATGTACGGGTTGTATGTCGCACTGAAAACCAATGAAGTTTTGCTTTCGCTGTTTCCTGCTGTTTGTGAATCAACTTTGACCGTTCTTTGTGTGATACTTTGCTTGTGATTTTGTTTATCTCTGAACTGTTATAGCCTATTGCAATTAGCTTTTCAGAGAAATTGTTGAATTTGAGTAAGAAGTCATCTTCGTTATTTGTGTTTCTGGCATATCGGACTGTTTCACCGGATATGAATGTTTTGAACACAGGGGGTGTGATGATGTCTCGTGAAGGTATTGGTATGTTTCAGTGGGTTTGGTATATACTTTTGTGTCCGAAATACCGGTTTCACTGTACCGGTTTCAAAAGGTAGTTGATAGAAGTATCCGAGGCCTCAAAAGTAAATTTGAGGATTGGGTGTATTTGATTCATGTCGTGGATAAGGCTCTTGAAATTGTAAAGATAGCTGTCATAGATGAAAAGAATGTCGTCTCTAAAACGCCACCAAGTAAGGATGTGATCAGCTTTTTCCAGGATTTGTTTTTCCAGAACATGTAGTGTAATATTGAAACCCCCTTCCAGTATGCTAATATATCAATTTTATTGTAGGAAGTTACAGCCTCCCTACCCCCCAACAAAACTTTGGATCACTGTGGCTTGCAGAGCAACAGAGGGCGCTGTCTAGAGGCAATGCACTTTATAATTATTAAAGCATTGTTTCTGTGTAAAGAAGATTTAAAAGCACCCGAATTGTTTTAAATTTTCATTGCCACAGGTAGGTTGAAACTTCCAAATTTGGTTCTTGTCAAACATATATAGTATTGATTTCACATAATGTGTTACTTTTAAGACTGGAATAGGATTAAGGAGGATGATGGGAGATTTAAAGTTCACTTTTTTCCTTATTAGCTGTTCCGACTTACTGTCGGAACAGGTTTTGTTTTCGTCGAGATTTTTATTATTAGCTGTTCCGACGAAGTGGTCGGAACAGCTATTGTTTTTGTTAAGATTTTTATTTGTTTGTATTATTATTATTATTCTTTGTATCTCAAAAGCTCATAGGTTTAACCAGGGCATTTTGTTAAAGCCAAAAGTCATACTTGGCTTAGTATAAAAGAGTCAAATCCTATATCATATTAAAGCTTAGGTTTTGAAGTTATAGAAAAGTGTAATTAGCTTAAATTAATTAATTAATTTACTTAGTTATAATGGCATGAATATTTAGTTAGCCAATCTTTAGACCGCCATATCTCAAAAAGTATACGTCCGATCGTCAAACTTTTTTCGATTTTAGACTTCTGGAATACTGTAGATGTGCATCGCGGCATAAAATTACGGACGACGTCACAATGACGTCATTTATTGCACGTTTTGTATCTGTGTACAAACACACAGGATAAAGTGAAAACAAATCCGACTTCTAGACAAATAATTTTTCAATTAAGCTCAAATTTAACGTCCTAGATTACACACACGTTTCTTAAAACAAATAAGATTTTATTGTCTTTCAGTTTAAAAGCTTCAAAACTTATTGAAACATTGTCAGTAGAAAAAACCCCAATTCTCAGGCAAATTTAACGCCATGGGTACTTTGCCTATGATCTGTGAGTTTATAAATAAAAACGGACTCAAGCTTTAAACATTTTAAACGATTGAGGGCGCTATACGAGTTTAACGGTGCTCTTGCTTGCTTTTTTTCAACTCGATCAAGTTTTATACCCATAATGATCTGTGTTTTTGCGATTTTTGTATGTAGAGTATATTATAAAGAGTCATTCCTGCGCCGACTGACACAAGTCTACGTTCATTCACAAGAATCGAGAAGAATTTTCTTGCTCTCAGCACAGAGCGACGTGTCTGCTCAGATCTTGTTGTTATTCAGCGTGAACGTTGAAAATCGAACGCCGTGTGTTGGGACGATGTTGCCCGCGTGCCAGACTTGTCTGCGCTTGGGTCCCGTTCACCGGAAAACGATTTTTTAGGTTTCTTATGCAAAGGCATTACTTGAAGCTGAATCATGAAGGAAACAAGGCTACCCATTCCCCTGGAACCACGTTTTTAAGGTTCTTGTGCGAATGCATTACTTCGGGAAATCACTATGTAGCAAACAACAAACCTGTTGGGGGTTGCAATGAGGCTCGAATTGTAGCTGAATGGGGAAAGGTGTAGAAAAGAAAGCATACATTTTTCATGGGTGTGCATGAAGAGCCAAAATGAACAATAAAATCATATCCAATATTAACTATTTTAGCCCAACAAAAACATTCGGTATTAAAAAGACACAACATATGTTAATACAAAATTTAAATCGTCTACCCAAAATTATTATGTGCTACTAAAGCGCAATTGTGGCATGCACTGAGAGTGAGATGTTATCAGCGGAAAGCAGGCGTAGTAACAGAATAATGATTCGTTTTGAATTAATAATTCGTTTCGAATTCATAATTCTTTGATAAGAGTGGCAGTTCATGCTACGTACTAACTTATTAACTTATACCGCATTTAATATTTTATCGCAACAAAAATAACATACACGATATTAAACAGTTTTTTTTTTTACAATTATGATTTTAATACAACAGCATAGACCAATCTTTATTTACTAACTTGTGAGACCTGTGGTGTGATTGCTTTATGTACTAAATTGTGAAACCTATTCCATGATATACAGTCTTGTGTGGTTTGCGTACTAACTTGTGAGACCTGGACCCAATTTCATGACTCTGCTTACCATAAGCAAAAAAACGATGCTTACGGAAGCAGATAATCCCGTGCTTACGTCAAGCGTATTTCAGGGGTTAGCAGAGAATTACGTCTTTTTCTTGTGTGTACTTCACGTAACTAGGCATTCTTCGCTTACACAGCTAGCGCAGAAATTCGACGCTTGCAAAATAAGCGGAGAATGTTGACCGTAAGCATGGAATTCAGCAGTAACCAGAGCCATGTAATTGGGCTCATTTGTTTAAATGAGGGATAGTTCACTTTATACGCTAAGTTGTGAGACCCAGGCCCAAATACATGGCTCTGCTTACCAAAAGCAAATAATCAACGCTTACGGCAGAGAATTCCGTGCTTACGTCAAGCGTATTTCAGGGGTTAGCAGAGAATTTTGGCTGGTGCGCGTGTGTACTTCACGTAACTAGGCATTCTTCACTTACACAAATAGCGCAAAAAATCGACGCTTCCAAAATAGGCGGAGAATGGGTGACTGTAAGCATGGATTTCTGCAGTAACCAGAGCCAAGAAATTGATTCGTTTAAATGAGGGATAGTTCACTTTATACGCTAAGTTGTGAGACCCAGGCCCAAATACATTGCTCTGCTTACCAAAAGCAAATAATCAACGCTTACGGCAGGAAGTTCCGTGCTTACGTCAAGCGTATTTCAGGGGTTAGCAGAGAATTACGTCTTTTTCTCGTGTGTACTTCACCTAATTAGGCATTCTTCGCTTACACAGCTAGCGCAGAAATTCGACGCTTGCAAAATAAGCGGAGAATGTTGACCGTAAGCATGGAATTCAGCAGTAACCAGAGCCATGTAATTGGGCTCATTTGTTTAAATGAGGGATAGTTCACTTTATACGCTAAGTTGTGAGACCCAGGCCCAAATACATGGCTCTGCTTACCAAAAGCAAATAATCAACGCTTACGGCAGAGAATTCCGTGCTTACGTCAAGCGTATTTCAGGGGTTAGCAGAGAATTTTGGCTGGTGCGCGTGTGTACTTCACGTAACTAGGCATTCTTCACTTACACAAATAGCGCAAAAAATCGACGCTTCCAAAATAGGCGGAGAATGGGTGACTGTAAGCATGGATTTCTGCAGTAACCAGAGCCAAGAAATTGATTCGTTTAAATGAGGGATAGTTCACTTTATACGCTAAGTTGTGAGACCCAGGCCCAAATACATTGCTCTGCTTACCAAAAGCAAATAATCAACGCTTACGGCAGGAAGTTCCGTGCTTACGTCAAGCGTATTTCAGGGGTTAGCAGAGAATTACGTCTTTTTCTCGTGTGTACTTCACCTAATTAGGCATTCTTCGCTTACACAGCTAGCGCAGAAATTCGACGCTTGCAAAATAAGCGGAGAATGTTGACCGTAAGCATGGAATTCAGCAGTAACCAGAGCCATGTAATTGGGCTCATTTGTTTAAATGAGGGATAGTTCACTTTATACGCTAAGTTGTGAGACCCAGGCCCAAATACATGGCTCTGCTTACCAAAAGCAAATAATCAACGCTTACGGCAGAGAATTCCGTGCTTACGTCAAGCGTATTTCAGGGGTTAGCAGAGAATTTTGGCTGGTGCGCGTGTGTACTTCACGTAACTAGGCATTCTTCACTTACACAAATAGCGCAAAAAATCGACGCTTCCAAAATAGGCGGAGAATGGGTGACTGTAAGCATGGATTTCTGCAGTAACCAGAGCCAAGAAATTGATTCGTTTAAATGAGGGATAGTTCACTTTATACGCTAAGTTGTGAGACCCAGGCCCAAATACATTGCTCTGCTTACCAAAAGCAAATAATCAACGCTAACGGCAGGGAGTTCCGTGCTTACGTCAAGCGTATTTCAGGGGTTAGCAGAGAATTTTGGCTTGTGCGCGTGTGTACTTGACGTAACTAGGCAATTATTATAGTCAATGTTTCGCTGCACTTTTTGATTGAATTGTTTTACGTTTATCCGAACTGTAAAAATGTAAACGTTTAACCGGTTGATCTGTTGGTTAACCGTGTAACCGTCACAGGCTTAGTATACATGCTAACTTGTGAGACATGTTCCTCGATAACAAAATTTCGAGTAAAAGAAACGTTAACACATCTGCGGTTGTGATCAAAAACATTGCCTCTTCAGTGCATCATTATTTGGCTCTGCACAATCGAATTGTTGTGGAACGCCCTCTAGCATTCAATGTTTCTTGCATTTATTACCTCAAGCACAGTTTTCATATAACAAAGACTACGAGCCTGATTGGAAACGATAATTATGTGCATTTCAAGTTCTTTTCAGATATAGACACTCATTGAGCATTGAAGATTGAACTTGGGTTTACCGTGACCCCATGTTAACCTTTACTTCCGGGTCAATCGGAAGTGGGACCATATCTCAAGAACTACACAACCCATGTTCCATTTCTTTTCAGTTATTAGATCCTTTGAACATTGAAGATTGAACTTGGGAAATCGTGACCCCATGTTGACCTTTACTTCGGGTCAACCGGAAGTGGGACCATATCTCCAGAACTACACAACTGATTTTCAATTTTTTTCAGTTATAGATCCTTTGAGCATTAAAGATTGAACTAAGGGTTACCCTGACCCCATGTTGACCTTTACCTCTGGGTCAATCGGAAGTGGGACATTATCTCAAGATCTTCAAAGCCAATTTTCAATTTGTTTCAGTTAATAACAATAATAACCGATTCTTATATAGCGCTTTATCACAGCCCGAGGGGCGTATCAAAGCGCTTCTGACAGTATTACCCCTGGTCACTGGGCCATATATTTCATTCCTTAAACCATCTCAGCTCCCTGGGGAGTATACAGCCGGTGCTGCGAGTTTACTGCGCTCCAAGCTAATCATTCACATAAACCATCTCTGCCCTCACAGGTACCCATTTTACCCCTGGGTGGAGAGAAGCAATTATGGTTAAGTGTCTTGCTCAAGGACACAAGTGCCACTACCGGGATTCGAACCCACATACCGATAACTTAATCACCAGAACTTGAGTCCGATGCTCTTACCCGCTCGGCCACGACACCCCAGTTATAGACTCATTGGGCATTAAATATTAACCTTGGGTTATCTTGACCCTAAGTTGACCTAAACTTCCGGTTTAACCGGAAGTTGGACCATATCTGAAGAAGTACCAGCCGATATTCAAACTGTTTTCAATTATATTCTTCCTGGCATTGAATGTTAGCCTTGTGTTACCATGACTCCATATTGACCTGAACTTCTGGGTCAACTGGAAGTGGGACCAACTCTCAAGTACTACGCACCCGATTTTCAATTTTATTTCAGAATTATAAACCTTTTGTGCATTGAAGATTAGCCTAGTGTTACCGTGACCCGTGTTGACCTTTACTTCCGGGTCAACCGGAAGTGGGATCATATCTCAAGAACTACAAAACCGATTGTTAATTTTTTTCAGTTATACACTCCTTGGGCATTACAAATTTGCCATGGTTAACCATAACCCCATGTTGACCTTTACTTCCGGGTAAACTGGAAGTGACACCTATCTCAAGAACTACATCTGGAGCGTTTAATCAATGTAATTAGAAACGGACCAGCTTTGTGTTTGTCATGGACAAACACCTAATGTCTAGTTTTTATTATTAGCTGTTCCGACTTACTGTCGGAACAGGTTTTGTTTTCGTCGAGATTTTTATTATTTTTATTATTAGCTGTTCCGACTTACTGTCGGAACAGGTTTTGTTTTCGTCGAGATTTTTATTATTTTTATTATTATTATTATTATTATTCTTTGTTTCCACCTAAAATCCCATAGCATTTGTACACGTTTTATGTATACACCCAATATCCTAATGTTTAAATATGAAGGAGTTAGGTCCTATATCAAATTGAAGCTTAGTACATAAACTTAACATTTATTGTGATAGTTGTTAAAATTCTTAATTAATTAGCCACTTTAGAGCGAGGTGAATATTTAATTAGCCAGCCTTGTAAGCACCATATCTCAAAAAGTATACCGCCGATCGTCAAACTTTTTTTAGTTTTAGACTTATGAGATACTGTAGATGTGCTTTCCGGCCTAAAACAACGAACGACGTCATAATGACGTCATTTATTGCGCATTTTCGCCCGTGCACAAAACACATGGAGATAGTGGAATCAAATCCGACTTCTAGAAACATATTTTTTCAATTAAGCTCAAATTTAACGTCCTAGATTACACAAATGTTTCTTAAAACAAGAAAGATTTTATTGAACTTCAGTTTAAAAGCATCAAAACTTACCAAAACATTGTCAGTAAAAAAAACCCCCAAATTCTCAGGCAAATTTAACGCCACGGGTACTTTGCTTAGAATCTGTGAGTTTATAAATAAAAAAGGAGTCAAGCTCTAAATTTTTGTAACAATTGAGGGCGCTATACGAGTTTAACGGTGCTCTTGCTTGCTTTTTTTTAAACTTGCTCAAGTCCTACCCATTTGTGACCCGTGTTTTTGCGTTGTTTGTATGTAGAGTGTATTATAAAGAGTCATTCCTGCGCCGACTAACACAAGTCTACTTTCATTCACAAGAATCGAGAAGAATTTGTCTTGCTCTCAGCGCAGAGCGTCGTGTGTCCGCTCAGATCTTATCGTTACTCAGGTATCAGCAGCGTGAACGTAGAAAAATAGAACGCCGTGTGTAGGACGATGTTGCCCGCTTGGCAGACTTGTCCGCGCTTGGGTCCCGTTCACCGGAAAACGATCTTTTAGGTTTCTTATGCAAACGCATTACTTGAAGCTCAATCGTGAAGGAAACAAGGCTACGTTTTTAAGGTTCTTGTGCGAATGCATTACTTCGGGAAATCACTCTATGTAGCAAACAACAAACCTGTTGGGGGTTGCAATGAGGCTCGAATTGTAGCTGAATGGGGAAAGTTGTAGACAAGAAAAAATACATTTTTCATGGGTGTGCATGAAGAGCCAAAATTAACAATAAAGTCATATCCAATATTTACTATTTTAGCCCAACAAAAACATTCAGTATTAAAAAGACACAACAAATGTTAGTACAATAGCATAGACAAAAATTTAAATCGTCTACCAAAAATTATTATGTGCTACTAAAGCCCTGTTGTGGCATGCACTGAGATGTTATCAGTGGAAAGCAGGCGTAGTAACAGATTTATAATTCGTTTTGAATTAATAATTCGTTTCGAATTCATAAGTCGTTTCGAATTCATAATTCCTTGATAAGAGTGGTAGTTCGTGTGATGTACTAACTTATTAGCTTATACCGCATTAATTTTTTTATCGTAACAACAATTACATACACGATATTAAAAATATTTTTTTTTACAATTACAATTTTAATACAACAGCATAGACCAATCTTTACTTACTGACTTGTGAGACCACTGATTTGTCGCTTTACTTACTAAATTGTGAGACCTGTGGTGTGATTGCTTTACCTACTAAATTGTGGGACCTATTCCATGATATACAGTCTTGTGTGGTTTTCGTACTAACTTCCCAGTCCGCAAGCCGCCGTCGGACCGCCGGTGGCAAGTGGTGGCTGAGCAGCGGCTCGTCGGCATCGGCACGCCGACTTAAAACCAACAGCGGTCCGCCAGTGGTAGCTAGGTGGCTTGCAAACGGCGGCACGCCGACCAAAAACCAACGGCGGTCCGCCAGTGGTAGCCCAGTGGCAGACAATCAGCAGCATGTCGCTATGAAACCGATAGGGGACCGCCATCGGTAACCAGTGGCAAACCACCAGAGGCTTGCCGCTCAAAATCCGACAGCGGACCGCCATCGGTAACCAGTGGCAAACCATCAGAGGCTTGCCGCTCAAAATCCGACAGCGGACCGCCATCGGTAACCAGTGGCAAACCACCAGAGGCCTGCCGCTCAAAAACCGACAACGGACCGACATCGGTAACCAGTGGCAAACCACCAGAGGCTTGCCGCTCAAAATCCGACAGCGGACCGCCATCGGTAACCAGTGGCAAACCACCAGAGGCCTGCCGCTCAAAAACCGACAGCGGACCGACATCGGTAACCAGTGGCAAACCACAAGAGGTTTGCCGCTCAAAAACCGACAGCGGACCGACATCGGTAACCAGTAGCAAACCACCAGAGGCTTGCCGCTCAAAAACCGACAGCGGACCGACATCGGTAACCAGTGGCAAACCACCAGAGGCTTGCCGCTCAAAAACCAACAGCGGACCGACATCGATAGCCAATGGCATACCACCAGAGGCCTGCTGCTCAAGAACCGACAGCGGACCGACATCGGTAACCAGTAGCAAACCACCAGAGGCTTGCCGCTCAAAAACCGACAGCGGACCGACATCGGTAACCAGTAGCAACCACCAGAGGCTTGCCGCTCAAAAACCGACAGCGGACCGACATCGATAGCCAATGGCATACCACCAGAGGCCTGCTGCTCAAGAACCGACAGCGGACCGACATCGGTAACCAGTGGCAAACCACCAGAGGCCTGCCGCTCAAAAACCGTCAGTGGACTGCCATTGGTAATCAATGGCATACAACAGAGAGGCCTGCCGCTCAAGCGCCAACAGCGGACCAACATCGGTAGCCAATGGCATACCACTAGAGGCCTGCCGCTCAATAACCGACAGCGGATCGACATCGATAGCCAATGGCATACCACCAGAGGCCTGCCGCTCAATATCCGCCAGCGGACCGACATCGGTAACCAGTGGCATACCACTAGAGGCCTGCCGCTCAAAAACCGACAGCGGACCGACATCGATAGCCAATGGCATACCACCAGAGGCCTGCCGCTCAAGAACCGACAGCGGACCGACTTCGGTAGCCAATGGCATACCACCAGAGGCCTGCCGCTCAATATCCGCCAGGGGACCGACATTGGTAACCAATGGCATACAACAGAGAGGCCTGCCGCTCAAAAACCGCCAGCGGACCGACATCGGTAACCAATGGCATGCAAGAGAGAGGCCTGCCGCTCAAGAACATACAGCGGAGCGACATCGGTAGCCAAAGGCCCACCGGAGGCCTGCCGCTCAATAACCGCCAGCGGATGGACATTTGTAACCAGTGGCATACTACTAGCTTGCCGCTCCAAAACGGACAACAGAATAGCTGTTGTATTCGGGCGGCATGCAGCGGCCAGAAGTTGTTAACTGCCGCTCCATCAGCAACAGTTTTATATATTAAAACTACTATTATGTTAAAAAACTTACTTAACCCCCAGAGTGGGAATCCTTTCTCTATACTTTAACAGTACAGGTGGCTCACATTGAACAGTGTGTACTAACGTTGCCTAGACTGCACACATAACAGCTGTGGCCTTCAGCCCACCCACCACAGTAGTATGCAGTAGGGTCAGGGTCACAGGTCAATATGATCCAATTGCAGCCAGCTACTCAACACTAAGCCATTTGAAAAATACGGTTGGTTGATGCACAGAGTAGTAGAGCAAGGGTTGATTGTGACTTTTTCTCCATGGTTGTGATTTGTTATCAGCAAGGAGAATGGACAAAATAGATCATCAGTTTTACTGCAGCATGATCAAAGGACAGCATTAACACCATGTCTGGACATAATGTTTTACTGTAGATCTGTTTCCCCTCCCCATGATCTGCATGAGAGGGCATGACCATTACTGATTTACTCGTGTTAACAATATTGTATACAACACAAGCATCACCTGTTCTTGCTGGCTGGTTGGAGCTCTGGTCACTGGTGGTACATGTAAGTATGTTATTTATATAATTTGAAGATTGTTACTTATCTCTTTCACTAGTAAAATGTACACTCCATGCAGAGGCACTTACGTAGGGTTTGTAGTGTCACAACTTTCTGTGCCTGACCTGGCAACATTTCATTGTTTTCTGTTTTGAACTATTGTTTAGTATTTAGTAATGTTGTAATAAACGTTTTAGAATTAGAGGACACTTATTTTTTATTTACATGCATTCTCAACTAGTAGTAGTAGTAGTAGTAGAAATGAATGGCTAGAAATGTAGCTTTATAAGGAGATGCCTTTTGGTACAAGTTTAAGCAAACGATATACCAAATATCAATAACAAGAAATAATGAAAGCCTCTATGTTTGCCTGATCAATAAATATTTGGTCAGAAATATTTTATCAGATTTTTGTGCGTAATTCAACAACGTGACGTAAACCACAAGAACCGTGAAAGTTTGCGCCCAGTTCGCTCATTATCAACCCCATTATTTTGTCCAGCAACTTATTTGCTCATTTGTTTTCAAGCAAGTGCTATTTGTTGAACTGACTCCGCCCGAAATATTTTTTTAGAGGCGTATTGGCCTACTGATTTTTTTATTTAATATATTTAATCAGTTTTCAGGTAATAATTCAGTACTTTGATGATGATTACTGAATACTGTATATTTTACATGTACCGTACATTGCATTCGTCGGCTGATGAAAACGATGCTAACATGTAAAACTTCAATCAACTTTACAGCTCTGCCCGTTTCGTTTGCATCCAAATTTGTAAGTCTACATGGTCCTACCATATAAATGTATGAAATAAGGCAGCTTATCTATTTTTGTTTTTCCTATTATGTATTGCAGATTTCTATGAGTTCTACAAGGTTGATTATTTCACATACAAGAAAACCATGCTCTGTGGAGATTGGGTTGGAATACTGGGTGGAACGAACATGACAAGAAATCAACAGAACACCTACTGCAGTGGCCGTCTAGTCTACGGACTGCACTGCGACTGACCCGAGCAACATTTACATCAACAAAGATCTTCACATATGTACAAAAGAGATAAATCTTTACCTGTGTTTGCATTGAAATGTGCTTCTTGTTTTGTGTCATTAAATGTTATTTAATTTCTATGCTCTATACCATGCAGACAAAGGATGGAACAATTACAGTGATATTATTTTAAAAAACAATAAATAACAGTTGTTTAATACACAAATATTGGCAGCAATTTATTCTGGAAAAGAAACTAACACTAGAATATTCTTTCGGAAAAAAGCCTGTTCATTCTTTGCACAATAAGTTTTATACCGCAGAAAAAATAACACAGCAATATTAACACAAGTTGTCGATTTTTTTACCTCACGTTTTTTTGTACCGGAGAAATTGTATTTCATGTGGTAAAATGTCACCCAATTGCCACACGCAATTCTTGTGGTACCCGCTTGCCAGTGGTCCGCCGTCGGCAGTCGACAGAAGGCCAACGGCGGACCATCAGATGGTTGCCACCGGCGGACCGCCGGCACAAACGTCGGCCCGTTCGCTGGTGGTCCGCCGTCGGCAGCCGACAGTGGGCCGACAGCAGGTCGACAGTAGGCCGACAGTAGGCCAACGGCGGACCATCAGATGGTGGACCGCCGGCACAAACGTCCGCCCGTTCGCTGGTGGTCCGCCGTCGGCAGCCGAGAGTGGGCCGACCGTAGGCCAACGGCGGACCATCATATGGTTGCCACCGTCGGACCGCCGGCACAAACGTCCGCCCGTTCGCTGGTGGTCCGCCGTCGGCAGCCGAGAGTGGGCCGACCGTAGGCCAACGGCGGACCAGTAGATGGTTGCCACCGTCGGACCGCCGGCACAAACGTCCGCCCGTTCGCTGGTGGTCCGCCGTCGGCAGCCAACAGTGGGCCGACAGTAGGCCAACGGCGGACCATCAGATGGTTGCCACCGTCGGACCGCCGGCTCAAACGCCCGCCCGTTCGCTGGCGGTCCGCCGTCGGCAGCCGACAGTGGGCCGACAATAGGCCAATGGTGGACCATCAGATGGTTGCCACCAGCGGACCGCCAGCATGGTCCGCCGTCGGTCCACCATCGGTCCTCCGTCGGCGGCCGCTGGAGGACCGCTGGCGAGCGGGCGGACGTTTGTGCCAGCGGTCCGCCGGTGGCAGCCACCGTCGGCCCGCTGGCGGTACCGCTGGTGGACCGATGACGGACCGATGACGGCTTGCGGACTGGGTTGTGTGACCTGGACCCAATTTCATGACTCTGCTTACCGTAAGCGCAGAATCGACGCTTACGGAAACGGAAGCAGGGAATTCCGTGCTTACGTCAAGCGTATTTCAGGAGTTAGCAGAGAATTTCGGCTTTTTCTCGTGTGTACTTCACGAAACTAGGCATTCTTCGCTTACACAGCTAGCGCAGAAATTCGACGCTTGCAAAATAAGCGGAGAATGATGACCGTAAGCATGGATTTCGGCAGTAACCAGAGCCATGTAATTGGGCTCATTCGTTTAAATGAGGGGTAGTTCACTTTATCCACTAAGTTGTGAGACCCAGGCCCAAATACATGGCTCTGCTTACCAAAAGCAAAGAATCAACGCTTACGGCAACAGAGACTTCCGTGCTTACGTTAAGCGTATTTCAGGGGTTAGCAGAGAATTTTGGCTTGTGGGCGTGTGTACTTCATGTAACTAGGCAATTATTATAGTCAATATTTCGCGGCACTTTTTGATTGAATTGTTTTACGCTTATCCGAACCGTAAAAACGTAAACGTTTAACTGGTTGATCGGTTGGTTAACCATGTAACCGTCACAGGCTTAGTATGCATAGTAACTTGTGAGACATGTTCCTCAATAACAAAATTTCGAGTAAAAAAAACGTTAACACAACTGCGTTTGTGATCAAAAACATTGCCTCTTCAGTGCAACATTTGCTCTGCACAATCACCCTGCAAAATAAATGAGCATGTGCAATCGAATTGTTGTGTAACGCCCTCTAGCGTTCAATGTTTCTTGCATTTATTACCTCCAGCACAGTTTTCATATAACAAAGACTACGAGCCTGATTGGAAACGATAATTATGTGCATTTCAAGTTCGTTTCAGTTATAGACTCATTGAGCATTGAAGATTGAACTTGGGTTACCGTGACCCCATGTTAACCTTTACTTCTGGGTCAACCAGAAGTGGGACCATTATCTCAAGAACTACATAACCCATGTTCAATTTCTTTTCAGTTATTAGATCCTTTAAACATTGAAGATTGAACTTGGTTCACCGTGACCCCATGTTAACCTTTACTTCCGGGTCAACCAGAAGTGGGACCATATCTCAAGAACTACACAACCCATGTTCCATTTCTTTTCAGTTATTAGATCCTTTGAACATTGAAGATTGAACTTGGGTTACCGTGACCCAATGTTGACCTTTACTTCTGGGTCAACCGGAAGTGGGACCATATCTCAAGAACTACACAACCGATTTACATTTTTTCCAGTTTTAGACCCCTTGTGCATTGAAGATTGAACTTGAGTTTAATCAAAGCACAACTTAACGGAACAGCTTTGTGTTTGTTCACAAACACCTAATGTCTAGTTATTATTATTATTATTCTTTGTTTCCACCTAAATTCCATAACATTTGTACACGTTTTTTGTATACACCAAATATCCTAATGTTTAAATATGAAGGGGTTTGGTCATATATCAAATTGAAGCTTAGTACATAAACTTAACATTTATTGTGATAGTTGTTAAAATTCTTAATTAATTAGCCACTTTAGAGCGAGGTGAATATTTAATTAGCCAGCCTTGTAAGCACCATATCTCAAAAAGTATACCGCCGATCGTCAAACTTTTTTTAGTTTTAGACTTATGAGATACTGTAGATGTGCTTTCCGGCCTAAAACAACGAACGACGTCATAATGACGTCATTTATTGCGCATTTTCGCCCGTGCACAAAACACATGGAGATAGTGGAATCAAATCCGACTTCTAGAAACATATTTTTTCAATTAAGCTCAAATTTAACGTCCTAGATTACACAAATGTTTCTTAAAACAAGAAAGATTTTATTGAACTTCAGTTTAAAAGCATCAAAACTTGCGCAGAATCGACGCTTACGGAAACGGAAGCAGGGAATTCCGTGCTTACGTCAAGCGTATTTCAGGAGTTAGCAGAGAATTTCGGCTTTTTCTCGTGTGTACTTCACAACTTAACGGAACAGCTTTGTGTTTGTTCACAAACACCTAATGTCTAGTTATTATTATTATTATTCTTTGTTTCCACCTAAATTCCATAACATTTGTACACGTTTTTTGTATACACCAAATATCCTAATGTTTAAATATGAAGGGGTTTGGTCATATATCAAATTGAAGCTTAGTACATAAACTTAACATTTATTGTGATAGTTGTTAAAATTCTTAATTAATTAGCCACTTTAGAGCGAGGTGAATATTTAATTAGCCAGCCTTGTAAGCACCATATCTCAAAAAGTATACCGCCGATCGTCAAACTTTTTTTAGTTTTAGACTTATGAGATACTGTAGATGTGCTTTCCGGCCTAAAACAACGAACGACGTCATAATGACGTCATTTATTGCGCATTTTCGCCCGTGCACAAAACACATGGAGATAGTGGAATCAAATCCGACTTCTAGAAACATATTTTTTCAATTAAGCTCAAATTTAACGTCCTAGATTACACAAATGTTTCTTAAAACAAGAAAGATTTTATTGAACTTCAGTTTAAAAGCATCAAAACTTATCAAAACATTGTCAGTAAAAATACCCCAAAATTCTCAGGCAAATTTAACGCCACGGGTACTTTGCCTATAATCTGTGAGTTTATAAATAAAAAAGGAGTCAAGCTCTAATTTTTTTTAACAAATGAGGGCGCTATACCAGTTAAACGGCGCTCTTGCTTGCTTTTTTAAAAACTTGATCAAGTCCTACCCATTTGTGACCCGTGTTTTTGCGTTGTTTGTATGTAGAGTGTATTATAAAGAGTCATTCATGCGCCGACTAATGCAAGTCTACTTTCATTCACAAGAATCGAGTTGTCTTGCTCTCAGCGCAGAGCGTCGTGTGTCCGCTTAGATCTTATCGTTACTCAGGTATCAGCAGCGTGAACGTAGAAAAATAGAACGCCGTGTGTGGGACGATGTTGCCCGCGTAGCAGACTTGTCCGCGCTCGGGTCCCTTTCACCGGAAAACGATCTTTTAGGTTTCTTATGCAAACGCATTACTTGAAGCTCAATCGTGAAGGAAACAAGGCTACCCATTCGCCTGAAACCACGTTTTTAAGGTTCTTGTGCGAACGCATTACTTTGGGAAATCACCGTCTAGCAGACAAAACACTTGGTGGGGATGCAATAGGGCAAGAATTAGAGCTGAGTGGGGAAATAATGTATAAAAACGTGAAATTACCTTTTCCATGGCTATAGGGTCAGTGTTGGATTTGGGGTCAAAAGCCAAAATTAACAATAACTCATGTCCCATAAATTTTTTACTATTCATGCCATACGAAAATAACATACTCGATCGGTAATAAAGGGCACACAAAGTTTTACAATTACGATTTTAATACAACAGCATTTAGCTTTAAATTAAGCCTGTGCATAAAATTTACAAAAAACGACCGTGCACGGATGAATACACCTGCCTGAGATTTGGAAGTTTACACGGCATAAACGTTTTATGAATGAACATCGAAATGGTACAATCATTCATAAGTACCGAAATGGTACTATCATTCATTCGATTTTGAATAAGCGAATTGATTCCAAATAAGCGAATTGATACCGAATAAGCCATTAGATTTTAAATAAGCAAACTGATTTCAAATGAGCGAAATTATTCCGAGTAAGCAAATTGATTCTGAATAAGCGTTTTAATTCTGAATATGCGAATTGATTCTGAATAAGCAAATTGATTTAGAATGAGCGAAATTAATCCGAGTAAGCGAAATGATTCTGAATAAGCGTTTTAATTCTGAATAAGCGAATTGATTTCGAATAAGCGAATTGATACTAATAAGCGAATTGATTTTGAATAAGCGAATTGATTCCGAATAAGCCATTCCGTAAAAGCAACAGTGCACGGATAAATACACCTGCCTGAGATTTTGAAGTTTACACAGCATACACATTTTATGAATGAACATCGAAATGGTACTATCATTCATGCGTCTTGTGATGAATCATTGAATGATGTAGCGTTAAGTGTATTTAAAGAAACTTCACAATCTTTATCAACAAGCATAATGCTTACGACTTGGCGAAATGGTTATGAATAGGCAAAATGGTTATGAATCAGCAATGATTCTGAATAAGCAAATTGATTTTGAATGAGCGAAATTATTCAGAGTAAGCAAATTGATTGTGAAAAAGCGTTTTGATTCTGAATAAGCGAATTTATTCAGAATAAGCGAATTGATTCCAAATAAGTGATTTGAGTTTGAATAAGCGAATTGATTCCGAATAAGCGATTTGATTTTGAATAAGCAAATTCATAGTCAATGTTTAGCAATTTTCGATTGAATTGTTTTATGCTTATCCGAACCGTAAAAATGTAAACACTTAACCGGTTAATCGGCTGGTTAACCGTGTAACCGTCACAGGATTGGTATACATGCTAGCTTGTGAGACCTGTTCCTCGATAACAAAATTTAGAGTAAAAAAAGCCGTTAACACAACTGCGCTTGTGATAAAAAACATTGCCTCTGCAGTGCAACATCTCAAGAACTACACAACCCATGTACATGTTCTTTTCAGTTATAGACCCTTCAAGCATTGAAGACTGAACTTAGGATACCGTGACCCCATGTTAACCTTTACTTCCAGGTCAACCGAAAGTGGGACCATATCTCAAGAACTACACAACCCATGTTCAAATTCTTTTCAGTTATAAACCTTTTGAGCATTGAAGATAAGCCTTGGGTTACCGTGACCCCATGTTGACCTTTACTTTTGAGTCAACCGGAAGTGGGACCATATCGTTCAATCTTGAACTTAGGCTCATTTTAAATGTCTGGATCGTTTAATCAAAGCAAAACAAAACGGAACAGCTTTGTGTTTGTTCACAAACACCTAATGTCTAGTTATTATTATTATTATTCTTTGTTTCCACCTTAATCCCATAACATTTGTACACGTTTTTTGTATACACCAAATATCCTAATGTTTAAATATGAAGGGGTTTGGTCATATATCAAATTGAAGCTTAGTACATAAACTTAACATTTATTGTGATAGTTGTTAAAATTCTTAATTAATTAGCCACTTTAGAGCGAGGTGAATATTTAATTAGCCAGCCTTGTAAGCACCATATCTCAAAAAGTATACCGCCGATCGTCAAACTTTTTTTAGTTTTAGACTTATGAGATACTGTAGATGTGCTTTCCGGCCTAAAACAACGAACGACGTCATAATGACGTCATTTATTGCGCATTTTCGCCCGTGCACAAAACACATGGAGATAGTGGAATCAAATCCGACTTCTAGAAACATATTTTTTCAATTAAGCTCAAATTTAACGTCCTAGATTACACAAATGTTTCTTAAAACAAGAAAGATTTTATTGAACTTCAGTTTAAAAGCATCAAAACTCACCAAAACATTGTCAGTAAAAAAAACCCCAAATTCTCAGGCAAATTTTAACGCCACGGGTACTTTGCCTATAATCTGTGGGTTTATAAATAAAAAAGGAGTCAAGCTCTAATTTTTTTAACAAATGAGGGCGCTATACCAGTTTAACGGCGCTCTTGCTTGCTTTTTTAAAAACTTGATCAAGTCTTACCCATTTGTGACCCGTGTTTTTGCGTTGTTTGTATGTAGAGTGTATTATAAAGAGTCATTCCTGCGCCGACTAACGCAAGTCTTACTTTCATTCACAAGAATCGAGTTGTCTTGCTCTCAGCGCAGAGCGTCGTGTGTCCGCTCAAATCTTATCGTTACTCAGGTATCAGCAGCGTGAACGTAGAAAAATAGAACGCCGTGTGTGGGACGATGTTGCCCGCGTAGCAGACTTGTCCGCGCTTGGGTCCCGTTCACCGGAAAACGATCTTTTAGGTTTCTTATGCAAAGGCATTACTTGAAGCTCAATCGTGAAGGAAACAAGGCTACCCATTCGCCTGAAACCACGTTTTTAAGGTTCTTGTGCGAACGCATTACTTTGGGAAATCACCGTCTAGCAGACAAAACACTTGGTGGGGATGCAATAGGGCAAGAATTAGAGCTGAGTGGGGAAATAATGTATAAAAACGTGAAATAACCTTTTCCATGGCTATAGGGTCAGTTTTGGATTTGGGGTCAAAAGCCAAAATTAACAATAACTCATGTCCCATAATTTTTTTACTATTCATGCCATGCGAAAATAACATACTTGATCGGTAATAAAGGGCACACAAAGTTTTACAATTACGATTTTAATACAGCAGCATTTAGCTTTAAATTAAGCCTGTGCATAAAATTTACAAAAAACGACCGTGCACGGATGAATACACCTGCCTGAGATTTGGAAGTTTACACGGCATAAACGTTTTATGAATGAACATCGAAATGGTACTATCATTCATAAGTACCGAAATGGTACTATCATTCATTCGATTTTGAATAAGCGAATTGATACCGAATAAGCCATTAGATTTTAAATAAGCAAACTGATTTCAAATGAGCGAAATTATTCCGAGTAAGCAAATTGATTCTGAATAAGCGTTTTAATTCTGAATATGCGAATTGATTCTGAATAAGCAAATCGATTTAGAATGAGCGAAATTAATCCGAGTAAGCGAATCGATTCTGAATAAGCGTTTTAATTCTGAATAAGCGAATTGATTTCGAATAAGCGAATTGATACCAATAAGCGAATTGATTTTGAATAAGCGAATTGATTCCGAATAAGCCATTCCGTAAAAGCAACAGTGCACGGATGAATACACCTGCCTGAGATTTGGAAGTTTACACGGCATACACATTTTATGAATGAACATCGAAATGGTACTATCATTCATGCGTCTTGTGATGAATCATTGAATGATGTAGTGTTAAGTGTATTTAAAGAAACTTCACAATCTTTATCAACAAGCATAATGCTTACGACTTGGCAAAATGGTTATGAATAGGCAAAATGGTTATGAATCAGCAATGATTCTGAATAAGCAAATTGATTTTGAATGAGCGAAATTATTCCGAGTAAGCAAATTGATTGTGAAAAAGCGTTTTGATTCTGAATAAGCGAATTTATTCAGAATAAGCGAATTGATTCCAAATAAGTGATTTGAGTTTGAATAAGCGAATTGATTCCGAATAAGCGATTTGATTTTGAATAAGCAAATTCATAGTCAATGTTTAGCAATTTTCGATTGAATTGTTTTATGCTTATCCGAACCGTAAAAATGTAAACGTTTAACCGGTTGATCACCGGTTAACCGTGTAACCGTCACAGGATTGGTAAGCTTGTGAGACCTGTTCCTCGATAACAAAATTTAGAGTAAAAAAAGCTGTTAACACAACTGCGCTTGTGATAAAAAACATTGCCTCTGCAGTGCAACATCTCAAGAACTACACAACCCATGTACATGTTCTTTTCAGTTATAGACCCTTCAAGCATTGAAGACTGAACTTAGGATACCGTGACCCCATGTTAACCTTTACTTCCGGGTCAACCGAAAGTGGGACCATATCTCAAGAACTACACAACCCATGTTCAATTTCTTTTCAGTTATAAACCTTTTGAGCATTGAAGATAAGCCTTGGGTTACCGTGACCCCATGTTGACCTTTACTTCTGAGTCAACCGGAAGTGGGACCATATCGTTCAATCTTGAACTTAGGCTCATTTTAAATGTCTGGATCGTTTAATCAAAGCAAAACAAAACGGAACAGCTTTGTGTTTGTTCACAAACACCTAATGTCTAGTATTTAATTTGCTATTATGTGTGTACACAAGGCATTACATTATACACAAGCCTCAAAACGGAGGTAGATTGTCAAATTTTGATGACAAAGTTTTAGAAGAAAACATGATCAGTGGTGAGCACATTCTTACCTAGAATACTTATTGTGATGTGCAGAGTTGAAATTGGCCCTTGTTTACAAAAACGATTTTTGAGTATGTCTTTCAATAAGTGAAAGTTGTTCTTTTTATTGAGTGCAACACAGAGATGAGAACTGTTGTACATGAACATGGGGTTTAAGTACATGAGTAGATATTTATATTGAGGGATTACCAGGATGTCAGAGAAGCAGAAATAACTTTTGGCTGAATGATTATAAAGTTTAGAGTCAGAGACCATGACTGTTGGTTTATTAAGTTTCGGAGATCCATTCATTCAATTTAGAACTGAGTATAAACTCCAAATGATTAGAATTTCCAAATACTAGGACCCATAGGCCCCTTCTGGTTTAAAAAGAGAAACTATATAGGAACTTATACAAAACTGGTATTTCATTCAGTAAATGTCAAGAGTATGAAGTAGTGACAACTGTGAAATTTGACAAGGCCACAACATTAAAAAAGTTACTTTCACTTGCACATAGACATGGTTACATGATTACACAATTTTGACCTCAATTCCAAAACGAAAGGTTAGCTAAGATTTAGGTTAGAGTTCCAGTCTAACTTACAAGTTGTTGTTGTGAAGTTTACTTGATGCACTTTATAATTATTAACTCTCGAATGTAGTTGGAGGGTGGTTTTGTGATTGAATATGGGTAGGTGGTTTGGTCGAGAGCATTGCAAACACTGTAGATTGCTTCCATTTGACGAACGTTTATGTACATTGAGCCAACATCAATACTTGTTATCGGAACATTTTGTAACTATCGGAAGTAGGAAATAATCCACAAATTCTGATATTTTGGCTGTGGGGCTTGAACATCCACTTATTAAAGGTCTTCCTAAAGAAGGCGTGCCCGCGGGTGGTGTTTTATGTATTTTCTGGAGAAATTACATGGTAGGGCAGTTGCCTGGTTGCAAAGGTGGATCAAGATAAGCCAGGGTTTGTTTAGTGATGTAGTTGCTTCTATGCATACTGATGAGTAGGTGGTGGACCATTGTAGTGGTCTGTTGCGTGATATCTTTTGGTTTTGACCTCTCGCATTTGGTTTTGCCGTGGCTCTTTTGGTTTTGCTGTGGCTCTTTTGGTTTTGCCGTGGCTGTTTTGGTTTTGGTTTTACCGTGGCGCTTTTGGTTTTTCCGTGGCGCTTTTGCTTTTGCCGTGACAGTTGTGGGCCACTGTAGTACTACCATATAGAAAAAGGTCCACCGAAGGAGTTACAACTCTCTTACTTCAGAGGAAACATGATCACCACCACAAATATCTTTCAGTCATATGCTAATCGGATTGTGACTGCTGAGGCAAACATCAACTTTGCGGTCAGGCAAATGTCCATAGCCCAGCGCAAAGTGCATTTTGGGTAAACGGCGTGCACAGAACCCCAAACCAGTAGTTTTGTTGAATGAAAGTGTGGCAGGAAAAGAATGTTTTCAGATCCTGAACACATTCAGGAGAATTGTAGCCTGCTTTTTGATTTTATAACTCAGGTTGGCTGATTCAATGACTCCCGAGTCGAAAATGATGTTTAAATAATGATCTTGCTAAAACAAAGTTAGTTAAAGTGGTCAGATATGGCATGAGATCGCACCACAGAGCATCTAGAATCCTGTTTCGAAACATTTAAGCGGGCCCCTGAATCCATGCCGTTAGGCTAGGGCTTCGCGTTAAGAACTCGCAGGCGCCACAAATTGCATTCACCCTTTGCTGCTTGGTACATTTTCAAGCCTAGGCGTGAAAATGGGGGGGGGGGGAGCGGGGGGTGCTGTGGGGGGGGGGGGGTGCTGTTGGTGCTGCAGCACCCCTACCAAAAATGAAGGGGGTGATTGAGTATGCTATAGCACCCCTATACTTTTCGAACGTTAATGTTCGTTGTAACATATTAACTAATTTAACTCACCCCTAAAATCCCTGAAAAATGTGTTACTCTTTATACATTGTTTAACTCCCACTATTAGGCCGGCGCCGCTACGCTAAAATCATGCAGCAAGGCTCAGACAGAGCTGCTTTTAAAAACACACTATACAATGCCATGCGTGAGGGAGGGAGAATAGCTGTGTGTGTCGATCGCGATGTTGTCAAGTCCGTGCACTGCCGCCAGCGCCAAACCATTATGATCGGTTCGTAGTCTGCTGTAGGACCCTTGGTATGTGGCCAGCTAGTCTGCCATGCATGCATGGAGCACATAAGCTAGAGAGTCGGCCATCAGTTCAACCTCGTGCCAATGGTGCCTACCGTATCGCTCCCATTATACGCTTGGTGCGATTGCGCATCGACGGGAAAGAGGATGTGTACATGTGCGTCTGTACCGTACCGTGTGTAGCCGCTGTTTCGTTTTCACTCCACGTTTATAGATCTTTGACTTTATAAGATTATTGGTCCCGCGTACAATGCTTTAACTTGTGAAGGGAACAAACTCACGCGCTTTAACGGGTATCAATGTTTGATATGCACGAGACTTGCTCAGTCTATTAGTAGACTGGTACATGTACCTCTAATAAGCTAATGTGACTTAATTAAAGATGGCAATAGGTAATGCAGGTATCAATGGAACAGTATCTTCAAGAGCCTGAGACTAGATTTGATGTGAATTGTTAGTGGAAAACCCAATTTATTATTGTTTTCATTTATTAATTTGGTTTTTTTATTGGGTTGGATCTGTGACAAGGTTTGCTATTCAGTGTTTAAAATTCATCACGTCCGGTGCATGTAATACAATAGTTCGGCCCCGTGCTTTTGTCTGAGAGGACATCTGTTGCAAAAGAGGAAATATATTTGGAGGGGGAGTTTTTATTTACTCATTGTGACTGCAAACTGGAAGTAAAAGGATATCCCAGTTGGGATGGTGACAGGGATATGGTGAGTCAAATTTTTAAGAAACAAAAACACTGCTGTATACATGTAAACTAACATAAATAAAAATAGAATTGTATTGATTTTTTTTTTTTTTTTTTTTTTTTTTTACTGTATTTTATTTCCACTTATTTAAATCTGTTCTTAATATTGTAAGTGCTGAACTATTTGTGAGAATTACCAGTGTCTTGTTTGTTTGTTTTATTATAATTATTTTTTGTATTTTAATTTTATTTTTTAGGGTCGTTAAGAAAGTAAGGTGAAAGAAATGAATCTACTAATGTTTGTCGGAACATAGCTGTCGATGCTATTAAAAAAAAAAAAAAAAAAAAAAAAAAAAAAAAAAAAAACTTTTGTAGAATATACAGTGCTGTATTTCCTTTGTGTTGCTTATGTTTAATAATTAAAGTGCATTGCGGGGTTATTATTAAAAAAAAATCGCCGATAATATCCCACCTCCAAAAGGGACATTTAAGTGCCAAATAATGGCTCAGATTGCACGACAGAGCATCTAGGACCCTAAAGCTTCCGAGGCCCTTCAGCGGGCCCGGAACCCCACGCCGTAATGGCACCGCACTCCGCGCTCGCCGATTCTCTGGAAAATCAAGCACCCCTTGGAAAAAAGGTGCTCTAGCGGGCCTGTCACCCCCCCCCCGTTTGGAAAATCCTGGATCCGCCCTTGAGAGGACGTGTTTGAAGACAGGAGACCCACAGAGGCCAATGAAGCGCCACTTTTGCAGTGAACCAGCCAGGGAATAGCAGCTGCAGCAAGATCAGCAGCGGATCGAGATTGCTGGCGTGGACTGTTGGTGGACCCCTGCAGCAGCGCCATTGGACTGAAGAGACAGAGAGACACAATCCAATGTGAAAACACCGCGTGCATTCCCCGCTCACAAGGTTTGCTGTCAGTCCATGAAAAAGGTTTCGATCTCTGAGCATAATAGTGCCTGCCGTTTATTATAATGGAAATTTGAATTTGTGTGTCAGTTCGTAAAAACAAACAGTTTAATTTTCGTGCAAAGGTTGCAATGCATAAATATCGCAGTTAAAAAAGTAAAGCACTTATAGCTTCGAAATTTCAAAAAAATTGTAGGTCTTGACGAATATTGTATAAACATGTAAAACACTGTAGCTTTAATGATAACGAGGTTTTACGTTTAGTTGATACTCATGATATTGGGGCGTATATTCACTTTTTAACAGTGTTACTGAAGACAATAGGCTTGAGGCACACAGAGCACACTAAACACTAAGCACCGACAAACCACATGGATGCCCATTCCCACTTACACAAAATAAATATAAAGTTCTAAAAACTTGCAAGAAGTAGGGGCCTTATTATGCGTGGTAGGTCCCCAGAGACCCTCAAATCCATTTAGGTTTACCAGTGGTGAGTGGTAAACCCCTCCTGTAGTTATAACATTGTCATATTTCATATCCCCATGATTTTTTTGACATCTTAGTGACTTCTTTGCAAGCCCAGTTGTTGTCTAGGATTATTTATGCCTCGATTTGTCTAATTAATTAATTAATTAATTTGTAATTAGCTTATCTCTTGCTTTGTGGTTTACAATTCGGGCAGAAGAGTATCTCTCCAACAAGGTGGACACAGTTTGTTTGGCAGGGGGGGGGGGTGAGTGGTGGCCTTGCACAACAAGTCGGCAAGACATGAAAAGCCAAGCCTGTTACAGAGAACAAACAGCTGAACAGATTGTTTCATTATTTTATCATAGGGTTAGATCTGGGTAGCTCTGTGTTTATGTGGACTGGTATACCAGATTTTGTGCACATTTGTATGCAAGGAAAAAAATCACAGCCCATAAACAAAAATTACATAACTCTGTGAACTGACCCCCCCCCCCCATCTAAGTTATGTGGAATGGTCCTGTTTAGGATCTCCTGGAAGATCAAGTCCCTCGGGGTTTTGAAAGTGATAAAAAACAAGAAACAGACTTTAGCACAGACTTTATAACATGTGCAAGATATGTCGCATTAAGCAATGTACAACATGGAGACCAGTTGAGCACATTCCCTTCCCCCACCTGAAAATACTAAAAACTAAGTCTCAAGAACTGCTACCAGTGCAATGTACCTGTATATTCGATTTTATAATTCATTGATAAAATGTTTTAGGCACTGCAATGCACTTTATGGATGGCGCCCTCTGTTGTCTCTCACCTGCATGGTTGTTACGTAACCATGAAATTGCTTTCCAGGGGACACACAGTATCCCGATATATTTGAAAGGATTGGCCGGTTGGGACCAATCAGGACCGATCAAAACAATGACAACGTGGCGAGCGGACGCTGAAAGAAGTTTGAATCACTTCTGCTTTTATTTGAACCGGATCATTCAACCCACCTCCGTCCCCTACTCCAACCTTAGTGTTTGGTTCAAATCTTGGGCTGTAAAGCGCACTGAACATTGTGATGTAGTGCACTGTCCCAGATCGTGTAGTTAATGTCACCAGTTTTCAGAATAACGGTTAACATGGAAGGGAGGTGGGGTTTTGTAGTGCAGATTTTGGCTGGCTTATTTCAGTCACACAAAAAAAAGTAAAAAAAAATAAAAATAAATAAATAAATGAAACTGTAGTAGACTACTCCTAGTATCACTGTTAAAGTAAACACGCTTAAGGGAAACTTAATGACCGTTGAACCTGGTTTATTTACTGAGCTGTATTTCCGCATTATTTATTACATGTCAAAACTCGAGCCAAAGATGGCGGCGCCCGGGGCAAGCTACGTGACGTCACTTAACAACAATAGACTTGAGCAAGTCCTAATTCAATACATTACACTCCTCCACACTATTGTAAAACATCAACAAGAATGAATGTGAATTTTGGTTCCATAACAATCAAAAACAAATTCTTAATGAAAGTCAAGTTTTTAAGTTCCAGTCACTGTATTAGTGAATCCATGGATCAACAAGAATTCAACAAAACTCCAACTGCAAAGAACAAGAAAAACATAGGGAACAGGGGTGGACTACCCTGTCCTGATATACTGTAATGCACTGAGGATTATTCTGCCTCAACAATGTGCGAGCAACATTATACATCACTTGACAGGTTTTGTTTTACACATCCGAAAATCCGTAGCGATTTGGGGCATTGCGATTGCGAACAGGGTAACGACCTACAGGTGGCTCAGTCTGCGAAGGCGGATGATACTGCTGATTGTCAGTCTGCTGAGGTTGCTCTTGGTCTGGATCTTCAATGTCATTGTCAATGTTAATATCAACCTCATCTGGAACCTGCTCACTCTCTATCACTGTAGGGTGTTGTTGAGGCATCTTATCAACTCCACGAATTTGGTCAGCATGACGTCTTATTACACAATCATTCTCCTGCAAACGGATCCTGTATGAAACTGGCCCCGCGTAATTGCTCACGGTGCCAGGTAGCCATTTGTAGCCAGACTTGGTGTAGTTTCGCACCCACACTGTATCTCCAATTACAAATGATCGAGCTTTGGCATGACTGTCGTGATGATATTTCTGTGTCATTTGGTGCTTTTCCACATTTTTGGAAACATCCGGGCGGAGCTGATCCAAATGAGAATGCAAGCGTCTCCCCATCAGTAACTCTGCTGGTGATATTCCAGTGGAGCTATGCGGTGTTATCCTATAGGTGAATAGGAAACGCGAAACTTTGGTTTCCACAGTTCCTTGGTCCATGCGTTTCATGGCGTTTTTGAATGTACGCACAGCTCGCTCAGCCAGTCCATTTGATGAAGGGTGATAGGGTGCTGTGCGAATATGAAGAATACCATTCTTGGTCATAAATTCACTGAACTCTGCGCTTGTGAATGGTGTGCCGTTATCGGAAACCACTTTGTCTGGCAAACCATGGCAAGCAAATGCTTGTCGAAGTTTCTCAACAGTTTGATGTGATGTAGCATTGTTCAATGGGAACACTTCCATCCATTTCGAATGAGCATCAATCACGATCAAAAACATCTTGCCCATGAATGGCCCAGCATAGTCAATGTGAAGACGAGACCAAGGTCTATCAGGCCATCTCCATGGGTGAAGTTCATTTTTCGCTGGCATAGGTTGGGTCTGTTGGCAATTATGACATGCCTTCACTTCATCTTCAATGTCAGCATCCATCTTGGGCCACCAAGCGAATCCTCTAGCAAGGCTTTTCATCCTAGCCATACCAGGGTGTCCTTCGTGCAATGACCCTAGTACACGCTTTCGGCCTTGCATAGGGATGATAACTCGACTCCCCCACAACAAACATCCATCTTGTACTGAGAGCTCTGTCCTACGCATAGCATATGGTTTGAAATTGTCACCCAAATTCACGTCAGATGCCCATCCTTTCTCCACTAACAGCAGCACTTGAGAGAGCAGCGGATCACGTCTAGTCCATGTACGAATGTGTGTGGCAGAGAGAGGAGATGCTTCAATGTTCTCCATGAGCAACACAGTTTCAGCTGGCTGCGGGACTGTAGGAACCGATAATTGCAAGGGTAAACGGCTCAATGCGTCGGCGTTGGCATGTGCATCTGTGGGCTTAAATACAAGCGTGTATTCGTAAGTAGCTAAAGTCAGTGCCCATCTCTGGATGCGTGCTGAAGCTTGAGGTGGAACAGCACGTTCCTCATTGAACAAACTGAGCAAAGGCTTGTGATCTGTCACTAGTGTGAAGTGGCGTCCATAGATATATGAATGAAATCGTGTCACTCCAAAAACACACGCCAACCCCTCCTTTTCAATTTGGGCATACTTTTTCTCTGCTGGAGCGAGGGTGCGTGAAGCAAACCCAATGGGCTTTTCCGAGCCGTCGGGCATGCGATGGGCAAGGACCGCACCAATCCCATATTGGGACGCATCACATGACACAACAATGTCCTTCAAGGGGTCGAAATGTACCAACAACTGCGAGGAAAGAAGTAAATCCTTTGAAGCTTGGAAAGCGCTCTTTTCTCCCGTACTCCATCTCCATTGAACATCCTTACGCAATAATCGATATAAAGCAGCTAGTGTGGTGGAAAGCTGAGGCAGGAATTTGCCATAGTAAGTGAGTAGCCCTAGGTAGGCCCTCAGTTCGGTGACATTAGTGGGTGCTGGTGCGTTGCGGATCGCTTCGACTTTGTCGGCTGTTGGGTGCAACCCTTGGGAGTCAATGGTATGCCCAAGATACACCACGGAAGGGGTCATGAAAGAACATTTACTCAACTTCAGGCGTAATCCGGCCTGTTCCAAACGCGACAACACAGTAGAGAGCGTTGCAATGTGGGATTGGTCATCTGACCCTGAAATCAGAATGTCATCCAAGTACACAATCACATGTGGAATTCCTTGAAGGATATTCTCCATAGTGCGCTGAAAAATGGCTGGAGCTGAAGCAATTCCAAATGGGAGGCGGGTATAACGAAATAATCCCTTGTGAGTGTTTATTACCACATAGTTGCGGGATTCCTCATCCAATATCAGTTGCTGGTAAGCTTGCGAGAGGTCCAGCTTAGTGAATTTCTGTCCCCCAGCCAGGGATGCGAACAAATCCTCGATTTTTGGAATCGGATACTTATCCAACTTGGACACTTGATTAACTGTTAGTTTATAATCACCGCAGATTCTTACAGATGATTTATCTGCCTTCATTACAGGCACAATAGGGGCAGCCCACTCTGAGAACTCAACCGGTTCTAAAATTCCAGCAGTGAGAAGGCGGTCAAGTTCTTTCTCTACCAGTTCTCGCATAGCGTATGGCACTGATCGTGCCTTACAAAAACGTGGTTGTACATCCTTGTCAACATAAATTTTAGCAGTAGCACCTTTCAAAGTACCCAACTCTTCCTTAAACACTGCAGCATGCCTCTCCAATACATCATCCATGTTGCTCGTACCATGTAAAACATTGATTTGTTGCCAATCCAATTTAATGTTATCTAGCCAGTTTCGACCAAGGAGGCTTGGGCCATTGCCTTTGACCACAAGTAGTGGCAATTCAAAGGCTTGAGAATTGTGTACAACCTCCACATTGAATTGGCCAAGAGTTGTGACAAGTTCACCAGTGTAGGTTCGCAGGTTAACCTCAGATGGACTGAGTTGCTTGTTAGGCCACAAAACCTTGAAAATTTGTTCTGACACAAGTGATATCGATGCACCTGTATCCACCTCCATTACCAAGTCCTTATTGTCCACCAACAAGTTGACCCGAATTGGTTTCATTCCCGGTCGATTAGAGGAACAAGTGAAGAGAGAGTACACAGGATTGTCATAAGTAGTGCACTGTTCATGTGTGTCATTGGTCGTCGATGAGGCCTGGATATTCTTTACATGTTGTGGAGATTGATCGCTTTTATCATTACTACGGCAAACACTGGCAATGTGACCTTTCTTTTGGCACTTGAAACAAGTATTGTACCTAAATCGGCACTTGTCTGATGAGTGGTTGTCTTTCCCACAACGATAACAGGGTTGTGCTTTGTACCTCTGCTTATTCGAACTCACTTGATTTGGCGATTTCCATGTTGGTGTGGAGTTGTCATGATACACCTTGTTCACTGCATTGCTATTTTCATTGCTGTTTGGTTGTGCTACCTGCATTTCTTTCATGTCTTTGACGTTCTTACTTGCAGTTTCAAAGCTTTGTGCTATTGTCAAAGCCTTTTCGAGAGAGAGTGTCTTCTCAGTCAACAGCTTTTGCTGGATGCGGTCATTTCGTACACCACAGACGAGTCTATCACGTAGCATATCATTTAATGAGGTGCCATAGTTGCAAAAGTTGGCAATGGAACGAAGAGCAGCAACATATTGGGCAATGGACTCTCCTTCCTCACGAAAACGGTTATTGAACTTTAAACGTTGCACTATTTCCGATGGTACAGGGTTGTGATGTTTAGTCATTATTTTGACCAACTCATCGTAAGACTTGTCCCCAGGTTTGTCAGGAGAGACCAGACTCCGCAGGAGTTTGTACGAATCAGGGCCAATAACAGTTAACAGAACGGCTTGTTTCTTGGTCAATGTCGTTACATCGTTCGCTACGAAGTAATGTTCTAACCTTTCCACGTAGTGTGTCCAGTCCTCCGTTCCCTCTCGAAATTCGTTGATTTTACCGATCAAGGCAGCCATCATGAACAGATTTTCCTCGTCGCCAATTTGTAGTAGACTACTCCTAGTATCACTGTTAAAGTAAACACGCTTAAGGGAAACTTAATGACCGTTGAACCTGGTTTATTTACTGAGCTGTATTTCCGCATTATTTATTACATGTCAAAACTCGAGCCAAAGATGGCGGCGCCCGGGGCAAGCTACGTGACGTCACTTAACAACAATAGACTTGAGCAAGTCCTAATTCAATACATTACAGAAACAAAAAGATAAAAAAAATAAATTACAAATAATATTAATAAAAGAACTAACAGTGACATAAATCACAATGACTAATAAGGATAATAGTAATAACAATCATATTGATATAATGCCTAATAATGTTAGCAAAAATGTGAATATTGTTAATATTAATAATGCAAGTATTTATACTAATATAATAGCATCAGTGCATATATTTCACCCTGTAAGCTAAGAAGCCTTTTTTGAATTAGGGATTAGGTCTTACATTGCCTCATTTGGTAATATTTACCACTCATTGTTATACTGAGTACAGCCGAAACTGTACGCATGCTAGCACCCGTCGGTTCAGACGGGGCTAATATTCCGGCTGTTAAGATAATTTGTAAGGGTTTGATAAACCAAGTGATTTTATGTGGGCCGCTCGTTGCCCGTGGGCCGCTCGTTGCCCGTGGGCCGCTCGTTGCCCGTTAATGTGGGCCGCTCGTTGCCCGTGATTTTATGTGGGCCGCTCGCTGCCCGTTTATGTGGGCCGCTCGTTGCCCGTGATTTTATGTGGGCCGCTCGCTGCCCGTGGGCCGCTCGTTGCCCGTGGGCCGCTCGTTGCCCGTTTATGTGGCCGCTCGTTGCCCGTGATTTGATGTGGGCCGCTCGTTGCCCGTGTGTTTGTGATGTATTTGTGGACCAGGACCGTTTGTCATGGTGGGCAAGCATGCCGTTGTCTGTTTGTTTACTTTACCTTGAGGCAAACATAAATTGCATAATTTTCTTGGTTTTACATTGTTGTTGGTAAACTGCCCGCCTTTTGCTATTTGCGGGTTCATTAAAACCAGTTTTGAGCTGTGACAAAAAAATTCAGACAAGTCTGTTGTGTTTATATTGTGTATTATCAGCGTATAATTATTGTTAATGTAGGGTGTCATTATGAGTATGGTAGCTTCATTGTTAGGAATAAAACAATAATTACCTTTTCAACAAGTATCTTTGCAATATCAAGAGCCTGTTTAAAGTGAGCCTCAGCAATACTACCAGAGGCATCAAAAGCAAAGTAGATGTCGTATCCTCCACGATGTGATAAATCTATGCTTCTTCCTTTAGATCTACTTGAAGTTTTATTGGAAGTATCGATGGCAAGACTCTCAGCAACAAAACCAATCCTTTCTGCAACCTCATTAATGTCATCAAAGTCAAAAGGACCTGTAAACAAAACAAAAAAAAACAAAAAAAACCAACAAACTTAAGGAAAAGTGTCATATTGTATGAACATCCTGGGCCCAATTTCATGGCTTTGCTTGCTGTAAGCAAAGAATCGGCGCTTACGGAAGCAGGAAATTATTTGCTTATGTCAAGCGTAAGTCACGGTTTAGCAGAGAATTTTTGCGTACTCCACGTTCTAGACTTTCTTCGCTTACACAGCTAGCGCAGAAATTCGGCGCTTGCATGGTAAGCGGAGAAGGGTGATCGTATTCGCAGAATTCGGCAGTAAGCAGAGCCATGAAATTGGGCCCTGGGGCCCAACTTCGTAGCGCTGCTTAGCACAAACAGTATTAAAACAACGAAATTATGCTTACCACAATAAAGTTATCAACCCAAATGCCATGTCGCATGCACCATCTGTGATTGGTAACCTGCTCATTTTTGCTAAGCAGCTCTATGAAATTAGGCCAATAAACAAACTGAGTAAAGGCTTGCTTTGTGGGAAAAATCCCACTGTAATGAACCCTATAAAATACACATTGGTATTGGAGGCACTTAATTTGTGTCGTGTGTGCTTACTGTTGTCCGACTTATTGATTGGTTTGTCAGTTAGGTGGATGATGTGGCCAAGAAGGGACATCGCATATTGCAAATAATTATAATATGCGCATTCGTATGCATCGTCGTAAAACTAATCGCATGTGCAAAGGTATGCAATGTCGTGAATTAATGGCAAACGTGTGCGCACGGCGTCTGCGTGTCGTACAAACTATTTGCAAATATTTGCACATACTTTATGCGATGTCGTGAAACCAAATGTAACTAATTATTATGCGCATACACATGTATGGTGGCCCTAAAGGGACATCAAACATATATATTTAAGTGAATATTTACGTAAATCTTCACGGTTTTTGACCAAATTCACATAAATAATCACATAAATGCTTGCGATTAAGGCACAAATCATGACGTTTACGTTAAAATTCATGCTAATATTCACGATGTACCCCCAAAGTCGTAAATTTGTACGTAAATGTCCACGTAATTATTTACATAGATATTCACGATTTTTGCCTCAATAGCAAAATTTACGTGAGTATTTGCGAATTGGAGCAAAAGCCGTAAATATGACATAAATATTCACGTACATATATATGTTTCATGTCCCTTCAGGGCCACCATACATATGCGAATTTATTGCAATGTCATGAGTTTTAGTGCAATCTTTGTCGCTTTTCTTCGAATATAATTTCAAATGATCCGGGGAGTTTCTTGTGTGATGTGGTATTCCGAAAGGCAAAACTTGGGCTGCATCTTGTCTGCATCTTGACATCATCCCAATTGTGACAAAGAATGCAATGAAATCCACGACGTCGCACACGTATTTGCATGTGTGCGCACATATTATAATTTCACGAGATCACATGCGTCTGCGTACACATTTGCGAATAATTTCACGATACTGCATCCGTATGTGCACATATTTGCGACATGCGATGTCCCAACAGGGCCACCATAGGATGTGTGCTGTATAAAGTAATTGTAGTGTGTAACTGTAACTTCATCTGACACTGTACCTCGACATGTAGGTTCTTCTCCTGACCAACTTCTAGACGTATTACAGTGTCGTTCTGCAGAACCAACCAAAGCTCGGTTTGAGTGACATGCATACCTCACCACTCCTCCTTTCTGGAAGTCTGCTGTTTCTTGGTTTGCCATATACCCTCCAATTGGTATTCCAGGATTTGGACAGTAAAAACCTGCCGGTTGACATACCACAAGATTCGGTATTAAACTGTAAGAATTTGTAACTGCTGCACCAGCGGCGTAGCCGCAGGGGGAAAGGGCGGGGCACGTGCCCCCAGGTGCCCCCCCTCCCAAGAAAAAAATCGCGATAGTGCCCGCAGAAAAAAAGAAGTAAAAAGAATGAAAACAAAACATTGCAAAGTTATATCCTGAATACATCTGCTAGTTGTAGGCCTTCTTTTACTATACAGTACCCCCAAAATTATTAATCGTGTACTAAGCCATTATTGTTTTATAACTAATGCGCTGGGGATTGTTGCCCTCATATCAGGAAACGTGCGCGCGCCCACGTGCTGATCAGTGCAAGGCATGCAGCGCGCGCTGATCAATGCAATGCATGCAGTGCGAAATGAAAAGGTTGTCAACGTCAACAATTCACCGTCTTGTTGCCAACAGTTATTTTCAGCACTATTTTGCTCTAGTTCAGATGTTTTAATGCTTAACTCTTCGTGACACCATAAAAAAAAATCACACACTTATGCCATCAGGCACTTTTCAAGTGTCCGTTTGATATTTTCATGTAATACGTGTTTTTGAGAACACAATCATGTTAAAATCGCCCAAACTATTGATATAGACCCTTGTGACTAAATAAAATAAATTCAAGCAAAATTTCCATTGAGATCAGCCCACAAGTGTCTCTAAGCCATTTGTTTGAATGAAACCCTCGTGTTTGATGAGTCAGCAAAAACATCATAATTTCTTACATTTCTTACATTTCCCAAGGGAATACCGGGAGAACTGGTCATTGGTGGATTTTTTTTGGGTGTGAAATCAACCCCGATGGTAACAAGACAATTGGCATGCTATTTGGCTAGGTGTAGTTGAGGAACCTTACATTTTTTAAATACAAATAAAATAAAATGGCGGAGTAATTACTTTTTAATTAAAAACGGACACCTGAAAAGTGCCTGATGGCTTAATCGAGGGATAAGAAGTTACAATTGTGACGATTAAAGATTATTTTCAAAGAGGAAAATCACGAATTGCAGTTGTTACGGAACATCCAAAATGTACAGAGGAAGAACCACAACTTGAATCTCTTCCAGCTGATGCATTTGATGAGTGTGATCATGGCAGTTAGAGGCTGAGTGAGAGTGAAGGAGAAGAACAGATTTGTAAGGCTTGTTTGAGCTTGAGCGATGAAGATGAACATTTTTCAAAGGATTCTGTTGACACAGGCACCCACCACTTACAGTAAATGAGTTGTTGTAAACACAAAATAGAGAGGGGCCGGGGCTGGGCATAATACTGATCATTAATGCTGAATAGGCAAGTCTTGCTAAACAAAATGCCAAGAACGATTGTGGCCCCCTGCAGCGAAGCATGACCCCACCACTGACAAAACCATTCCCCCTGCCCCCCCCCCCCCCCCACCGAAAAAGTCCTGGTTACTCCGCTGTCAGCTGCACTCAGTGAGCTAAACACACAAAAACTCAGATTTTGTTTAGATGTTCTGCCCACCTTCAGGTACGTGCTACCTATCAGTGCAGTTGGAATTCACCATCAGCACATATGGCATACTACAAATATTTTCTATTTCCGTTTTGTGTGACAAGGTTTTTCTCATCATATTGAAGTGCACTCAAGCTCAGATGTTTTGTTACTTTATCAAAGACACAATCTTTTGGCAGTTTATGAAAAGTCTTACCAACAATTTCGTACCCCACCTTCGTAAACTACTGGAGCTTAGATAAACTCAGACCTATTCTGGTATTTTGAAAAACTTACTGTCATGATCACATGATGTCAGCTCTCCACTCCATTTACCACTAGGAAGACAACGTCTGACAGCTGAGCCTCTAATCTGGTATCCTGATCTGCAGTAGAATCTCACACTACCCCCTACACTGTTTGATTCCAAATATAAGTCTCCATATTGGATTCTACCAGGATGAGGGCATAAAATCTCTGCAAACAACAAATCAAGGTTTTTGTTGTACACGTAACATGTAGACAGACAACAAGTACAATTATTCTATACTACAATTATTTTGGTTGTGTGTGTTTTAAACTAAAAGTTAAACAATTCAAACTTAAAAAAATAAGAAAAATAGCATGAGGATGTTTAAGACCACAAAAATTAAAGTGCGACACTTTATTATTAAGCAAAGCAAAAATAAACATGAATTGACGCAAAAAGATGCCAACATGAAGGGAACAGGAAATGCCCAACTTGGATCTTGGAGGTTCTCTTATCAATAAAGCTAACAATCTTAACATTAGGTTCTGCCAAATAAAAATACTAGTAACAGTATAGTTGCAATTAGAAAACAAATTCGGAGGAGGATTAAAGAGCTCAAGGAGAGTATGATGTTTAATGAGTCCGAAATTGGTATTACATGGTTGTATGACATATGAAACTTAATCAAAACATTCAGAAAATTTAACACGATTTATTGGAATATATTATTCATAAAATATTTATCATACATCATGGATATTAAAAAGGCACATTTTCATTTGTTTTTTTACTCAGAATGGTATAAAACAATGCTTCTAGTATTTGTGGTGTTTGATAATGACTCCATGTCGAATGCAGGACATGGTTTGAATAAATTGTTTCCCTTTTCCTTTTTGCAGATTACTCATGATAGTGTTTACCTTTACAAACAGGATTAAGGTAAGACCATGTTCCCTCAGAGGTTTGAGGAGAACAAACCCTGGTTGTAACGCCAAAGATCCGATAGCCAGTATCACAGAAGTACTCAACTACATCTCCTTGCTTGTATGTCCTGTTCGTCATTTCACTGTTTCCGTGGGAAATACTTTCAACAAGCGGTGGACATCGAATCTCTACGAAGTTGATAATATCCGTATAATTATTCATTGAAATTGCAAACGTTATTAAAAGAGTCGGCAACCAATGTAGAAAAATGTAGGGGGAAAACAACTTACTGTTGACGGAACTTACCTTCACACAGTGGTATAGTTGGATTCCATATTCCATCCATTCCACAACTAACTGTGGTATTTCCGACCAGTACAAAGCCAGGCCTGCATGTTATGTGTAGTTTCGTGTTGGGACTAAACTGACTATCCGTCTTGCTACTCATTCGTTCAGCTGAGACTAGTGTCCAATCACCATCTGTTATATTACCTGGGTTGTTGCATTGATTACTAGCTGTATCAAAATGAACATAAACAACACTTTGGTAGTCAATGGCAAGTTATTTCACACTTGCATCAGTAAAACACATAGAAAGTTATGGTTTTGAGGGAGTATGGAAATACATTCATTCTAGGGGACAACTCAAGTTTTAAAAATAAGAACATCCAGTATGCTTTGGGGACATGCCAATACCCATCCCCTTCCACTAACAATGCCATAAATGCTCCTTTACTTTTCATCCCCATGAACCCATAGCTTGAGTTCATACCATTCCCCTCTCCTGCTATTTTTGACGATGGATAAATGTATAGTTTTGTGGAATAGTTGGAGGAAATGTTACCTCGACACACTGTGAGTGGCCATTGCGAAATACCTGCTGCTGTCAGTGCGCATTTAATCCTTTTTTCCCCATACAGTGTAAATCCTGTGTTGCAGCTCACTATTGCCAAGCGACCTCCAATCCGTTTAACTTTGCCGTTCCAGGGTTTAGGTGGCTTTGTGCATTTCATGTTCCCTGTTTGGGGGAAAAACTTGAACTGTATATTCAACAAATCTGTATTAAAGAATCTCTAAAGAGACAGGCAGCGCAAGAATAGAACAAGCCACAAATTATTTAGTTCCTGCAAAATGTCCTTTTCAGGTAATACACAACACCGTCGTATATAATATTGGGAAAGAATAATTTCATGATTCAATCATAGGTGGATTTAAACTGTTATAATTTTCTTGAATTAGCTACTTAAAATTGAAATTGAAATTTTGGGCAGTGATGCTGTCTTTTTGAATGCTTTATCTTGCATATGTCTTTGCTCTACCCCCCCACCCCCACTAATTGAAAGTGTCTAGTTACGCCAGTATTTTAGACTTAGGAAGGTCTTTTACCAACTTCGCGATATTTAGTCAACTTTGATGTTTTAATGTCTGTTTACACAGTTTCAGCATAAAGGCATTTGTCCAGCGATTTTATAATATTCTATTGTAAGAAATGTCACTTGCCTTTTGTACGCGTGCAGGTTGGTAGAGTAGCCCATGTGTCTGTCTCCAAACAGCTCACAAACCGATTTCCTTGGATGGGAAAAAGAATAAACAAATAAATGCTTCAATTGAATAAATCAAACCAATCCATAGTCTATTATTTCTGATTTACATAATGTCAATTTTAAAAAGGAATGCTAAACAAAATCAAGATCAATCTCCTGACAATGACTAAATAGAGCAGTCATTTGAAACGTTGAGACCATGTCATCTCACTCACTTAGCAGCAGTGAAGATAACCAAGAAGTCTCTGATAAGGGAGAGCAGAAGTGCCGCGGTTTAGTTTCCAGTATTTACTCCTAGAAGGAGTAGACTTTGGTGTTTCCCAAACTAAATATTCCTGAACACAAATCTCAAAATAAATCTGTTGGTTTTTGATTGGTGTTATATAGGATACATTGCTTTCATCACATTTTTGCTATATTTTATGATTTGGACCCAAGCTAAATGTCCTGGCTGAAGTACACTTTTTCATAAGCGGGTTTGAGGCATCTTAAAACCTAATTTAGAGGGCCTTTGCAGTATTTAAGTACTTGACAGGTTGGCCTATCCAACACACCCTCCTGTATCTGTGCTTTTCTTTAGATGATTATTTTGGTCTCATCTGTCAGCATCTCCAATTTCAGCTGTTTTCGTTTTGTATGGGCTGGAGAGAGATTATCAAAGCATCATGCTCAAAAAACTCCCTTGTGCTGACTATATAAACGGCGCCCTTTCTTTGTATGTCCAGAGTTCCATTGGCGCATGTTCCTACTAGCCGTTTGTCCAAATTGTCCGACAAAATGACTTGATGGACTAATGGACCTTCGGAATACGCAGTCCCTATTATCAACTTTGTCGGGGCTGACATAGGCCGGTTTTCCTTGCTTGCATGACTTTGTCAGTTTCTTTTGCTCAGACACCTTGTTGTTAATAGAATGTAGACTTTTGTTGTACATATTGTATACAATACCATAATCCTAGTATATATTTCCAACTACAGTTCTAGATTGCACAAGACTGAATCTGTACTGCCCCAAAATTAAAAGAAAGTCCCGAGGCGTGTAGTGACCCCCCCCCAAAAAAAAAAATAAATAAAAATAAAATAAAATACAAAAATTGAGTAGAGAAATTGAAGTTGGGCAATTTTGGAATGAATTCTGGAATGAATGAATGAATATGCACTTTTACGAAAACTTTGTAACGTGATGGATACCAAGGCTAAATTTTAGTCCTTTTCCCTGAAAAAAATCAACTTCAAAACAGTACAGAAAAACCAAGCAGACGACAGTACTTCCATATTCATTTTGTCTGAATACTATACTAGTCAGGCACCCTGTTACTAGTGTAACGGATCACTCATGCACCCGCCAGAAGGGGAGGGGAACTACTTGCTAAACTCAGGTGCAAAATCATAATTCTAAAATCGAAGCAGAATTGCAGGTACTTGCTCATCTTGTAATTATTCCCCAAAGGGGAAATGAACAAAACACATCTATAAAGTAAATTGACAAAGCAAAACATATTAACTGGCTGAGATGAGGAAGTTTAATGACACTCCTCACTTAGTCAATAAATAAATACAACATTGCCTAAATATTATGAACCTTTCGGACGAAGTGCCGAAATAAATTATACAGAAATAAATAAATGTAGGCTGACCACTGTCTGTGCTAGTTCATGTAGTACTTCTGTACTGAGAACCTTCAGCTTCTACATAGAAAATAGAGAGCCACCGTCAGACCACTCTGACCCAATAGGAAACTCTGAAATGTACTAGAATTCACTAAATCTGAACACATTCCTTGCTGGCCAATGGTGGCTGGCAAGTGAATGATAAATAAATAACATAACTGACTACCCCATCAGGCACAGCAATTCCAGAGCCAGCACTTGTGTGTCAATACTACAACAAGGGAGCTTGGGAGCTTTAAATGCAACACAAGGAATGTTCATTACACAGTCATTTACCTTCACTAACAACAAGTCGCATTTTGAGCTGTCAAAATGTGTTGATCTGCAATTGAATTGCACTGACAAGAGGAGGGACCAGTAAGGGCCGTAACTACGAAAGCCGTTTAACCCACTAGATGCGTATACATTAGTAGTCACTGTATAAACCTCGTGTCTAACTTCAAACAGGTACTACAAAGCTTGCTTTTAGTTAGCCGCGTGTAAATGACCATTAGAGTTAAACATGTGTTTATAACAAACAATAGCAATTCTTAAACATGGTACGGGGGTTGTTTAGTGAGTATTCTGAGCCATTTAAAAGCCAGATATGTACACAGAAAGGTAAAAAGGTGGACAGGATGGATGGGCTCCAAATCTTCTTAATTGCACAAGAGGAGGCCGACGAACAAGGAAATCGTCATGGTCGCCAACACCAGCGTGCACCAAGAGTTTTTAGGGACAAGGTGAATCCCTTAGAAGAGTATGAAGAAGAACATTTCATCAGACGTTTCAGAGTTAGCAAAGACACGTTCAACGATTTACTTGGACTTCTGAGATAGGATTTAGAACACCCAACACGAAGAAGTAATGCTCTACCAGCTGTTTTGCAGTTGGCCTGTGCTATGCGTTTCTTTGCATGTGGAACATTTCAAATCGTTGCTGGGGACACATCAGGAATCTCACAACAAGCCTGTTGTCAAGCTGTGCATAGAGTTGCTGCTGCAATCTGTGCCATTAAGCCACATTTCATGAGGTTTCCAGAAGATTTGAATGCTAGGCGACGTGTAATGCAAGGATTCCAGGAAATAGCAGGTTTCCCTGGAGTCGTTGGAGCAATTGACGGGAGTCATATCCCTCTTCGAAATTGGATTATGGATCTGCTGCAACTCACCAGCAATGAGGTCTAACACAGCCCGTGTTTCCCTGTCTAGATCCTCTTTGTCGTTCTCCCCACCACCGGTTTTGTTTATGTCAAATTTCTTGTCTCTGGCTAGACCTTTCGCTTTGGTTTTCATTCTCCGCCATAATTCTTTGTAGTCCTTTGCAGATCGGTTTTTACGGTCAGGAAATGAGATGGACATTTCTGAAGTGATAGCTTTCCAGGCGTCACCTTTTTTCTGGTTGGCTTTGGTGTCACATCGTTTGTCCAAATAATGGAAATGAAGTCCCTCATGGTCTCAACGAGAGCCATCCTTTCGTCAGCAGTGAAATCGTCACTGCGTTGCCTTTTATCACCCATGGCTGTAGAGTATCGAAGTAACGACCTGCTGAAGATTTCTCTATACTGAGGCCTATCATACATGTTCATGTTGTTGCGCAATCCTCTATCTACATTACAATGTATTTAACAATAGGGACCACGGTCAATAAGTTCAGACTGTCCTAGTTACACAAGGATAACTAAGCAACTATTTAAGATATTTCGTAAGACTTGTTTAATTCAGGTGTTTAGGAAGACGCGTGTAACTTGGATTTATCCACGTCTATATACTACACTAGTATAAAGATAAACGGCTTTCGTAGTTACAGCCCTAAGTGTTTAAAAGGTATTTTTTCCCCTTCTAATAAAGAGATAGGCCTGTTCATTAATTGGTGCTGGTGAGATTGCTCATTAACACTGATCATAACCCACTTGCCTTTTGGAACCGTATCATTGCTGGAAGGAACAATGTAATTGCGGATGTGTAGGCGCCTTGATCAGTTTTCTGGAAAATTGCGCATTTTAAATTTACTTATTATTATGCTCTGTCCAGAGTCAAGAAGAATGTGCATGAACGCAGTTGGTGTTTATGTCTGTGCTAAACCAGTAACAATGTTAAGAAGACTGTTGTTGTAAGATACGGTAAAATGTCCAAGTCAGACGTGACTATTTTAATAGAGAATAGTTTTGAAGTTTATGTAAACATTTCTTTTAACGAAATTTTCCTTGTGTAATTTGTTATTTTACGTTATGGGGGAGATGTTGTGAGCTTTAGTACTTTTGTTTGTTTGTTTGTATGCTATTCGCGAAACCACAAGTGTCAATCAATCTCTCTGCATAAGACCGTTGACCCAGTGGGCGGCGCTAATCCGTTTATGGGTGAATGGTTGTTCTAGAATTGTGTTTGGAACTGGTTAGAAATTCAAAGTTAGTTTTAACAGTTTAAGTATCTTGCAGAAAAGAAAAAAAATTATATATATATTTTCGAAAGGACATACATTTTCAAGACTGTTTGAAGCTCATGTCAAAGTCACGTCGGCAGAGAGCTGTTTGCGCCCCTGGAGTTGGTCAATTGCCAGGTTGTTTGATTTCTGTTGCATCTGAGAAGATTCAGGCTTTTTGAGTGATTTATATAATCATGGATAGATTGGAGATTTTTGGATCGTAACAGCAGACTGTACCTTTCATTGTTGCACCCATAGAACACTGTACCGAGATCACGGTATCCCGTGGGTAGAGGCCATCTTCACCCGGTGAGTCGCTAAATTCAATTTGTGCTTTGGCTACCACGGGTTCCGCACAGCCGACACTGTCTAAACGTATTGCATTAAAAAAAAAGATCAAATGTTACTCTCAAACAATGTTATTAAATACACTATGTATACATCACTCTAATAACCTGTAGAACTACTACTAGTTTTCGCATTCCTAAGCCGGCAGGCACAAACGCTCAGATTGTTACTTACGACAGAGCCTCCTGTTGACTCCCCCATGGTGCTAGACTTGGTTCCAGGTCTGTGATCGTTGTTCTGATATAGCCACCCAGACATGAGCGTCAATCCTGGGGGGGGGGGGACGGGGGGACACGTCCCCCCCCACTTTTTGAAGGGTGGGGGACACAATATCTAATGTCCCCCAGTTTTGTTTTAATTCATGTATCTCATATTATAGGGGCAATTGAATGTGTCATCTACTGTATGACTTACGGTAACGCACTGTCTGTAGTAAAGCTAACGCTTTAGTCGATGCACCGCCAGAAACTGCTCGGCAATTTTACTCACTGGACCACCCGAAACCGCCCGCAATTGGAAACACTTCGTATCCTTGGTTTTATAAACGCTAGCGTGTCGCACTAAACAGCCGCCGAAAGAGCGTGATCTGAAGATTTTGATGGTACTTCCGGTGACGCGCTATCTACGTACAGCCCGAAATCGATCGACCATTTACTCACTGGACCGCCCGAACTTGGGACATGCTAGCGGGTTGCACAAAACAGCCGTCAAAAGAGTGTGTTCTAAAGACTTTAATAGCCCCCAAATTTATATGAATTACGCGTAATGGGCGTTGGTTGTTTTTTCAGCATACTGATCAATGCATATGGTAAAAAAGCAAAAATAGCCCCAGCATCGAAGGCAGCCGAGTAACCAACATAAGTCAGCTTTTCAAGTTTCAATTAAGAACAGAACAAAAAAATGAGTGAACATTGAATTTTTGGATGAACAGTACTGAGGCTGAATGACGCAGGAGCGGAAAAATTATTTAATGGTCTGCCACATTCATCGGGACATGCTGGCAGAAATCAACATTCAAGATATTGCAGAGGAATTCATCTGCAATTCCGATTCCAGACTTCACACTTTTGGAAGATTTCGCTAGAACCTAATAACAGATAAGATATGTTGGTGATTAAAGTATATGTGGGCACTTTCAAGCCAAAAGTGGACATGACTCAAAAAATTAAAATTATATTTTTCTTTATTTCTTCACACTTTCATGTTCCGATGAATCTGACCAGCATGTCCCGATGAATCTGCAAAAACAAAATCATAGACTAATTTTTCATTGTTCTCTCTATTTGCCCTCATGTCATCACCATTTTTTATTTGTTTGTTTATTTTTATTTGTTCTGATATTGTATTTTTAAGTGGAACAATCCTGTATAACTTAGATATTCTTTAAATGGGCCCGTTGTTTTAAGCATAAGCAGTTGTCCGTAAAATTTGATACATTTTTTTTCTTTTGAAATATGGTATACAAGAAAGATTCATCAAATTTTAACCAACATCCTTCATTTTTCTTTTAATCGATACTTTAATGTTACGCACAAAGCTGGATGGAAATGTGTGTTACTGGAAGTGGCCTTAAAAAAAGGATGATAAACATTCTATCTGCAAAATTAAATGATAAACAAGTGAAAGAACCTATTATAAACAACCATGGACTTTACAAGTTTCCCGAACCGAAGCAAATTTTTTACTTATCATAGAATCCATTAGAGTTTATTTGTTTTTGTTTTAGGACACCAACAAAATGTAAATGAGTAATGTTTTTGCATGTCCTCTGCGTGTAGCGAGTTACCGATGTTCGCAGCTGTCCCATGCATACAAAAGTTAAAAAAAAAAATTGGTCAAAATATTATGAGGATCTAGCCTTGAATGTTGGTTGTTAAAATTCAAAAAATAAAGATTCCAACCAAACATGTTTAATATCTGGAGCATAAAGTACATGTATGTAAAAGGACACCTTTAAGTGTAGCACGCGTTACAGTGAAATTGCCCATAAGAATAAAATATCATGTATGTTGGGCTTGTATTAGTGTCGCTTGTTCAATCTCTCTCTGAACCAAGTCCAAGTTTTATATGTACACATTTATAGCAAGGAGAGCTTTTCTAGGTCGTTCAAACATGCTAAAACCAAACAGCTTCAGGGGGCTCCGCCCCCTGAACCCCCGCCAAGGGCTTCGCCCCTGGACCCCACCAGGGGCCCTTGTGCGGGCCCCTGGACCCCACGCCGTAAATGATCCTGCTGTGTCACCCCCCCCACATTTCAAGACGGATTGACGCCCCTGCACCCAGAAGAGTGTTGCCGGAAATAAAGCCCTCTTGTGGATTAACCCCCGGTATTAACCTTGAAATCAAGTCTACCATATGATGCCCATGTTAGCTTCCTTGTTTCACTTTAGTGCCCACACATACACTGGATGTTTTTCTGTGAGCTCCTTCTACTAAGAACGCATTCGCTGAGCAAAAAGTAATTTTGCGGATGCGTGGCTGAACTGTAAGAAGAAACTGTCATGAGGTAGCTTGGCACAAGGACGATTGTTCCCAGAAGGACGCATGGTAAATTGGTACAGCAAAATTATTCTCAGGAGAACAGCTTGCCACGCATGGTGCATCAGTAAGACAAAACTGGTGTCAGGTGAACGGCTCGTCACCAGGGCGATTGCGCCCAGAAGGACACATGGTACATGTAACTTCTGAAATCTTGTTACATAGTAAAAAATGCATTGCAAGTTCAAACGCAATACCAAAGGAGGCTTATTGACACAGTTCTTCAGCTTAATCAACTGTTCCATCCTGGTCCAGTGTCAGCGGTTCACTGTAACAACAGCAACAACAACAACGACAACAACAGCGACAGCGACAGCGGCAGCGGCAGCGGTAGCCACTACCCTCCCAAGATGGCCACTGTCCACCCGAAGCACTGTCCTGTCCATCCTCTCTGGCATTGCTCCACCAAACTTTCGTCGTGACTACATGTCTGCAAAACTTGCTCAGACAGGCCTTAATCTAGGCAGCCTAGTGCCCACTAACCCTCTTTCCCCATCATGGATCTTGAATCGATGGAAGGAAGCCTGGTCAAAATCCTCAACACGACTCCGTGACTTCTTACCAACTCCATCCTTCAGACCTACAGGCTGGGATCTTCCTCGTGGGGCATGGGTCCAACTCATTCGTCTTAGAACTGGCTGGGGCCGTAACGACTCGTTCCTTCATAGCATCGGACTTACCTGCTCGAATTTGTGTCAGTGTGGCAGACCACAAACCATCAACCACATCATTCATGACTGCCCTGACTTTAGACCACTAAAAGGTAACCAGGGACTCATAGACCTTGACGAGGACACCATCAAGTGGCTTAAAGTCACTAAATTACCAATCTAATTTTTATTCAAAGTTCACCTTGGTCCAGAGATCAAACGAAAGAAGAAGAAGAAGAGGCAAATACTCTCGGACACATCTCCTCTAAAACTTGTCTACAAGGTATTGGGCTTGCCTGCTCCATCTTCTTCTGCTGTAGCAGTCTTCTTTGACAAAAACACTAGGAGGGAAACTTGGACTTCTTCTGAGCAGATGATTTGGACTTAAAGGTTCATCGTCCTTGGGATCCATGCTTAACTGTGTGAGGGGACGTGCGTTCATGATATATTCCACTTCTGTCATGATGGTGATCAGGGACTCATAAGTGACTGTTTGGTGCTGAAGGAGACTTCCAAGGATCTTCCTCAATGAACGGATCATCTTTCCCCAAACCCCACCCATGTGACTTGCTCCAGGGGGTCGTAGTGTCAGTCTACACCTCGTGGTACCAGGAAGCCTTCTTCTTGTTCAGTGCAGCAAGACAGTCTTGAAGCTCTTTGTGACCACCCTTAAAATTGGTCCCATTATCACTGAAAATAAGTTCCAGAGGACCTCGACGACTGATGAACCGACGCAATGCCGGGATGAACGAATCCGTCTCAAGTGAGAAGGCCACCTCCAGGTGAACTGCCCTGCTTGACATGCAGGTAAAATTGCAAACGTATCTCTTTAACTGGCTCCGCCCCTGTTTGACTAGGAACGGGCCAAAGTAGTCAACTCCAGCGCTGATAAGCGGTGGCTTGTCGGGTGTCACCCTTGCTTCCGGCACATCAGCCATGAACTGCTGTCCACGCCTTGCATTCCACTTTTTACACATGATTCAGTTCACTATGGTATGCCGTACTCTAGCACCACCCTTGATTATCCAAAACTTCTGCCTAAGAGAAGTCCAAGTTGTCTCTGCACCACAGTGTCTAACGTCTTGATGGTAGTGAACTATCAGGAGCTTGGTGATGAGATGATTACTAGGTAAGATTAGGTAAAATGGAGGTTGGAACACCGCTGCAGATAGCTCAAGCCTAAGAATCGTCGTCTTCTTCAGTGGACACACCCTCGTTTTGCCCGTCACAAAGGCACAGCGAAACTTGCCATCTAGGTCAACAACTCTCAGGTAAGAACATGCAGCGTATGCCAGCTCTGAAGCATCACAGATTGCATGCAGTTCATTGTTTGCATCCCTGAACCCTGGGGGCCTGAAGCAACTGACTATCTTAGCTGTCGTCAAGTCACAGAGTTCTATGACCCAACACTTCCAACATTGAACTTCTTCATCTCCCACTTTCTCATCCGAGTTCTCTGACCCAACACTTCCAACATTGAACTTCTTCATCTCCCACTTTCTCATCTGAGTTCTATAACCCAACACTTCCAACATTGAACTTCTTCATATCCCACTTTCTCATCCCATCCTTTGCCTTGAGCACAAATATCCGGAAGCAGCAGCTTGGCAATGAGGATGAAGGGAGCTACAAACAGAGAGTTGGTAGCCGAGAAGATGCCTCTTCTTTACGTTCCGTAGGACCCCGAGAGTTCTCTTATTTGGTAGGTGGTCAAGATCTAAGTCGACAACGGAGGCAGCTCTTTCAATGATTGGCACAGAGATGACAACACTTCTCTGTCGTTGCTTACCCACTTAGTAAGCCTGGAGCCACCTCTTCTAAACAGCTCACACAACTGGGGGAGCAGCTCCATAATGTATCGCACGACAATGGGAACCTAGCAGACGAAAATGTTGTTTGGTGAATAGTTTGTCTTTAAGACGATTGCACAAAGAAGGACGCGTTGTTAATCGGTCAGACGAAACTGTCGTCAGGTGAACGGCTCGTCACTAGGACGATTGCGTCCAAAAGGCACTTGGTTGATCTGTAAGACAAAACTTTCGTCAGGTGAACAGCTTGTCACCACGAAGATCGCACCCAGGAGGGCGCGTGGTTGATTGATAAGACAAAACTGTCGTCAGGTGAACTGCCTGTCACTAGGACGATTGCACACAGAAGGACGCGTGGCTGATCTGTAAAAAGAAACTGTCGCCAGGTAGCTTGTCACTAAGAGGGTTGCGCCCAGAAGGACGTGCGGTTGATCAGTAAGGCAAAGCTGTTGTCAGGTTAACAGCTTCTCCCTGGGACGGTTGCGTCCAGAAGGACGCGTGTTTGATTGTAAAGACGAAAATTGTCAGGTGAACAGCTTGTCACTAGAATGATTGCTCCACAAGGACGTATGGTTCATCGGTAAGGGGAAGCTGTCGTCAGGTGAACAGCTTGTCACTAGGACGACCCGGGGGCTTCGCCCCCTGGAACCCGCGTGGGGCCGTAAGACCGGCCCCTGGACCCCGACAGGTTTGTTTAAACCCCCACCCCACTAATACAAAATCCTGGATGCGCCGTACCTCCGGTTAAAAAACCCTGGATCTGCCCCTGAGAACGATTGTGTCCATGCAGACGGACGAGTGGTTGATAGGTAAGACAAAACTCTGTCAGGTGAACAGCTTATCATTAGGACGATTGCGCCTGAAGGATCTTTTTTTGATTGATTGGTAAGACAAAACTGTTGCTCGGGAATATTTTGGCTATGAGTATAAGGCCATTATTTAGGGGGGCTATCGTGTGTATGGGCAAGGAAGATTTGCCGCGTGCAGTCTGTCTCTGTAGAACACGTGGTTGCTGAGTGACTCGTTGGCTTGACATCACAGGTTGCTTGTCAAGGCTGGGCTATTAGGATCGTGCTTTGTGCATGGTAAACTCGTAGCTCAATAAGTTGAAATGCGCTAAGCTCATGGGCAATAAAGAGTGAACCACATACATTTTAGTTATTGAGGACTTGCATTTTACTAAAGACACCAAGGTTGGCTTTATAAACCACATGGTTGATGCTGGTGTTCATGATTTGAATGTCATTGTGAGTTGTTTATTGAGTAATCTGAGTAAACGTACCCTGACAGAGGTTAATTTAACAATAAGAATCGGCGCGGATATACTTCCCCAAAACCAATCTCGTCTCTAAGCCTTTAGGTCGCCTAGTGACGTTTAGCTTAAACCAACATAACCGGGATCAAGTTAATAACTAACAAAATGAATTGCAATCAGGCAGGCACACCTTGTTCGTTTCCCGCCCCGTTTCTAATTGTCATCCCTGTTATTTCTAGGCGACCGGGCCAGCCACACATACTTAGGTCACGCCCCGTTCGTACAGGCAGTAGCATCTCGCATACCAACTGTCTTTTCTTTGGCGCTAGCCTATTTAAATGTAGTAGCTCTACAGGTAAGATTAGAGACGTAGACTCCCTCCCCACTGTAGTGCGGGTAGGGCCAACGAACGATTCTAACATGTAGAGCACCCCTCCTTACTTGATCTAGTGATAGTATTCTTACGCGCAAGAGAAAGAAAAAAGGAAGATAACGCGACGTCTATGCAGCGGGGCACCATGGGGAAGTGAACTGGGGGCGCTTTTGTGCGTAAAAATCTTAGCGTTTGTGTCTGCTGGTGTCATAGGGAAATCCGTCCGCGGAGATTTTGTTTGACATATGGGAAATTTACACGCGCTGAAGGAGGAGGATTCAAAAGAGGGCGATTCCAAAGGAGGAGGATGCAGAAGAAGTTTGTACAGGGTTCTCAGTATTGGGGGGGGGGGGCTGGGTGGGGGCGGGGAGGGAATATACTGCCAGACAGCCTGGAGAAATATGCAAATGTGTAGCTCTACATGTATCGTTCTAGACCCTACCCACACTACTGTGGGAGGCAAATATAATAATACTTTTATTTATTTTGTATGAACACAAATAAGCAGAGAGTGATGCCATAAGGAAAGGTTTGCAATTTATTCGGAGATCGCAAAATTATATAACTGCGTGTTGATGTGCAAACTTCGAAAAACAATAATAATAATGAAAGCACTGCTGGTTTGATATCTCGATAAAGATATGTACTCCTTAGGAATTAGTGTGATATATTGTAAAACAAGAAAATAAGGGGAAAAGGTAAACAATAATAATAACTGCTGGTTTGATATCTCGATAAAGATATTTATTTTTTCAAAAATTTCCTTTCCTTTACCAACGAGGCTGAAAGTACTCCTTAGGAATTAGGTTAACATTTTATTTTCGATAGGGGATTTAATTCTTCCAAATAACAATGGTGTCAAACACAATACCAGGTTTCCTGGCTCAGGTGTAATAGTCGGTTGGGGTGCCTCTGTGTGCGTGAGTTTGTGTTCACATTCAAACATGGGACCTATAACAAAAGAGGACAATAGGGTCCCCGGTTGGGTAAAGGATCCCAGTTGGAAGTTGTGTATAAAACCCAATGGGAGCTGTTGCCAAAAAGTTAATGTCCAAACAAAAGAGGGACAATAATAAAGTCCCCGATTGCAGGTGTTTACACCACTTGTGTGTGTATGTTTGTGTCAATGAACGACAGACTGCATCAGTGATTAATTCATTGAACAAAATTAGCAAATTGGAAATATAAGAGCTATTCAACAATGATGGTAGTCTTATGTAGGATGATCATACCTGTGCTTGCACATAATGAGAGGATGATCACAGCAAGAACAAAGACGTCCTCAGTTATCATTATGATATTTTCTCCTGTAAATCAACAGAAAATAAAATACGTGTAAATATCAACCGGTGCATAAAAATCTCAAGATAAAGGCTTGCAGCATTTCTTTTTATAACTTAACATTTGTTCGTGCCATGTTTCTTCAAAACAAATTTATCACATAACTGTTCAAATGCATTATACTCAACATATAATCTATACGCTTTGGTTTTACTGCACTAAGCAGCTGTGTTCTCGATCTATAGCCTGTCTGAGGACGGGTCAGTAATAACTTCCGCTTTCGGGTTTCGGGGATCGAGCAGCGTCCAATGAGCAGCAACTGGTGCCCGCCCACAATTTTGCACGTTGTTCCGGCAGAAAAAAAATGAGGGCGCTCTTCACACAGGTTTGAAACATGAATTATGCAAGAGTTCACCAACAATGTAACACGACGAAGTCTGGTCTCGACACAACCACATTCCAACTCCGTGCGACCATTATTGCTTCACATGCGTGGTCTGTTAATACGTCCTTGCTATCTCTGTGCTCTGATCATGCCCTGATGGTGCTACCATAGCCGTTTGCTGAACACAGAAACCATTAAAAGATATTTGTGTTTTTAAGCTGTGCAGTGTTGGCCCAGAATTGTACTTGGGTTATAGCATTTAGCAACAACAATACTCTAAGTGAACATAGCGTGTATTGTCGTGATAGTCTGGATTAATTCGTTAATTGGTGGGGGATGGGGTAGGGTGGTCTTGAATGAGGCTAGGTAAAGGGAAAGTTTAAAAGAGGTTTATTGATACAAATTATAAGAATAAGCAAATAACGGTACAATAATTGACAGATGTCTGCTTTTAAAAATCAACAGTTTATTTTTAGGGTATAGAGTCCCTGTTGTCGTACTGTAACTAGAAGGCTTATACATAGACAACTGTTTTGTACAAACTATTTCCTGTTTACACATAAGGCCTTCAATTTATTTAAATGTTGTACACATTCTTCTGAGTGATATAATTATGATACATGGGTGTAGGCCTACACTACCTATTCCACAAAGATGGTTCAAGCGTCCTTGATGAATGTTTTGAAGACAGGGACCGAACGGGGACTATTCATTTCTTTAAGTTCCTGGGGTGTAGTATAACATTGTGTAATCCTGCATGTTTGGTTAATAAAGGTAAGACAGTCTTGTAAAGTTAAACAAAAAAACAAACAAACGGTTACCATAAACATATAAGTAGATTTTTGTTTTGCGTCCTATTCATCAAAATGTAAAAAAAAAAACAACAACAGGAAAAACCCCAAAACCTATTTGACTCGCTTCTATCCAAATCAGGGTTCAACCAACTTGAATCAAAAACCATATTACCTAAACAAAAAAATGTGAAGTATTTACAAAAACAAATTATAATAAAAGCAACATTGAAACCACTTCACTGAGGGGATGGGCAGAGACTGATCAGAAAACTTAATTATTCCTCATAAACTTGTCACTTCCATTGATTCCTTGGTGTTGCCTTAGTTACCGCCGACACATAATGTAATGCACTGCTGTGATTAGTTCTCTGACCATTGATGCCATAAAACCACCTTAAAGTAACCTTAAAGTGGCGTGTCGTGGCCGTGGCCGAGCGGATAAGACCACTGGACTGATCAGCAGAGTGTGGGTTCGAGTCCCAGTCGTGACACTTGTGTCCTTAAGCAAGACACTTAACCATGATTGCTTCTTCCTTCGGATGGGACGTAAAGCCGTTGGTCCCGTGTGTTGTGTAACGCACGTAAAAAGAACCCAGTGCACTTATCGAAAAGAGAAGGGGTCCGCCCCGGTGTTCCTGGTTTGATTGGCAGCATATTGCGCCACAGCACCTTGTAAACCATTACATGGTGCTATGTATAGGAGTAGGTCTCATACTTCAAACGTAGCCCCCAAATACCTTGCAGGAAAATACTTAATGTTGAAGCGCCTTGAACGTCACTGAGTGACGGATATGAGCGCTATATAAATAGCCATTATTATTAAAGGCACACCTTAACAAAAAAGTGAAGCAAAGAAGAACTGAAATAATCTCGAATAATATTCACTGTATGATACAAACTGTTCAACTTCTATATTGACTATGATCTGATCTGGCTCTAAATATCTTCAAACTTTAAGACATTTACATTACTCCTACATCCGACATAATCTCACTTGACCAAGCTCACTTATGACCAAAATAACCCTGCTGCTGCAATGAATTGAAACATTAACTTGGCTATGAGTACAACAAGTCAAATTTAGAGGATTAATAAGACATTGTTTATGATCTCTAGACCACTAGTCTCTGGCCAACTCCTTACTCGTTGATAATCATTTGCCATGGGGCATATGTATCCATAACCACATGCCCGCATTATAACCGTAATAGTACTAACAGCTGTTCCAAGTTTTATAAGAATTTAGCCAAAGGCTAGCTTTTGGGAACAAAGAATTCCTCTTTCCAAAAAGTTTAGAATGAGCGGTAAAGTTACTTCGTTTGTTGTTTGTATTTAATGTTTGAGTAAATACTCATAACAATATTTATCTTAATCTTAAATTTTCAATCTCCAAATTTCTTTCTTAGGGAAATCCGTTTTTTTTTACTATTCATCACAGAAATAGAACAATTGTTTTCATTCATTTCATTCCAAAAACTATGTAAAGAGCATTTAAAAGTCTTTACTTCTCCTGTTACAAGTGAAACAAAGTCGGATAAGTTTCCAAACTGTATTTTGTTTAATTTGCTGAGCTCTAAAATTTCAGGCTAAACCTGCAAGCATGAGTTAAACTACAAAGAAACACTTGTCTCTAGAGAAGTGATTTTGGTTTTAGGATGGAGGATTGAGGAAAATTGTTTTGTAGGCCTAAGGCCGAGTACCGAGGACAGTCGACTCGTTTAGTTTGTCGCTGTAACCAATAACGGATGTCCCCTCGCTTTCTCGTACATGACAGTACAGTGTACATGTACAATGTACACAATATGTACATGTTTATATTATAAACAGGATAGGCAACCACACAGCACACACGTACAGTATCCTAAAAAGTCCTAAAAGCAAGTTGTCTGCACAATTCAACAATGCAACACTTTACATATGCATGTTTCAAACACGTGTGAAGAGCGACCTTATTTTTTTCTGCTGGAACAACGTGCAAAAAAGAATTGCTGCCCCCCAAACATTGGTCCTGTTGCAGAGCAGGAAAAGGGCAAATCTTGGCTCACTTTATATCACAGCTTCAAGAAGCAAACAAGTTTCCTCTATCGAAATCAAATCCCTGATGATGTTAAAGGGCTTGGTTAATCCAAGGGATGTTTGGTAACATTTATATTGTAAGCTTTATGATCAGGGTGGCGCCGTGATGTGCCACACAGGCTGTTACATGCCATACACCAATGGCAGTAAACCAACACATTGTAAATGATTAAAGGGGCACATCGGCTTCGTTGGGCTATTTGGGATACAAAATAGGCTAAAATATGGCTCCAAAGGTCTTCCAGGAATGGAGAAGAACGGTTCTTAAAAGAAACCGTCAAATTCTGCCGTTTTCGAGCGTTTTTCAAAAAACGAAGGTCACGTGATTTATCCCAACCCAAAAAGTGGTTCGGATAAATCACGTGATCTTCGGTGTTAGTTTTACTTCCAGCCGTATAAAAAGTAAATTACAGAACCAAATTTAAATCTTTTTTTTTTTTTTATAATTCATGAGTATTTGACGAAAAAAGACTATGTATTCAGATTATTGATACAATTTGTAAATAATGATGAAATAATAATGATGTGGTCGCGGTGCTTTTGCTGGCTTTCCCTTTGGATTTATCGTGTTTTTTTACTTTTTACTTTTCGTTGGACCACCTTCTGGGTGTTTTTCCTTGCGATGTTTTTTGTACCGATCCTTGGATGTCGAAGAAACGTTCTCCATTGCAAGTAAGTTCGTCCAGTTCGTCGTACACAGCATACATGTTGGAGTGCGTTTTTCGCGGTCATAACCAATTACTGTTTCAATGGCAAGTCAACCGAAACAGTTATTGGTTACGACCGCGATAGGACTTCGACTAGGACTGACGTCCGTTTTGTCTGTTTTTTATTTACACGGTACGTGAATTTGCGCTTGATGGATATGAAGTCTGGATCCTCATGCCTCGCCATTGTTATAATTAATGCACAAACAGAGCACCAGTCTACTTACAACATTGCGCAACATTGTCACGTAAACTTGACAGTTGCAACGGCTGGAAAGCGTATAAGCTGACCTTTGACCGCGTTTTGTTTTTTCCACATTTTTCGTTAATTACGTGATATTTTGATTATTTTTTTTTTACAGCAACCATCTAAAAATTATTGTCTGTCATTCCACATCACTAAATTAGGTAAACAGTAAGCCAGTGTGTCCCTTTAAAGAATATATAACTATGATCTAGTAGAGCCGTAGTGTGCCATCCGTGCTAAATTCAGGATATATGTACCAATTGCCAAAACTAATCACACTACACATTAAGTATATTGTTCTATTAAAATCGCAAGGTAGTTCCCCTCGGGCTATATCCGGCACATGTTCCAGCGGTGGCAGCAGGGTTTTCATATGTTGTATTCTTATGGGGTAGTCTCAGGACATTCCGAGTTGTAAGGGTTATTATGTGAACTTTGGTGTTGATATTAACCTATCGTGATACAGCAATAGCCGGTAAATGCTGGAGATGGTGCTCACGGGTATCACATTTTGAGGTGTAATTGGTGGTCAAGTGTATCACTTTTTACTTGTTTACCTGGTGGTCATGGGTGTCACCTTTTATTCTTTACCTATTGGTGGTCAGGGGTACCACAATTTGTATCACCTTTTTTTGTTACCTCTGGCGGTCATGGGTGTCACCTGTTATTGTTTACCTACTGGTGGTCAGGGATACCTCAATTTGTATCAGCTTTTTTGTTGTTAACTCTGGTGGTCTTGGGTGTCACCTGTTTATATTTACCTGCTGTTGGTCATCTACTAGAAGCTACTGCATTTCCTATTCTTTAGCTACCGATTCTTTAGGGGATAATGCATATTGCATTAGCTCGCTTTGTTGTTGGCCAATAAGAAGACTCAATTACTTGCATGACGTCGCATGAACGTTTGATGCAAATTATAATTTATTAGCAAGATGTCGACTTTAAGTGCCCACTGTACTACCACACCAGTATCTATACTTTTTTCCCCAGCAAATAAACATTTCCGGTGAATTTAAGCCACAGTAGTGTCCATGCTATAATAAGTGTATTTGAACGTAGATATTTTTTTGTAAATCTCACCCCACGTAGGTGTAAACACGGCCCGTCCTATCTCACCAAATGCATGATCATACCTTAGACTTCCAAACACTGGTTGCCATGGGTATTACCTTGCACTTTTTGCTAACACTGGTTTGCCCACTTTTTGGTATCCTGTGTGAGAGGATAATAAACTGACTTGAAGGTACGACATGACACACTTGTTTCCGTTCCCCATTTTTCTAAATTTCTGAGTCCAATTAACTTATGAATATTGTTCTTGCCACGTTGCTTTTATACTTGACACTTAATGATAGGTGATCCTGCAAGGTTGACATTGTCGCCCGTCGCGTCGCCTTGTTAGTGAGTTTTTGGTGCCGTCGTCTGTCACGTACTCCGTCTCGACTTCCGTGTCGTCTTTTGTCGCGGCTTCCGTCGCGTCGTCCGTCGCATCGTGCCTACGCGTCGTCCGTCGCGTCGTCCGTCATCCATTGTGTCGTGCCCGTCACCCATTGCTTCGTGTCTTTGCGTCGTGCCGTTGCCTTTCGCCCGCCTTTTGTCAACGTTTTTAAGGATGGATGGCGTTTTAAGTTTTCTTGATTTGCATCACTAAATGTGAAACTTTTCTAGTGCTCGAGGTTTGCTATTTCCTTGATTTACTGACTAGTGACAAGAAAATTTGCTGGGGTTCCTTAATGATTTAATTCAAACATCGTTCTAAAATTCTACGGTCATTAGCATTACGGTACGTATAGGCTGACCATCTAAAATGCAGTTACACCAACGTTGTTGATACCCAAATCAATATTGAGTTAGTCTTCATATTGATGTTGTTTTGTTTTTGTAATTTAGCAGGACCGCTATTAATAACAATCGTCAAAACCCGTCATAACGAATCCACCCTTGATTTCTATTAATGTCTCATAGGCTTATTTACACATAACTCTAATCTTTGTTTATAGGGACATACCGGCTTACCGTTTATGACCTTAAGTGATGTAGAATCACAAACCACATTTTTTAGATGGTTGCTTAAAAACAAATCATTAAAATATCACGCAATTAACGAAAATGGGGGAATACAAAAGGCGGTCAAAGGTCAGCGTATACGCTATTCCAGCCGTTGCAAATGTCAAGTTTACGCGACATTGTTGCGCAATGTTTTAAGTAGACTGGTGCTCGGTTCATGTATTAATGGATCCAGTCTTCGTATCTATCTAGGACAAAATTCACGTGTAAATAAACAACCGACATAAACAAACGTCAGTCTAGCCCGATTTGCACCATCATTAGCCTTTAGTCAAGGCCCTTGCGGCACACCCACATATCACGCACGGAAAAGGACCAGCGTGAGCGGCGATGCCGCGAAGGGCTTTTACCAACTCGTTTTGGGGCTTTATGTTTTTCTTTACTTTTTGCTACCGATTTTGGTAGGAGAAATGTTTTGCATAATGCATAAGCTTGCTTTGTTGTTGGACAATAAGAAGACACAATTACTGGCATGACGTCACATGAACGTTTGATGCAAATTATTAGCAAGATGTCAGCAAAGCAAGTTAGCTTTGCTGCTATCAGCAAATGAAAATTTCCTGTGAATTTAGGCCACAGCAATGTCAATGATGTTAGAAATGTACTGGAACGTAGATACATGTAGATATTTTAACATCTTACCAAAGATGGGTATAGACTGTAGACACGGCCGTCCGGGGTTTTCAATCACGGACACTACAGGACGATTCCTGCCTCACCCAAATAATGCATGATCCTGCGAAGCCAGGCCTAAGTTGCGTTTTTTCACGATTTGTCATTTTCCATTGTCAGAATTTATTTACCTCAGTATTCTCTTTATATTCTAATATTGGGCCCAAATTGTCCAATCGTCCTATTTTATATTATCGATTGTTAAATTAAAATAAATATTTGCCAGACAGGATTACCTATCTAAATGTAGAAGAGTCTTATATCCAGCCAACGGTGATTGGTTAAAAAATATACATATATAAATATTCCATGACTATAAATAACGATTAGCTAAACGAGTTGGTAAAGGCGCTTTGCGGCTTCGCTGCTCGCGCTGGTCTTTTTTTCGTGCCCGACATCTGGGGTGCCGCCGCCGCGTGCGCCGTTAAAGGCTACACCAACCTGTTTTCTGTAAAGCGATCATGGATCCATGGTACGACTAACTTACTTAGAATGGAGAACATCCAAGTATCGGCCGAAAAAACATCACAAAGAAAAAAAAACCCAAGAATACGGTGCAACGAAAAGTAAAACGGCCACAAGGGTCCTTTTGTGATGTTTTAGGGGAGAAGATCCATCGTATGCAGCAACTTCCGAATCATGAACTGTGCATTTAGACCAGCTGGTGGTTGTAGATAAATAGTCCGTCGTCCCGAATGTGTAGTAGGCCTACAAGCGCCACGAATGTGACGAAAGTTAGGGGTACAGACTAAACTCCAACGGAACAAAACGTATTCTCAGATATGGTTCCCTACCCCTCCCACCAGCTCCTAAGCTCACAGCCCACTGATCTCTATTATACTGACAGTATAATAGAGATCAGTGTCACAGCCACACCAGCGAGCCCAGGGAGTTGCCCCCGGGGTTTGTCTCTCTGGCCCCACGAGACACGGCAACGGCTGTACGGAATATGCCTCAAAGGTTACGTTTCGCTAGCTCTCACGCTGGGCGCTGTAAAACACGCTTCGTTGCACTGAGTCAATGCGAATCTTATCTTCGTTTTTCATCATTAGTTATTTACATTTTGTATCCACAATTTGAATACATAGTCTCTTTGTCAAATACTCGTGAATATTTGTTTTAAAAAATATTAAAATCTGGTTGAATAATTTACTTTTATACGGCTGGAAGTAAAACTAAATCCCTACGTGGCCTTCGTTTTTTTTTTTTTTTAATGCTTTAAAACGGCAAAATTTGATGGTTTATTTTAGTAACTGTTCTTATCCATTCCTGGAAGACCATTAAAATCATGTTTTAGACGGTATTTTGTAGCCTAAATAACCGAATGATTCCGGTGTGTCCCTTTAAAAGCACACAGCCTACGTACTGAGCCCATGACTGTATACTTGTAGGAGTTTTGTTTAGATGAATCAGTAAGAATAAAATTGACTCACCTAGCACGTAAAATACCGCAGTTTCCAGCAAATCCTTGTGCCTGCCCTGGAACCTACGCTTGTGTTAAGGATCAGCGATTTATGTTCACTTGCAATAGCGATCAGGTTACCAAACTCATGCCGGTAACCCACGCACTACTGCAAACCCTGAACGTGGAGGAAAACATGTCTTCCGCTTCCATGTTTTAAACCGGGTGCATGGGTATAATGATAATTGACATGGATTTAGCAGAAAGAAAGAATCATTATGGGGATTCCGACATCAAATGACGCCCATCAGCCATTATGCACAAGCAATTGAATAAACCTTTTACGTGTATTGTGTGGTTGTCCGTGATTTATGCTGAAATGAAACAGCATCCTTGTCAAAAGTCGTTCAAATATATATTTTTTTCGTTTTCCTTGTGTGTATGTGTTGCTATCACAATGTGATTTGCCTTGTGCACTTTACATACTCATTACGTTTGGATTCCGTCATAAATTTAGCGTTAGCCAGATGAGAAAAGATAAGTTATAATGATGTCAAGACAAACCTTTAAAAAATATGATTTATTTAATTTTTGATACATTGACTTATCGATCTGCTGCTTAAAGGGTTTGAAAAGTGACGCAAAAAACAGATCCCTTCTAGCGTCAAAGTACGTAGGTACCGGTACCGATATGGTTTGGTGTTTTAAATCTGATTATTTAGTCAGGATATCGACAGAGCTGTAACAGCTGGTCTATGTATCTACATTCCTTCCGCGACTCTATACAGTAATGGAAAGGTTGAGGGGAATCTATGGTAGCCTTTTAGGGACATCGAACATTTATATTTACCTAAATATTTAGTCGTGAATATTCACTATTAAGCCCCCAATCGCAAATATTTAAGTAAATGTTCACGTAAAGTATTTACGTTTTTGCCTCAAATCGCAAATATTTGGAGCCAGATATATGAGAGATAACTGTGTGGTGACGGAGGGTCTCACTGAGTGCGACTTAAAAGTCATCAATTTGGAGCACAAAAACGTTATCATGAGTACAATTTCATGCCCGATGTTGCATCTATCGAGAAGCCAGTAGACGGTTTTCAAGCCATTTCGTTGTGTCTTTTTGTCATTTTGGGGAAATTTTCCTGTGGCTTGGTCTGGTGAGAATCATAGCGAATTGGGGTTTCGAAATGGGGGTGAAAACACCGCGGAAACCGGTCTTGCGGTCCTGTGCTTGGCGCCAATGTTGTGTGGATGTGGAGACTGCAAGTAGGGAGGCCGTCGAGAGCGGCCATACTGCCATACTGTTGATTTTGGTCCCGAGTCCTTTGACGCCCTGCCTGGCATTTGCCAGTGGGATCTCGGTTCCTGGTTGCGATGAATTTCCCTCAACACCACGTCAACTGTTGTGGAAGGCTTCATCAGCGAACACTGTTCCGCTGTTGTGGACGGATCCTCCAGTGCAACTTGCCTCGCTGAAGCATACTGATCTCATCATAGACCAAAAAACTTACAGGACAAAAACTTTGACATTGACCAATCAACTACGGGACACTGACTTTTAGTTCAAAAGACGACAGCTCAGCTGGAGCGGCATCCTCCACCAGCGAAAGTAGCCCCTCCGGAACAAGCAAAGGCATCGACGGACCACCGGATGCAAGAACAAAGGATACAGACAGATGCAAGACGCCGAAGACAGGATACCCAATGGTGCGTGGAGCACCAGAGGCTAGGTATCTGCCGGTGTATGAATGCACTGCGGAAGAAGAGGCTGCCTAAGACAGAGTATCCGCAGGCGCAAGGAGCACCACAGAAGTCAGGGGATCCATTGGTGAGGGATGCACCACAGACAGAGTGCCTGAAGGTGGAGGGAGTAGAAAAGACAGAGTAACCAACCGTGCTGGGGGCACTACAGACATGGGATCCGCCGGCACCAAAGGCATGACATCCGCCGGCACCACAGACAGGGGAGCCGCCGGCACCGAGGACAGGGGATCCGCAGGCACAACAGACAGGGGATCCGCTGGCATCAAGGACAGGGCATCCGCTGGCACAACAGACAGGGGATCTGCCGGCACAACAGACAGGTCATCCGCTGGCACCAAGGACAGGTCATCCGCCGGCACCAAGGACAGGTCATCCGCCGGCACCAAGGACAGGTCATCCGCTGGCGCCAAGGACAGGGGATCCGCCGGCACAACAGACAGGTCATCCGCTGGCGCCAAGGACAGGGGATGCGCCGGCACAACAGACAGGGGATCTGCTGGCACAACAGACAGGGAATCCACCGGCACAACAGACAGGGGATTTGCCGGCACCGGCTTGTTAGTTGTGTCAATCCACACAGAGACTTTAGTAACATCATGTACTTATCGGTTAATGTTTACGGCATTAGGTATTGAGAATGTGGGCAGCATGTGGTATCAGAGATGGTGGACATCGTGAGTTTTCAGAGAGTGTGAACGTCATTTATGTATCAGAAAATGCACACCATAAGGTATCAGTGATTGTTGACATCATGAGGTATCAAAGATTGTGTACATCACGAGGTATCGAGATTGTGGACATCATGAGGTATCGAGAATGTGGACACCATGAGGTATCACACAATGTGGACATCACGAGGTATCAGAGATTGTATATATCATTGATGTATCATAGAATGTGGACATCATGAGGTATCGAGATTGTGGACATACACATAAAGAAAGCCTTTCACTACCTGGCTACCTACTACTAGTTTGGACTTTTTAATATAATTTGTTAGCTGATAATAATAGTTGAACTTCAACTCATCAGACTGCAATATACACATGAAGGAACAGGATCATTGTGTAACAATTTTATGCTGAGTCTATCAGCTTTCCCTTCATAATCTTCAATAAAGGAAACATTTTGAAAGGGTGCGCACTTTTCCTGGACTGCACATATTACAAAGTTTATCAAATTTATTTACTTTTCCATACTCTGAGCTGACTGAGAAACATCGAGGAAACTCTGCAGCTTGCCCAAAACATGATCTACACTTATTTTGTCTGATTTGCTTCCAAGGACATTATCTGGAAGATTTTCGCAATCTGTGACAGAAGACTAAGTAAGATGAGGAGGACGGTCACTGTTTTGTCTGTTTTAAACTAGTGATTGTGAATTTGTCGAGATTGGCTGGAGCAAATGCGTTGTCTAGTTATGTGCGAGCAGTAACCAAAAAATTACATGTACCTTCGGTCAATAAAAACAGCTAATCCCGAGTTAAAGATATTTATGATATAAATTGTTTAAACGACTGGTTGTAATAACATGTGTCGTGTCTAAGGAGTAGGATATTGTAAGATGTGATGAGCATGCAGATCCTTAATTAAGGGGAGAGATTGGTCAGGGAACACAAAACTACGTGCATGTCAGGGCACAATTTCATGGCTCTGCTTACAGCCGATTTCTGCGCTTGCGATCACAATTCTCCGCTTACTCTGCAAGCGCCGAATTTCTGTGCTAGCTGTGTAAGCGAAGGATGTCTGTATACGCACGCGCACAAGTAAAACATCTCTACAAACCCGTGAAATATGCTTGACGCAAGCGCGGGGTCCCCTGCTTCCGTAAGCGCCGATTTTTTGCTTACGGTAACCAGAGCCATGAAATTTGGCCATGGATTGTTCTACCAGATACGAACAACATCGACAGATCAGCACATTCTTTAATTGTTTGACTTGTCACGTCAGTTTTATAAGGGGCCTAGCTTAAATCTGTTGTACAGAAAAGTTTCCTGAACAATTTATGCAAGCAAAACTAAGTAGCACACGTAAGATCAATAAACATGGTCACGAATGATTTCATCATGCCGAGAGTTTATAGTGACATAATTTGGCAAAGATTTCTTTTCCTCAAAATTACACGTCAAAATTGTCTACGCTAGTTATCTCAACAGGCAGAAACATAATTAATGATAGAAAAATACCACCATTGCAATAAGCAGGCGTACATAACTTTACCACAAAATAATCAGTGTACATAAGGGAGCACATTGTTTTCCAATTGGGCACTTTAAGTATAAAAACCAGTTTGTCCATGACTTGTGTAGTCCATTATTTGTTAGTGTTACTGAAGTTTCAGAAGTGCAACTGATCGTGGGAAGTTAGGCAGTCTACCGGATGCGTGCAACTTTCAGTTTCACTTCAGCTGGCAATTTCATGGCACCATCCAATGTTTTCTGACCCTGTTGAACTGTCTCTCGATGTTTACAAACGTTCTACCAGATATCCTTGTTGGCAAAGAGCCTGGTTAAAAAACAAAACAAAACAAACACACAGTTTTTGCAAGGATAACAAACTATTTCATGTGCATCGATCGATGTTTTCATTAAAAACAAAACACTTATAGGCCTACACCATCCTACCAACAAACAAGCTGGTGGGGCTTATGAGGTCTTGCTGATAATTACTAAAGCCCCTTCGGAGATAACATTGTGGGGGAACCAGTGCAATTGTTCGAAGGAAGACATAACATAATTGTACGAATCTCCGATAAAACAATATCATGAACCATTTATCGTTCTCTTTCATAGAGGGATCACCTAATTTTTACACGTGTAGGTTGAACAACAGTAATGAGTTATTTTTCTCCAAAGCAGCTGATGTTTTATAATGACTGCAGTGAACAGCTTTCATAGCCGGGACGACGTCATTGTATATAACAAGGACTTTTTCTGGTGCTTGTCCTTGCGTTACACAGAGTCAGCGAGAACAAGGTCACCATAAAGTCCAGTAAATCTAGCCAAGTTTGGGGCTCAGCCCACCACTTACTTATTGCAAAAGAATGTTTTCCCATCTATGCAATTCCCCTGAAAACTACTTAAAATACAATTTGTAGAAAGGGTTCAAATTTCATATTATGCAAATTTGAAGGTTAGTATGGCGTTCTCGGAGACAAAGGCCTATCTTAAATGCGTAGCAGTGAAGAACAATTTCTTTCGCAATTAGTGGTGGGCCAACCACTAAATTGACTGGACTATTAGGCCCATTACAGCACATGAAAAAATATAAAGTGCAATATACATAGTTTAATTTACAGCAAAGCTACAGAAGTGATATGCCTACTAATTGAAACATGGACTACATTTTGTCCTCGTTGGAGATTTCCTGTTACGCCTAGTAGGACAGTATTCAGTGGTTCTTCGATGTATATCATTTCACAAGTCTTTGGGTGCAGTGGTCATTTTACGGCGCGGTGGATATACTCCAAGGTGGGGTTCATGAAATCCGGCACTTTTGGCCATAGGCCATTTTTTAACCTTATCGTACGAGGTAGCAAAATTGCATCGATCCCGCATTCGTGATGTGACACTGTCAATTCAGTTCGTACCACGTGTACCTACGGCTTGTGGCGGTAAAGAGGCCGCGGCCAATATTGCTGTAGGCACTTTTGGTGCCCGGCAAACAAAGTTAACGCCCACTCAACGTCCCTCGGACGTTATTTTAATGTTCAGAGCAGCGGCGTAACTAAGGTAATTTTTTAGGGGGGCACAAGGGGGGGGGGCACCATTTTTGCTAGGGGGGCACTACTGGTAAATCAACTATGAATTAACATCTATTAAATCGTTGCGGAACCCGCTGCTAAAATATAGGATTCGAACTGCTTCTAGCTACCGGGCAATCTCGGTGGTCTAGTTGGTAAGACACTGCTCTATAATTGCAAAAGTCGTGGGTTCGAATTCCACCTGAGTAATATGCCTGTAATTTTTTTTCTCGCAGAACTCGGGAAAGTACTGAGTATACAGTGCTAACACACACCGGTCTAAGGGTAAAAATCAAATTTAATACTCTTTATAATTATATACAGACCAATTTCTTATTTTTCTTGAACTACGATGCCACTTTCGCACCTGCTTTGTTTAGTTTTGATACCCAAACTTGCATAAAAGTAGAAATTCACTGTAAAAACCAATACAAACCTATGTAAATGTCTAATCTCCGATAAAATATTGATGTAGAAGGTATATATTTGCTGTACAAACCTATGTGAATATCAAATGTCCAATATCAAACTAGCTTAACTTTCATTACTCAGGTTTACCATTGTATTATCAGTGAAAGAAAATAAAAAATATAACTGCACATTTTAAATGAGGGAGGAGGAATCCCATCTGTAATGGTTGCGTTTATTGAATTGTTTGTGTGACTTGAAACCGGCATGTATTTCCGGTACCGTTGGCTGAACCGAGTCTTATTTTATAGTTTCGTCTAACGGACGTGTCATGTTCACAGGCTAATGTATATAGACTGTTACCTGATTTACACTTCTACGAGGTTCCGGGACTGTTTTTTGTAAAAACGACCCCCAGCCACAGGGCTGCATAAACCAGTAAGTGTGCTGAAGGAACGGTTCTGCAATGGCAACAGCGCGATTACTGTTTGCGTTGTTGATGATAGCTCTCAACCTGGTTGCCTTTGAAGGTGAGTCATTATGGGGTAATTGGCAATGAAGGATTTCACGTTCATTCTTATCCTTGTAGTCTTGAAAACATATCAAAACTAAGTGGTCACGTGTTGCTGATAACCTTTGCTGGTCCAACGGTTTAAATGCTGCCAGAATTTTGCACGCTCGTGTGATTGTTTGAACATTTACTACACCTAGGCTAGTGTAATAGTGAACAAGGTTCTTGCATCGTGCTCGTAGTATCTCAGGCGGAAACATTTTCTTGGAACAATTTTTACCAGGTTGGAATCAAATCTATTATTAAAATACACAGTCACGCATCACATTAGCATAGACTTAGCCTATTTATACTTTTACAATGTGTGATTAGTGACACAGTTACGGAATTGTTTGCTCCGATAGGCGAACTAGTGATACATAAAGACTCTCGACTTTATACGCAAGAGAAACTTAACAAAGAAAATTAGGCTTATCCGAATTGGCGGCTACGGCTGCAACGGCTGCAACGGCTGTTGCCATGGACATCATATAATCCAATGCACACTGGACAAGGCAATCGAGCCGTAGCCGTAGCAGCTGATTCAGACACGGCCTGAGTTTCATAAAATGGGAAGTGCTAATAGTCCGGTGGCAAAATCGTGAAACGCCGGGTTTAAGCACAACCATTTGCACACTTGTTTTAGGGGTCCCATAGAAGCATATTAGAGCGGGGGTGGGGGGAGGGTGGGTTGCCCGGTCTTTTATCTCAAGGTCAGTAAATTAAAGGGCTCAATTCTTTCCACATAGCTCTGCCTGGGTGTCTGAAATAGAAGCTGCTTGGTCATTATTTTTTGTTATAAGTTTTAATGGTATGCAGAGGCGGACCTCTATTGGTGATAAATTGATAGGCAGTATTATAATACCATATGAACTTTGACCTCAGCCTGACCTTGACCTAGGTCACCCAAATAGGGCACCCTCCTCTAGAATGATTCTATGGGACCTATAGAATAACTGTACACAATTTGGTGCTTTAATCCAGCGTGTCACGATTTTGCCAAAAATTTGCCCCAAGCCACCAGACTAAGAAGGAATCCATGGAGATAGACAGTACACCCGCTGGTGCGTGCTTGATTCAAACCAATGTGAGCCAGTTTACCTGTCGACACCGAACAAAGAGATCCAGGTGTTACACAATAGAACAAATCATTCTTCAACCCGGAACCCACAAGGGAATTCTTTAGAAAAGGCATGATAGAACAACAACAGCAGGACCCCACAAACCAGATCCGTAATGTCTTCCCTACTTACACCTGCCAATTTACTGGGTACTTCATAAATGGAACATGCTACCCCACAATGTTTTTGTATGTTATTTTGATACCCCATCCACACAGAGACTTTCTTCAGAAAAGGAAATAATAGAAGAACAGCATGACTCCACATACGGTAAGGGTGGGCTTACAGGAGCGCCCTTGTGGGGTATTTTTAACAGTGGAACAATGGATCCCACAAAAAATTCCTTGTTCAACCCGAACCCCACAAGAGAGCCTCTGGGTGTGTGTTGTGATATGTAATAGGGACTATACTTTCCCCCGCGTAGTATTGTACACGTAAGAGGTCATACGGCCACTATTCTGAGGTTGCAATAAACATGGAGACACGGAATCACTCCAAGGTGGCAGCGGTGATGAAAAGAGCCTAAAATCCATCGAACCTGTGACTCTTAGTCAGATAGCCAATCCGACCACATACGCTGGTCCGAGCTGTACCACCGCACCGTACCACACTGAGCCTGCCGAAGCCTTCACCACTGGTGATTGTACCAAAACATCCCCGTGAGCTGGTGAGTCAACGCTACCTATACCGAAGGACAAGTAAGAACGCATGACAACGGGAAATCCACCCCTCATCTAATCCCAGTAACTCAACGTTGCGAGGTCAACCATTGACCAACGACAAGCCCCACCATCTAAATTCATAGCCAGTCGAGGATCAGCAGCTATATACACTACTTCAATAGTAACATTTTGGAATAACTCACTACCAACTGTGAATATCCTAAGCCCCAACTTTCCACGGACAAGCCCAACCTCCGCGGGTAAAGATTAAGAAAATTGGCCAACGTCGACGTCCTGTGGTGCCAAATCTCATCAAGTTTCAACAACGGAGCCCGCCAACCCTCCCCCAACGCAAACAACTTTCGGATCACCGGACCCAGGATAGAACGGTAGAACTGCCATTGTTATTTCTATGGTACGGATATTCATCAATTATTATTCGACCTCCTAATCGGTTGCATTGTTTTGTCAACCTTCATAACATTTTATAGTGATAAATTTCCGCCATATTAGCACTACTTTATCTCAATACAATACTGTATAGAAACATAGCTCCGTACGTACTGAACACTCACGTCCAACGAGTCGACCCTGCTTTGCCGCTCATCCAAAATGACCTTTGACCTTATCACTCCGCCCTCGGATCGCACTTCACAGGATTGACTTTGAGACAAGTCAGACAAGTTCAGACAAGTCGGAAACACGCATCTCCAATTTGTACATTGGAACTGGACTTACTACATCCTGAAAACGAATAACCTCCTGTGGATAATGTTGAACACTATTGAACTATAAAAACATTGTTATATTTGATTACTGATTTTCTTTTTATATAACTAAAAAAGTATTTTGCAGGTAGTACAGTATAATTACATTACTTGATCCGCATTCCTGACTGCACCTAGAAAAGTTATTACATTTTAATTCCTCAAAGTTCATCTCACTTGTATTACTTTACACATAACTCACCTGCCCTTTTTCAAGCTTTTTATTGCTCTTTTTGATTGAAGTTTTAATTTAAAAATAACATAATTTTACCCTCCCCACCCTCAACCATGGCAACATTTCCAGAGATCAAGTGGGGTGGCAAAGACAAAGCAGATGAATTTAAGATATTCAAACAACGCATGGAACTCACCTTCCTTGACCAAAGTATCACAGATCAAGCAAAACGTGCTGTGAAAATCCAAATAGCTGTTGGGAAAGAGGGCCTCAAGAAGATAAACTCGTCCGACCTTTCTCCTGAGGACCAACTAGACCCATCCAAACTGTGGGATCTCTTTGAGAAACAGCTCATCGCTTGGAAATGCTGAGGTATCGACAAAAAGATGAAGGGCCCCTCGACGAATTTGTCAACAGATGCCGCCTCAAGTCACATGACTGTGCCTTCACCCCAGATAAGTCAACCAAGTGCACCATCGAATTCGTAATCTGACAGTTTCCAGCGAGACCTCCTGGACAAACCTGTCGGATACACCATAGAAGAACTACTACATGATGGAAGAAAATATGAAGCGCTTACAGCAGGAAAGAAATGCCTCCAGTCACTAGACAAAAAGACACCAATGTCGACAGCATCCGTCGATGCCATAAAACCCAGGAAAAACCCTGTGGCAACTGCAGCCTCAACCATCCCCGAGGCGATGTCCAGCCTACCAGGACACATGCAATGCATGAGGCTCAAAAGGTCATTGGGCCAAATACTGTCGTAAAAGCAAAACACCAGAACGTCGGAAAGACAAATCAACTTACAGACGCGTCGAGGCCGAAAGCTGCAACGTCAGAGATCAACGAGCCGGCGACCCCAAAAACCCCACACGGATGCAAAAAATGTGGATGAGTACACACTAGAGGACGAAACATACGATGCCGTCTACCACATGATAACCGTCTCCAACCTCTGCATGGACTCCACCCAACAACATAGCAGTGAGGCATACACCACACTTGATGTGATATGTCCAACCCTTGAGGGAGTGCGCCGCTTAAAGCTAAAAGTGGACACAGGAGCAAGAGGCAGCACCTTACCCCTCCGGACAATCAGAGAAATGTACGGAGACAATTGGAAGCCCCACATCAAACCAGTGGACATAAAGCTAACAGCCTACAACGGCACCGTCATACCATGCCTTGGTAGCATCGAGATCCTGTGTCACTGTAAAGAGCCAGAGTTGTTACGTAGCAACTTCTACATTGTGGATGTACCTGGACCCGCAATCGCCGGCCTTCCCATTGCCGTGAGCTTGAGGTAGTCACCATACGCTTCATCGAGGTGTCCGCTCAATAGCACACCTCGGATAATTTAAAGTCTACAGCTGGGCCACTTTAACCGACAGTAGTGCCCACGGAGCCACACCAACTGAATAGTCGACCTATCAACTCAGTTAGCGATCTCAAGAAGCTGTTTCCAAATCAGTTTGACACGATTGGCAGTTGCAAAGTTAAAGCGAGCCTCCATCTGAAAGAAGGTGCTGAGTCCACCATAGATGCACCACGGAAGTGCAGTGTGCACCTTAAGCCAAAGCTCCCGTCGGAAATCAACAGGATGGAAGCAATCGATGTCATTCGGAAGGTGACACAACACACCGACTGGTGTAGTTCCATTACTACCAGCCTAAAGCAAGATGGTTCCATCCGGGTCCGTCTAGACCCGAAACGACTAAACCAGAGTCCCAAGAGATGCCCGCACAAGATACCCTGGAGGAACTCAACCCTGCATTCGCCAACGCCAAAGCTGGGTACTTGGCCGTGCACTTGAGAAAAGACTCGCAGGAACTCACAACATTCCGGACACCTTTCGGACGCTACTGCTTCCAACGCCTACCTTTTGATATATTCCAACAGTGCATGGACAACATCATAGCACAAGTGTCAGGATGTGTCGGTATAACCGATGACATTGCGGTTGTCGGCCGAACAGTGAAAGAACATGACACCAACCTCATGCGCCTTTTCGAAACAGCCCAAAAGGAAGGTCTCGTGTTTAACAGTTCTAAATGCCACATTAGGACCAAAAAAATCAACTTCTTCGGATCACTGTACTCTGCAACTGGTATCAGACCTGACCCGAGTAGAGTCGAAGATATATAAAGCCTTCCAACCCCACAGGATAAGGAGGACCTACAGAAGTTTCTGAGTATTATCACATACGTCTCAGCATACATACCCAACCTGGCTGACCGGGCAGTAACCCTCAGAGAGCTCTTGCAGAAGAACGTGCCGTTCGTTTGGCAAGAGGACCACCAGGCTGCTTTCAAAGCCCTCAAGTACTCAATAACAGCAGAAGCAAGCGTACAGTATTTTGATTCAGAAATACCCACAATCCTTGAAGTGGACGCCTCGCAGAAAGGCCTTGGAGCATGCCTTCTCCAAAACGACAAACCGGTAACATTCGCATCCAAAAGTCTATCTTCAGGACAGAGATCTTACTCCAACATAGAGCGAGAGACCCTTGCCCTTGTTTTTGGAATAACAAGATTCCACAACTATATATTTGGCAAGGAGTTTGAAGTCCACACTGACCATAAACCTCGAGATGGAGATCATATGAAAAAGCCGCTTTCCAGCGCACCTCCACGTTTGCAACGACTGCTGATTAAGGTTCAGGGCTGTAACTTTGATGTCTACTACAAGCCTGGACGTACCATGATCATATCAGACGCCCTTAGCAGATTGCCAAACCCCAGCAAAGTTGATGACATAGCACTTGACAAGCTTGTGGATAGCCTGTATGTCGCTGAAGGACCAGCAGCCGATTTCACGAAACTTTACGCCATGGCGTAAGTCCACTTGCGCAACGTTTATGGCGTAAGTTGCGCCACTAGTTTAAGATCGATTTCACGAAAGTTACGCCACATCTGAAAGTGGCGCAAGTCTGAAAGTTGCGCCACAAAAATGACGCAACTTACGCACTCGATTTTGATGGCGTAAGTCAGTATTGTATTTCGCAAGTTATAATAAACTGCCAACGGCACAACGTGTTTTGCCCGGGAGGCTACGCGATCCTTGGGCAGCGACGTTTATATTTCAGTGTTTACCGAAAGATATTGCACTCTTTTTTTTCTTTAGCGGACTCAAAAAAAAAAAAAAAACGTTCGTCGGTCATTGGTTTTTAAGTTATTTGTACTATTGAATTTTTTAAAACGGTCTTTTGAAGGAAATAAACGGCTAAATGGCGATCGTCAGTTGTAAATGCAACCATAAATACAATTTCAGAAAAATACTGTCGTCTCATGTTATTTATTTGTTTAAAAAGAATGCATCGGTGCCAATAAACAGCCAGGCTTATCATAAGAAATCAATCCTGAATTATTCATTTCACTTGTAAACTTTATTTCAACTCCCATGACAAAACAAAATCAATACTTTCACACAAGTTTAAATAAATCAATAATTTAACAAATTTTCCATTTCACTTATGAACATTATTTTATTTGTCCTTCCATAGGTACAAAACATCAATACTTTCAACTACAAAACAGTCAAGTTTTTTTAAAGAAACTGTTTAAATGTACCTACATTTATTTGAGCAAAATATTATACAATTAATTACTTCTTTATTGTTCAGAAAATTTAATGAATCAATTCAACGCCCCCTCCCCCCCCCCAAAAAAAAATAAATCAAATAAAGAATTGTTTCAAAACTACATGACGATTTCAGCTAAGTTCAGCTGTCCAAAAATGAACTGTAATGGGAATCACACAGTTTGTCTTTAAAGCATTTCAAAAGAATCTAACAAACTATTTAAAGAAAATTGTTTTCATTTTGTTTAAGTAAGTTGACAGGATTTGGTGTCATTAACCCCCCCCCCCGACTAAATTCATAGTGGATTCAAGGGTGGAGGCCCCTGGAAATGGTCAAACTTGCTTATGATACTGGAAAACATATTGATTTGTGGGTTTTCTAACTCATAGTTACATGTATAACTAAATTATTTATAGCTAACAAGCTTATTAGTCATCATGGAATATTAGCCCATAGTATGCAGCCCTTAGTTTGATTTCATTAAATGAACTGGGTCTTTAAAAATTTAACTTCCAGTTTGCTGGGAAAATAACTGTAGGATGACTCTGAAAATGACACAGAGATCTCCTTGAACACCACTTCATCTTCTTCTTCATCTCCTTGACATCTTCAATCTCTCATGACATCTAATAAGGGATGTGGTGCTGCGTCCTGAATATTACAGGGAAACAAGAACTTTAATTGAGTTGTCTAAAGTCACTGTGCATAGTATGTTATACAAAAAAGATAGGTCTACATGATGCATCAAACCATTTTGTGCTGTTGATCTTCCCATAAGAAAATGACTTTCTTTTTAAATGAAAGTTTTTATATGAGTTGAACCTATCATTTGCATTGAGATTTTCAGAAAAATAGCTAAAATGTTTTGTTTAAGAGTACCTATAAATATAAATATGAATAGTAAACTTGCGGGTACAACCATGTGTAATATCTCTTTTGAGGGAGTGTTGGCTCTGAAAAGAGCCAGTTAGGTCTCGACGTTTTGAACAGTATACTCTGCTGGTCTTCATATACTCTGCTCGTCTCCTGTTGAGTTTGATACAACCAATACGGCATGTCCGCACTTATAAATGTCTATGAGTATGAACACGTATCATCATCACACGATCGCACCCAACTCAGTCAAGTCCGCCCTTTCGACGTCAGTGTTTGTAAATTTGAAAACATTTGTCTGTTAAAAATAACATGAAAAGCAGCGAGTGTTTGATACTATTAATCGTTGAACTATTTAACTAGTCATTTCTATAACTATAAGTTTCAACAGACTTACGTGTCAAAATAAAGCATGTAAACGTAGTCAGTGGTCCAAGTTGAGCCATCTTATTCCGACACCGTTAATACTTAATTCGCTGTATAAACATGTTGTTGTCGTAAAAAAGATCGTGATTTAAAATGGCCGCTCCGTTGCAGTTTTTTTTTACAGTGGATTCAGGCAACAGTCGTTGAAAAGGTTGATATTAGCCTCGTCCACGGTGTTTGTTATTTATTTAGTTTATTAAAAAGTTGCGCAGCTACGGCAAGTTTCGTGAAATGCAACTTAAGGAAGTGGCGCAGCTGCGCAACATTTACATGGCGCAACTTTACGACATGGCGCAAGTTACGCACTACTTTCGTGAAATCGGCTGCAGAAGTTCAACAAATTGACCTCCTTCATTTTGGCAAGACGAAGCAGACAGCCCTCCAGGACGAAACTATCTTTGCACCTATTATTTTTGCACTCAGTCAAGTGATTTACACAAGGTGGCCGGACACCATCACGGAACTACCTCGGCACCTAAGACCCTACTGGTCGTACAAAGACAAGTTGGGACTATCAAGTGGAGTAGTCTTCAAGGGAAAACAGGTTATCATCCCGACCACACTTCAAAGCGACATTCTACGTCAACTCCACACAGGCCATATGGGGATAGAAAAAACCCAGATGCCTCGCCAGAAAATCAGTCTACTGGCCAAACATCAATCGTCACGTTGATGATCTCGTCAAATCATGTCACCTCTGTCAGGAAAACCAACCCAAGCAGCAAAAGGAACCCCTGGTGTCAATGCCATCCCTCCTACACCATGGACACAACTTGGCACGGACTTGTTTGAGATTGACAGAACTACAAATATCCTCATTGTGGATTACCATTCAAAGTTCCCTGTTGTCCAGAAGCTCTGTACTACAGCCACTGGAGCCATAGCGAACATTACCTTGCAGACATTCAGCATGTTTGGAGCACCACGTGAGATTATTTCTGATGATGGACCCCAATTTGTGGGCAAGCAGTACCAGAAAATGTGCACATCCTGGGGAATCAAGCAACCTACATGCAATTCCTGTTGATGCCAAACTGCCATCCCCGGCAGAAATCCTGTTCGGCAGACAAGTACGCACGACCCTACTGGGACGGTACCTAAATGCTGAAAACCAGTATTGTGAGGACATCCGGGACGAACTGGAAGCCAGAAGACGAAAGATGAAAACCGACCACGACAATAAACATGCAGGGGAACATAGACCACCCCTTTACATCGGTCAGAAAGCCAGAATGATGGACCACAAGACCGACACATGGATACCCGGGACAGTCACAAACCTATGTAGCCAGCCTAGATCATATGAAGTCCAAAACCCCGAATGGCAACACACTCAGGCGCAACCGATCACATCTAAGAGAAGTACCAGGTCAGGCATATAAACCATGCGTGCCTAAACAAGTTCGGGTCACAACAGGCCTGACAGTCCTGACACCCAGCATGACCATACAGCCAAAAACCAACAGCCACCCTGTGACCAGGCAACCACAAAACATAACCAGACCCAAAACCACACCTACACAACGCGATCTGGTAGACCCATTCATAAACCAACTCGCTACACCACATAAAAGCTATCACAAAAGTTGCTCTCACTTGTCTGGACTTTATTCTGAAGTGGTTTATTTTAAATGTTGAAATTACACTGTTCCAGTCTTTTCATTCCTGCCTAAAGTTACATTAAATTTTCATTTTTTAAATATTCACTTGCACCTCTTAGGCTAGCCTTGTCCAAGGCTCTTTACGCAAGCACCCCTTGATACTTGATACAGTAAATAGTATACCGTGGGGTCGAATCATGGTTTTTCAATCTCGTACAAAAAAATGAGGCCGAAACAGAGCCTTGTTCCCACTGTAAACGGCAGCTTATGTTTTCTTTATCATTGCGCGGGGATTTCATGCAGCGCTAAATACGTATGCTGGAATCGGATATTGAATATTCACTTCCTGTACTGGGTGGATAATCGTCCAATCATAAACTGTCGCTATGACGTAATGATGTGTGTTTAACCAATAAGCTTACACCTTCGGGAAATATTAGCATAAAGTAACTCCGCCCACAATCTGATCTTTTTTACAGTGGGAACAGGCTCTGTTTCGGCCTCGTTTTTGGTACGAGGTTGAAAAACATGCTTCCACCCCACGGTATACTGTATATCAAGTACTGCAGTATCGTGCCAGTGTTGTTATGCTACCTGGTGAATTCAAAGCGGGGTGCTTGCGTAAAGAGCCTTGGACAAGGCTACTCTTAGACGTACCATTTGCATCAATTAGCAAATTTTTATTCCAGTTACTGTTGATGTTACAATTTTAAAGTTACTATTTACAATAAATTTCAGATTCCTAGACTCATCGTTGACCACCTGAAATTGTACTTTTCAAAGAAAGGGGGATGTTGTGATATGTAATAGGGACTACTTTCCCCGCGTAGTATTGTACACGTTAGATGTCAAATGACCACTATTCTGAGGTTGCAAAAAACATGGAGACACAGAATCACATCAGTGTGAAGCCAGGAACATTACCTTCTCTGCTCCACCCAACTGGTTAAAAACAAAAACCACTGGACCTGCAATTTCAGTTTATCCTGTAATGGGGCATCTGTCAACACCTCAAGGTTGAATTACAGACATTGCCACCCAATTTAGCCTGGGGTCAGGGAAAAACCACTGGTTAGTCCATCAGCTCGTGTCTTGGGCATTGCTGTGCCTATATGCAGTAATTGTGGTTTAGTAAGTGTTTGTTTGTTCTTTGTTTAGTTTGAGGGTGCTATAAATACTTCAAAAGACCTCCCAGATGTACTAGCATGGTCCAGGGGCTTAAAACCATAGTTTATTGGGGGTGTGGCTTGTCAGTAAGGGACTGACCAGGGCATTAGCCTTTTACACAGTACACTATGTATGTAGTATACTATACATAGGGTTGTGAATTTAGAACAGTAGTCATTCACTCACTTGATAATACCAGAGAACAAACATGGCTAACCAAATGACTATCGACATCTCCTCAGGATAATTATAGCATCCCTAGAAAGTTAGAAAAAGCATAAAAAATTCATTTGTCCACATTCTGAACTCAATTATGATATGCAAGAACACTAATAGGCACTGCAACTCCCAAGCACCGAGTCGGTGTGCGCAAACAAAATGTAGGGGCGCTTTCCAGGGTTCTGTCACGATGCTCTCAAAAAGAATTATTGTAGTCAGCCTATGAGGAAAATCTGTCGATTTTATCTGGGATCATCATTGGTTTGCGGTTCTCCGCGGAAGTCTCTGGTTTTTCAATTGGAGATACACGGTTGCCGGTCCTGATTGCTGATGGCAGATGGCCTTCTCACCAGTTTGTTGGGACCCCAAGTTGGTCCAGACGACGGGCTGCCTTTTGACGGTTGGCCTCAAATTTGCTACCCTGGGTTGTGCAGTGCGCAGCTCTGCCCTGTTGACTTGTATGCTATGGCTCCTATCAATGCGAGTTATGTTCCTTCGGGTCACTCTAAGCGGAACTGTTCCAGGGGCTCCGCCCCATGGAATTGTGCATGACGGTGTCTATTTTCGGTTACCACTCCAAGGGATCCCACTATTGTTTCATAAAATGTTGGGAAGGTAGTACAATTTGCTCTACTTGCCAGGCTCCTAGTGGATGATACCCCTACATCCTTACGGACCCTGTTTCATAAAATGTTGGGAAGGTAGTACAATTTGCTCTACTAGCCAGGCTCCTAGTGGATGATACCCTACATCCTTACGGACCCTGAAGGGGGTATATCAGCCGCAGTAGTAGGTTGCAATGTGCCCTTGGTGACTGTTGATTTGGGTCGACAGCCCAAATCAGTATAGTGATCGTATCCCCCACCTTACCGGCCTAGTGCTATTGGGCGATTTTCGCTTAAAAAATACATGTTTCCGTGTGTAAGCAAGTCATGAATTGGGACCATGTGTGACCGCGAAATACATTTGATGATATTCAATTTATGCATCAAATAGTGAGATTTTTTAAATAACATGCTCTCGACCTAGTGCTAGTAGTAAGCCTTGTGACATAATTTCTGATGTCCAGATCCAGTCCAGTCTACCCACTGATCATTTTGCTGTCATCACATCAATCAACTTTGTTGGACCTAGGAATCCCAAGAAGCTAATCACTTCCAGGAAGCTTCGGAGCATGGACATCTCGTCGCCTAGTCGTGACATCGTGGAATCTTTAGCATTGTGTGAAGTACCGCCTTGTCCCTCGGAGGCTGCAGCTAAGTATAATGAGTGCTAAGCCAATCTGCTCAACAAGCATGCAGCACTTCAGACCAAGGTTGTAACTGTGAGGCCCAATACACTATGATACACTGTGGTAATGAAGGAGGCAAAAGGGCGTTGACGGTGCGCTGAACGGCGAATGATTAAATCAGTTTTGTGCATTAATGGAGATTTGTATGACCAGGAATGTCAATCTCGCTACGAATCTTTGTTATAAGCAAAGTTTAAATAATCTGAAATCTGATATAGCATAAGCTGACACTAACAGCTCTTTTATATTGTGAAGAGACTGTCTTGTCTAAATCAAGCAACAGCTTTTCCTGACCACCATTCTGATGTAGATCTTGCCAACAAGTTTGGCGAATTCTTTGAAAACACGATCATCAGGATTGTCTTTTCTTTTCCAGAGCCTGTCGAATCCACCTTGATGGCGATGCCTCCACAGCCTGGAATTACGTTGAACTGAAACTGTTCGCATTTTGATAATTTCTTCGGAAAATCAAGTGAAATTGCTCATTAAATCACTGCGTTCCAAATCTTGCAGCTTGGATCCACTTCCTCTTGGCTGGCTAAGGCCTGCATCGATAAGTTGCTACATGTTATAACTTGTATAATACATGTATTACTCTCAACTGGTGTGGTTCCCGATTCCTTCAAAACTGCTCATATTGTTCCTCTTTTAAAAGCAGAGTCTTGACTGCAATGGCCTTTAGAACTACTGGCCTATTGCCATCCTACCTTTCCATTGTAATGTTCTTGAAAGACTTGTTGCAGCTCAGCTTAGGACTTACCTGGATGAACATCAGTTGTTTCCATGGAATCAGTCGGCTTATCTTCACCTATATTCCACTGAAACAGCGCTGGTGAAGATTACGAATGATCTCCTGCTCTCTGTAGACAAAGGGCATGAGGCTGTTCTTGGTCGCTTGGACCATTCAGCTGCGTTTGACACGCTTGATCATGCCGCCCTTCTACGGCGTCTGGAAACTGATTATCACATCACAGGGACAGTTTTGCAGTTGATAAACACATAAATTCACTGTAAGAGCAAGATAATTGTTGTAAACAGTTCACGTTCCAGAACCTTCCCACTTACTCATGGAGTGCCGCAAGGCTCAGTCGTTAGGCCTATGTTGTTTATCCTGTTTACTAGCCCTTTAGGGAGGATTGTAAGCTCTCACAGAGGCATACAACTTATAGTATATGCTGACGACACTCAAATATACACAACTATGAAACCCAATAAGCAACAGGACGTGTTGCTGAGACTCAGGAACTGCGTTGAAGAGGTGAAGACCTGGTCAGCATTCAATAAACTTCAGCTTAATGAACTAATAACGGAATTGTTTCAGGTCTCATCGCAATTCAGGAATCCTGCTAATAAATGCCAAATCTCATCCTTAAATCAGGAAGTGTTCCATGCTCGGAGAATGTGTGGGATCTCGGAGTTACTATTGACAAGAATCTCACCTTCAACCAACACATCACAAACATCTACCGCTCAGCTTCATGGGGCATGAGTAAAATTGGGGGAAAAATGCAAGTATCTAGATCAGACAGCCACGGAGCGCATCGTACATGCTTAAGTTGTTTCTTCTCATCTGGACTATTGCAACGGGTTACTGGCAGGTCTTCCAAACTTTCACATCGCTACTCTGCAAAGAATACATCTTCAGGTTTCACTATACAGTAACCAGGCATGCTAACTTAACAGCTTATGCAACAATTTATGTGAATGCAAAATGTGTTTGTATCTTCACTGCTCATTTATACTTCAGTTGCTTATTTGTATAGCAAAGTTGGCCAAGTGGACTCAATATTTTTTAATACTTTGCTTTGATTAAATCTCTGTAGCTATTGATTGCCCTGCATTGTCTGCACCTGATCATGGCACCGTGCATGAATACAATGAGCAGGTGTATTTTGCTTGTAAGGATGGTTACAGATTAGAAGGAAGTACAGTCAGACATTGTCAAGCTGACAAGACATGGAGTGGTGCTGAGGTTACATGTACAGGTATGTGTTATGACATGAATGTCCTTGAGTTGACTCGTTGAGTTTCTCTCTGATAGCACAATATGTCGAGATCAGCAAAACTGATTGTGAACATTTTAGAACAGTTTGCAGAAATTTACAGATGTGTCTTTTAACTCTTATCGTAAAATGTTTGTATCACATTCATTTTTCTACAGTAACCCTTATGGTACTACTACCTGTACGGTACCGAACTGATTGAATTTGTATAATTAGTTTTATCTAATTTTCTATATTAGTTGTGAGGTGTCCAGAACCGGAAACGCCTGAGCATGGGTTTAAGGTAGCACCCAGGCTAGGAATGAATGCACTAGTGCGATTTTTTTGTAATAGCGATTACAGTCTAGTTGGAAGCCAAACAGCTAGATGTACGATGGAAGAGACATGGTCCAATCCTGTTCCTGAATGTAAAGGTGAGTGTAGTTCCAGCCTATAAGTAAATTTTTATTTTGAGTTATTTCCGTGTTTCAGTGATCCATTTAATACATTTGGAGCATTATTTTTCATTTTGGAATTTATTGAGTTTCATCTATTTTGCATTTCCCTGTAAAACTGTTACTGTACTAGTCTAACCCATGAGGTGACAGGTTAGTTAGGCAAAGGTATCCATAGAAACTCAAGTCTCTGCTTGCAATAGTTTGAAAGCTGGTTAAAGGCAAGCCCTGTAAATATTGCAATCCAATAAAGAATAACAGTATTGCCATGATTGTACATGTATTGTAAAGTGCACCATTTTTCTGCAAAACTTAATTCCAATTTGGTGATTTCATATTTCAGTTTTATCGTGCTTCTTTAAAAAGGAAAAGTTTTGAAAACTTTTCTTAAACAATTCTTAAAGTAAGGTTGTAAAATGAACCCAGATGTGTGGTATACATTACAATGCTCATGGAAAACTTACTGTATGATCTTTTTTGAGTGAAATGGTTTTGTCAATAGGAACTACTGTTGATATTTTCAGCTGATTGCATTTTTCTCAATGCCCCACAACATGGTGCCTATGAGAGGTCATATGCATTTTATCCTCGCCGAACAGTCACACACGGAACAGTTATACAGGTAAGTCTTTGATTAAGTTTGTTGTTACTACCAAACATAGTACTTTGGAGGAGAGTTAAGCATCAAGAAGTATATACTTATTATTCTCTTCTGAAATGTTTCATTAAAAAATTCACCTTTGAACATTTGCTACAGTATTTTTAAAGCAGTTGATTGATTTGAATTGAGCAAACATTTTAGAACATTTAATTGTTATCTGGAAAATAGTAAATGGAAATATTTGTTAGAAGATTACAGTTGATAAATGTTGGGATTGTTGAGTGAACTCTCTTGAGTTGTTATAAAGTAATGGATCATACTGAACAACCAGTCTCTCATAAGCTAATATGATTCTATCTCTTCAGATTAACTGTGGAAGATGGTACAGTCTTAACAGCAATGAGCCATACATGTGTGATGATGGGCAGTGGTCATTTCAGGCTAATTGTGAAGCAGGTATATACTTTACAGCATACAGTAACAATCCAATAGCAGTTTGGTTTTACACCCTCTCTCAAGAGTCTCATCCCCCCTCCCCCACCCCCACAAACGCACACGCAGCCGTACGGATCCGGTTTGTGGGGTACCGCTATTGTTGTTCTATTATTCCCTCTTCTCAAGAATTGTGGGGCCTAATTGTTCCTATAGAAATTACCTTGTGGGTTCCATTGTTCCATTGTTGTCAGGACCCCACAAATGCCCTTCTGTGTGTCCCACACTTGCGTAAACACCAGCAATCATGGACCCTTCTTTGTTCAACCCTTTGTGATAGCAACCTTGGACCACAATCTTTTCCTTTGTGATAGCAACCATGGACCACAATCTTTTCTTTTGTGATAGCAACTGTGGACCGCAATCTTTTCCTTTGTGATAGCAACCGTGGACCACAATCCTTTCCTTTGTGATAGCAACAGTGGACTTATTGTCCCTTTTGTTTGAAAGTGTATACCTACCCACACACACACACATCCTGTTAATTCTCAAAAATGTACCCTTGTGGAGCATTCTTTTGTTCTTTTCTTTGTCCCTGCACTCAACAGTTTTCCATAGACTTTGTACACACATCTCCTTGTGGAGCACCCGGTCTTTAGAATTTCCATGTGGAGACCCTTTATTTTCCCTTTTTTGTTTTGTCCTTGGTCTTCATAAGGTATCAAAAGAGAGAACACTCAGTACACGCGGTGCAGTCACTGTGTGGACATTCCTTTGTTCTATACACACAAGGAAAATCCTATTCCTCAACACTGTCAATAGCACTGTGTAGACATGTGTAAGTGCACCTAGTGTTTCAAGTCCCTACATTATGTGGACCTCTTGCAGGCCTTGCACTAACTTTTTTCCATGACTAGCCCGTCCGGGCTACCTAGAAGTACGTTGGACTAGCCCGCAGCACTCTTGACTAGTTATTGCACGCCGGGCTAGTGTCTAAATCGAGCCCTGACTTGTTCTCAGGTCCACACCTTATATGTAACGTTAAAACACATTTATTGACCCATAAATCAAGGACTTCACCCAGTTTGGACATAGTTTCATTAAACAATGTATTCATGTTTTTGTACAGGTTTTTGTACAAGGACTTCATGGGTCTGTAAAACCACCTTAATTCCTTCTATTAAAGTCCTCAGTTTCAATGTATAGACTTGCTCACATACACATCCAACACCCCCAAACAATCAAATGAATATTTATTTTTTAATAATGATGTCGTGAAATTCGCTCACAAAAAATTGGCAAAAGAACTTTACCGACACAATCCTTATCCTCAACAATTTGCTTGGTCTTCAAATGCCATCAGATTTGGTCAATCCTGTTAGTACGTCATTGTGTCACATTCATGTGCATTTGCTGCAAGTCCAAATCATCCATTTCATAGCTCAAAAGCAATTCTTATTACAGAAACTAGTAATTCTAAAGAAGATATCGGTCTTTTAAGATTCTAAGTAAAAGGCAAGTCTACATATTCAACTTTTCTTGCATAAACTATCAAAGAAAAACTAGTTCAATGCAGTTCCTATATGTGCTCCTCGCAGTCGTAAGAGCCAGTTTGTGTGGAGTGAGCGTGTGCTTACAGTGGAAATATGTCATGCTTACAAACAAAATTGAGTTGATTATTTGGATCTGATATAACAGGAGTGTTCTTTTTTTTAGATAAAAAAGAAAAATCTCTTTCCAAAACCTCATTGATTATACCAAATTTACACCATCAGAAATCTGCCAACATTTGTCAGTCTCAAATACAGAGGAAGTTGAAGAAATAGGATCCAAAGATCCAACAAACCACTGGTGCTTTTTTTCTATTGCTGTACTTAAAATAGCCTGATATGAACATGCTCAAACATAAGGTATTTTTTGTTGTGTTCACCAAATCATAATGATTGAGCTCAATGAAACTTCCAAAGGTTGGATGTATAGGGTTTAGTAAATTTGAGGAGAACAATTTATTTAAGATTGCCTACCCGCGGTATTTACTTTTCAGAAATGTTTGGAGCTTCTTGAGTAATTGTTTCCATTGGAAAATATTAATGCTACAATGAAACCCTGACTTGACAAAGAAAAGACAACAAAGGTTCCCACAATTAGCTCCCCAGTATTTGGTGTCGTTTTGTAAGCAGTTGATGAGGAACTTGCCATGATTCACAGAACCTTGGCCATGAGCTGTGGCCCAAAATTTGCCATGGTATGCTGGAATCTCAAAATGTTTAGACTTACCTCCCATTGAGCCGAATAGAATTATAAACTTTGGTGGCAGCTTGGCCATTCTTTTATGCCACATTTGACAACAACAGGAATAACAGTCCGGAATGGGGGCCTTACACAATAACCACCGGCAAGGGATTTTACAACAGATGTTTTCCAGAACTAGTTAACGGTCTTGGTGCGGGTAAAACAATGTGTATTTTGGTAGGTGCCTGCCTGTGCACATTAGACATTGAAAAGTCCAGGTTATATAAAAGTCAGCTGTCCGTTTGGCAGCAAAACATTAATGAAAAATCTAAAATTCTTCCAGACGTTAAATACATTCGCAATAAGTTGTGGGGAATGTTCTGAATTCAAATTTGCCATTTTAAGTGAAGTGGTTAAATAAACAGAAGTTTGCCTTCTCTTTAAGTTACCATTTGTGAAAAAACGTTAAGCAAAATAATTTGCCACCAAAGTTAAGAAGTATTTCCTACCAGATGTTTAGTTTTAGATTGTAGGAAACTTCATGTACATGTGTAACAAATGCTTAATTGCCACATGATTATCTGGTTGTTTTCCACAAGACTCTTCTTCTGAAAAAGCTCCTGCTAGAAATTTTTTTTGAAGACATATACTCTGTTAAGGTAAACATTTGTACAAACCGCAGATGAACTTTGCAATTAATTGACTGAGATTGTATTGTTTGTTTTGGATAGATCCCTGTAGCAGGCTTGATGATCCTCCTAATGGTAACATATCCTATGAACCAGAAGTGAACCTGTCAGAGTTGATGATTCCTCATGGTACAAGAGCTTCTTATAGCTGCCTGTATGGATATGAACAACAGGGTGAAAGCGTAACTGTGTTTTGTCACTATAGTAGATGGTCTCAGGGTACACCACCAGTCTGCCAGCCTAGTATGTATTTGTTTACTCTTTGGTCAACAAATTCTTCAACAATTACAAATTATCAGTTATTAAGTGGTAATGAAAAGAATAATGAGTTAAAAACCACAAGGGCAACTGACTGGTTTTTTAAATTTGGATTTGAACAAAGACAAATTTACTGGAGCGGGACTTAAACCAATGACCTCCGGATTAACGTACCGGCACTCTACCAACTGAGCTATCCAGCCCTATGTTGGCAGTCTCCCTATTAGTCAATTAGTTTTATCTAATTTTCTATATTAGTTGTGAGGTGTCCAGAACCGGAAACGCCTGAGCATGGGTTTAAGGTAGCACCCAGGCTAGGAATGAATGCACTAGTGCGATTTTTTTGTAATAGCGATTACAGTCTAGTTGGAAGCCAAACAGCTAGATGTACGATGGAAGAGACATGGTCCAATCCTGTTCCTGAATGTAAAGGTGAGTGTAGTTCCAGCCTATAAGTAAATTTTTATTTTGAGTTATTTCCGTGTTTCAGTGATCCATTTAATACATTTGGAGCATTATTTTTCATTTTGGAATTTATTGAGTTTCATCTATTTTGCATTTCCCTGTAAAACTGTTACTGTACTAGTCTAACCCATGAGGTGACAGGTTAGTTAGGCAAAGGTATCCATAGAAACTCAAGTCTCTGCTTGCAATAGTTTGAAAGCTGGTTAAAGGCAAGCCCTGTAAATATTGCAATCCAATAAAGAATAACAGTATTGCCATGATTGTACATGTATTGTAAAGTGCACCATTTTTCTGCAAAACTTAATTCCAATTTGGTGATTTCATATTTCAGTTTTATCGTGCTTCTTTAAAAAGGAAAAGTTTTGAAAACTTTTCTTAAACAATTCTTAAAGTAAGGTTGTAAAATGAACCCAGATGTGTGGTATACATTACAATGCTCATGGAAAACTTACTGTATGATCTTTTTTGAGTGAAATGGTTTTGTCAATAGGAACTACTGTTGATATTTTCAGCTGATTGCATTTTTCTCAATGCCCCACAACATGGTGCCTATGAGAGGTCATATGCATTTTATCCTCGCCGAACAGTCACACACGGAACAGTTATACAGGTAAGTCTTTGATTAAGTTTGTTGTTACTACCAAACATAGTACTTTGGAGGAGAGTTAAGCATCAAGAAGTATATACTTATTATTCTCTTCTGAAATGTTTCATTAAAAAATTCACCTTTGAACATTTGCTACAGTATTTTTAAAGCAGTTGATTGATTTGAATTGAGCAAACATTTTAGAACATTTAATTGTTATCTGGAAAATAGTAAATGGAAATATTTGTTAGAAGATTACAGTTGATAAATGTTGGGATTGTTGAGTGAACTCTCTTGAGTTGTTATAAAGTAATGGATCATACTGAACAACCAGTCTCTCATAAGCTAATATGATTCTATCTCTTCAGATTAACTGTGGAAGATGGTACAGTCTTAACAGCAATGAGCCATACATGTGTGATGATGGGCAGTGGTCATTTCAGGCTAATTGTGAAGCAGGTATATACTTTACAGCATACAGTAACAATCCAATAGCAGTTTGGTTTTACACCCTCTCTCAAGAGTCTCATCCCCCCCTCCCCCACCCCCACAAACGCACACGCAGCCGTACGGATCCGGTTTGTGGGGTACCGCTATTGTTGTTCTATTATTCCCTCTTCTCAAGAATTGTGGGGCCTAATTGTTCCTATAGAAATTACCTTGTGGGTTCCATTGTTCCATTGTTGTCAGGACCCCACAAATGCCCTTCTGTGTGTCCCACACTTGCGTAAACACCAGCAATCATGGACCCTTCTTTGTTCAACCCTTTGTGATAGCAACCTTGGACCACAATCTTTTCCTTTGTGATAGCAACCATGGACCACAATCTTTTCTTTTGTGATAGCAACTGTGGACCGCAATCTTTTCCTTTGTGATAGCAACCGTGGACCACAATCCTTTCCTTTGTGATAGCAACAGTGGACTTATTGTCCCTTTTGTTTGAAAGTGTATACCTACCCACACACACACACATCCTGTTAATTCTCAAAAATGTACCCTTGTGGAGCATTCTTTTGTTCTTTTCTTTGTCCCTGCACTCAACAGTTTTCCATAGACTTTGTACACACATCTCCTTGTGGAGCACCCGGTCTTTAGAATTTCCATGTGGAGACCCTTTATTTTCCCTTTTTTGTTTTGTCCTTGGTCTTCATAAGGTATCAAAAGAGAGAACACTCAGTACACGCGGTGCAGTCACTGTGTGGACATTCCTTTGTTCTATACACACAAGGAAAATCCTATTCCTCAACACTGTCAATAGCACTGTGTAGACATGTGTAAGTGCACCTAGTGTTTCAAGTCCCTACATTATGTGGACCTCTTGCAGGCCTTGCACTAACTTTTTTCCATGACTAGCCCGTCCGGGCTACCTAGAAGTACGTTGGACTAGCCCGCAGCACTCTTGACTAGTTATTGCACGCCGGGCTAGTGTCTAAATCGAGCCCTGACTTGTTCTCAGGTCCACACCTTATATGTAACGTTAAAACACATTTATTGACCCATAAATCAAGGACTTCACCCAGTTTGGACATAGTTTCATTAAACAATGTATTCATGTTTTTGTACAGGTTTTTGTACAAGGACTTCATGGGTCTGTAAAACCACCTTAATTCCTTCTATTAAAGTCCTCAGTTTCAATGTATAGACTTGCTCACATACACATCCAACACCCCCAAACAATCAAATGAATATTTATTTTTTAATAATGATGTCGTGAAATTCGCTCACAAAAAATTGGCAAAAGAACTTTACCGACACAATCCTTATCCTCAACAATTTGCTTGGTCTTCAAATGCCATCAGATTTGGTCAATCCTGTTAGTACGTCATTGTGTCACATTCATGTGCATTTGCTGCAAGTCCAAATCATCCATTTCATAGCTCAAAAGCAATTCTTATTACAGAAACTAGTAATTCTAAAGAAGATATCGGTCTTTTAAGATTCTAAGTAAAAGGCAAGTCTACATATTCAACTTTTCTTGCATAAACTATCAAAGAAAAACTAGTTCAATGCAGTTCCTATATGTGCTCCTCGCAGTCGTAAGAGCCAGTTTGTGTGGAGTGAGCGTGTGCTTACAGTGGAAATATGTCATGCTTACAAACAAAATTGAGTTGATTATTTGGATCTGATATAACAGGAGTGTTCTTTTTTTTAGATAAAAAAGAAAAATCTCTTTCCAAAACCTCATTGATTATACCAAATTTACACCATCAGAAATCTGCCAACATTTGTCAGTCTCAAATACAGAGGAAGTTGAAGAAATAGGATCCAAAGATCCAACAAACCACTGGTGCTTTTTTTCTATTGCTGTACTTAAAATAGCCTGATATGAACATGCTCAAACATAAGGTATTTTTTGTTGTGTTCACCAAATCATAATGATTGAGCTCAATGAAACTTCCAAAGGTTGGATGTATAGGGTTTAGTAAATTTGAGGAGAACAATTTATTTAAGATTGCCTACCCGCGGTATTTACTTTTCAGAAATGTTTGGAGCTTCTTGAGTAATTGTTTCCATTGGAAAATATTAATGCTACAATGAAACCCTGACTTGACAAAGAAAAGACAACAAAGGTTCCCACAATTAGCTCCCCAGTATTTGGTGTCGTTTTGTAAGCAGTTGATGAGGAACTTGCCATGATTCACAGAACCTTGGCCATGAGCTGTGGCCCAAAATTTGCCATGGTATGCTGGAATCTCAAAATGTTTAGACTTACCTCCCATTGAGCCGAATAGAATTATAAACTTTGGTGGCAGCTTGGCCATTCTTTTATGCCACATTTGACAACAACAGGAATAACAGTCCGGAATGGGGGCCTTACACAATAACCACCGGCAAGGGATTTTACAACAGATGTTTTCCAGAACTAGTTAACGGTCTTGGTGCGGGTAAAACAATGTGTATTTTGGTAGGTGCCTGCCTGTGCACATTAGACATTGAAAAGTCCAGGTTATATAAAAGTCAGCTGTCCGTTTGGCAGCAAAACATTAATGAAAAATCTAAAATTCTTCCAGACGTTAAATACATTCGCAATAAGTTGTGGGGAATGTTCTGAATTCAAATTTGCCATTTTAAGTGAAGTGGTTAAATAAACAGAAGTTTGCCTTCTCTTTAAGTTACCATTTGTGAAAAAACGTTAAGCAAAATAATTTGCCACCAAAGTTAAGAAGTATTTCCTACCAGATGTTTAGTTTTAGATTGTAGGAAACTTCATGTACATGTGTAACAAATGCTTAATTGCCACATGATTATCTGGTTGTTTTCCACAAGACTCTTCTTCTGAAAAAGCTCCTGCTAGAAATTTTTTTTGAAGACATATACTCTGTTAAGGTAAACATTTGTACAAACCGCAGATGAACTTTGCAATTAATTGACTGAGATTGTATTGTTTGTTTTGGATAGATCCCTGTAGCAGGCTTGATGATCCTCCTAATGGTAACATATCCTATGAACCAGAAGTGAACCTGTCAGAGTTGATGATTCCTCATGGTACAAGAGCTTCTTATAGCTGCCTGTATGGATATGAACAACAGGGTGAAAGCGTAACTGTGTTTTGTCACTATAGTAGATGGTCTCAGGGTACACCACCAGTCTGCCAGCCTAGTATGTATTTGTTTACTCTTTGGTCAACAAATTCTTCAACAATTACAAATTATCAGTTATTAAGTGGTAATGAAAAGAATAATGAGTTAAAAACCACAAGGGCAACTGACTGGTTTTTTAAATTTGGATTTGAACAAAGACAAATTTACTGGAGCGGGACTTAAACCAATGACCTCCGGATTAACGTACCGGCACTCTACCAACTGAGCTATCCAGCCCTATGTTGGCAGTCTCCCTATTAGTCAATATCTTTGTTCGGGGGTGCCAGTATAAGGCTGGATAGTTCAGTTGGTAGAGCGCAGGTACGTTAATCCGGAGGTCGTTGGTTTAAGTCAGACTCCAGTCAATTTTTCTTTGTTCAAACTCAAATTAATAAAAGAAAAAAATAATGATTAGACAAAACAATTTCAAAGATAAATTCAATCTGGGACCAGACTCTCGTAGCTTTGTAGCACACATCTCTAGTGAGTCTACCTAACTGTCTTATCCAAAGAGTTATTCATTGATACAAAAGCAAATTTTAAAGCAGAATAAAACAATCTGGAAACAAGAGCATTTGTTGATTATGAAGCATTGTGTAATTTTTGAAACTGTTCCTTTGCTGCAGAACCATGTGATGATGAAAGTTTACTGCATGGTAGGGTGGTCTATAACTCAGGTGGAGATCCTCACCATGGGACAATCAGGACAATTGAATGCATTGAAGGCTACAGCCTGAATGAAAATGTGTTAGGAGATCAGTCTTGCAACAATGGGATGTGGACTTCACCTCTCCCTAACTGTCAACCTAGTAAGCTCCATTCACTCAAACTCTTGTTATGAACTTACCTCTCCCCAACTGTCAACCAAGTAAGCTCCATTCATTCAATCTCTTGTTATGAACTCACCTCTCCCCAACTGTCAATCAAGTAAGCTCCATTCATTCAATCTCTTGTTAAGAACTCACCTCTCCCCAACTGTCAACCAAGTAAACTCAATTCATTCAATCTCTTGTTATGAACTCACCTCTCCCCAACTGTCAACCAAGTAAACTCCATTCATTCAATCTCTTCTTATGAACTCGCATCTCCCCAACTGTCAACCAAGTAAACTCCATTAATTCAATCTCTTGTCAAGAACTCACCTCTCCCCAACTGTCAACCAAGTAAGCTCCATTCATTCAATCTCTTGTTATGAACTCACCTCTCCCCAACTGTCAATCAAGTAAGCTCCATTCATTCAATCTCTTGTTAAGAACTCACATCTCCCCAACTGTCAACCAAGTAAACTCAATTCATTCAATCTCTTGTTATGAACTCACCTCTCCCCAACTGTCAACCAAGTAAACTCCATTCATTCAATCTCTTCTTATGAACTCGCATCTCCCCAACTGTCAACCAAGTAAACTCCATTAATTCAATCTCTTGTCAAGAACTCACCTCTCCCCAACTGTCAACCAAGTAAGCTCCATTCATTCAATCTCTTGTTATGAACTCACCTCTCCCCAACTGTCAATCAAGTAAGCTCCATTCATTCAATCTCTTGTTAAGAACTCACCTCTCCCCAACTGTCAACCAAGTAAGCTCCATTCATTCTATCTCTTGTTAAGAACTCACCTCTCCCTAACTGTCAACCAAGTAAGCTCCATTCATTCAATCTCTTGTTATGAACTCACCTCTCCCCAACTGTCAATCAAGTAAGCTCCATTCATTCAATCTCTTGTTAAGAACTCACCTCTCCCTAACTGTCAACCAAGTAAGCTCCATTCATTCAATCTTTTGTTATGAACTCACCTCTCCCCAACTGTCAACCAAGTAAGCTCCATTCATTCAATCTCTTCTTATGAACTCACCTCTCCCCAACTGTCAACCAAGTAAACTCAATTCATTCAATCTATTCTTATGAACTCACCTCTCCCCAACTGTCAACCAAGTAAGCTCCATTCATTCAATCTCTTGTTAAGAACTCACCTCTCCCTGTCAACCAAGTAAGCTCCATTCATTCAATCTCTTGTTATGAACTCACCTCTCCCCAACTGTCAATCAAGTAAGCTCCATTCATTCAATCTCTTGTTAAGAACTCACCTCTCCCCAATTGTCAACCAAGTAAGCTCCATTCATTCTATCTCTTGTTAAGAACTCACCTCTCCCTAACTGTCAACCAAGTAAGCTCCATTCATTCAATCTCTTGTTATGAACTCACCTCTCCCTAACTGTCAACCAAGTAAGCTCCATTCATTCAATCTTTTGTTATGAACTTACCTCTCTCCAACTGTCAACCAAGTAAGCTCCATTCATTCAATCTCTTGTTATAAACTCACCTCTCCCCAACTGTCAACCAAGTAAGCTCCATTCATTCTATCTCTTGTTATAAACTCACCTCTCCCCAACTGTCAACCAAGTAAGCTCCATTCATTCAATCTCTTGTTTTAAACTCACCTCTCCCTAACTGTCAGCCAAGTAAGCTCCATTCTTTCAATCTCTTGTTATGAACTCGCGGACACGATTGCTTATGCAAATGTGTCCGGGCGGACACAATTGCATTATGCAGCAGGCCGGGCGGACAAGATTGCATATGCAAAACCGTCCGGCGGACATTATTGCATATGCAATAATGTCCGCCGGATAGTATTGCGTAGAGGACAAAATTGCATGCGACACCGGCCATAGTGACTGAATTAAAGGAATTTAACACTGATTGTGAATGCTGCTTTAGTCTGTGACTGGCCCAAAACCGTGACTTTATTTTGTTACCCTCTCCATAAAGGGAGTTCCTCCATGCCCTCTCACTCATAAGCTCCTCAACTTATACAAATGAAATGAAAATTAGTCGAGTGTCCGTGGAACTATATAGCCTAATACATATTTTGCTCTGTAAAAAGTACATGGATTATGTGCTGCTTCTTCTTGTTGTGCTCGACGTATGTGCATGTAGGCCTACGTGTGCGTCTAGCAGAAACGTGGCCAACTCTGCATGCGACATTTCGATTCAGTTGAAGTACGAAGCCATCTCTGCATAATGGATACTGATATTTTCATCGACGTGGATAACAGAGAAAGCGTGTTTCTGTGCTCTCTGTTGTACTTTGCTTTTGATCTTTTTTTTTTTGGGGGGGGGGGGCACTTTCAGACTGTTTAGGACGCCCTGTTGTTTTTTTAAAAAGATCTTCCATTTTTGCTGATGGTCGATCTGATCGGTTGTCCAGACCCGTAACCGGCCTAGTGTGGTGTGTGCAGAACTACTAGATGTGTGGGCCGGGGATGTGTGTGTGTGTGACTGCGTTTAAGTTACTCTAGTTCCCTGACCAAATCTATACTATAATGATCGTTAAATTGCCACCTTGGATTAGAGGCGCGCCATCTTGGATTAGAAGTGCGCCGTCTTGGATTAGAAGCGTGCCATCTTTTTACGTCAACTGGCGCCTGCACCCTGCTGAGTTGATGCGTACTTGAGTCGATGTCAGGGTACCCGTGGGTTGGTTCTGCGTTGGTGTGCCGACTTTTGCCAGCGATTGCGTGGAACGGCAGCCGGATACCCATTGCGTGGGATACTTAGGGTCTGCGTTGGGGTTCCGACGTCTCTTCTCGAAAGCGTGCAACGGTAGCTGGGCACCCGCATTTGGTCAGCCCTTGCGTGTTTCATACCCGTCATGCATGTTTATTTTGCGGCAGGGTTATTTAGTCTGTAGCTAGCTGAGCTTACGTGAGGGTCAGATGATTTGTGGGTGTTGATTTCGGGAAGTTTGGCATATTCAAAACATAATGTGAAGTTTTGCCAATTAAATAAGTGTGTAGTAGCAGTGTGTTATGTTTTTGTAGGACTCGGGAACGACACTTAGTCAACTGACGGGGAAATACTAAGTGCAGTGAATAAAATAAATTAAACAATGACTGAGATGATTGAATAAAAATTATGCTCGAAAGTGCGAAAACGATCCACATTTATAAGGATACTGCACATTTCTGTTCATGAAACCTTGTCATCCAGGTGATTTTTTTTAGATTGACATGGCCACCTATGTCCCCTTTTTACGTTTCTCTCATATTATTTCTTTCATAAATTAATAAATTGCTTACTCATTTACTTAATAACAACATAAAATAAAGATAAACAGTATGTAGTCAAGGCTGGAATTGGTTGGAACACGTTGCCCTGGAAATCAACAAACAAAGATATAGCAAGACGAAAAACAACTCAGAAAACACACAAATGCAGAAATACAGACATACAGAAAAACCGAAATATACCGAGAAAGTAATTAAAAGTAGGAGGGGGCCTAGCCATATATGATACAAAGAAACAAACGGCAAAACACGGATATAGAAAAGGGAGAAACAAAGACACTTTTAACAAATAAAGAGAAACAAAGAAATACAGAGTTAAAGAAAAAAGGAAATCAAGTAACAAATAAGGAGCACAGAAGCCTAATTTCGATTCAACGAAACCAGTGGATTGCTTTATAGGCATTTAGTCGCTCAACACAAGTTTTAACATCATGAAAATACATACAAATGATCATGCCAAGCATGCGTCATTGCCAAGTACATCCTTCCCCATTATTACAACTCAACTCCGGCCATTCACCCCCAAGTTATGCTTCTTATAGATGGAGAAAGGGGACGAGAAAGGTATGGAGGGCAGGCGACGTTTCGACCCCACTCAACATCTTTTGCATGGTCACAATGTTATCATAAGACAAAACAAAATTGCGTACCGATTTTACCTACCGTTACCGAGCCAATTCTACAAAACCTCTGAGTGTCCCTCCAGTTACCCCCCCCCCCCACCACCACCCCACATTAAATTTGCAGCACTTTCTACGCAAGAATCACTCCCATCCAGCGGGTGCTGTGCGAAGCGCGGCATCCCGCTAGTATTCAATGACGTCTCTTAATGGAAATATAAGTCGGAGATTGTTTTGGTCTGGGAGCCAAACTACGTTTAAGTGCACAACCTCGTATTCTTGGCTCATCTCCACGGCGGGTTAATTTGGTGGCCCCTGCGCTGCAGTATGCCACAGTCCCAGGCTGCGCAACATGGTCGCACTGTCGTCGACTGTACCGTTTACAAATTACATGCAAAACTGATTTTGGCTGCTCACAAGCTCTTCCAACTCTTCTAACATGGTATCAATAGACTTACACAGGTTCACAAAATCGAAAGAACCCACAAAAGGCAAAAAAAATGTCAATGTGTGCATCATGCCAATATACACAGGCGGTCACTTGATTGCGCTGTTTCTTACTGTGCATGTGAATAGCGTGTTATATAACTTTGTTTAGGTGAACCATGGAGTCTATTTTCTTCCTCCATGAGTCAAAACTTCTTCCAAAACATCAGCAGCTGACATCCTGCTCGGTAAAGCCATCGTGATAGAGTGAACTCATATAAGATATTGCTGTGTGTTCATATGGGTGAGCACACACAGTCGCTACAAAAAGAAAAAAAATGTTACTCAAATCCAACTTTTTTTTACATTTGACTGCACTGCTTACCAGTCTTTTGAGAAACAAGCTATATTATTTACTTGGCCTACCCTGAAACCACAGCTTGGTCGCCTTACAGTAAACAGCTGGGGTGTGCATGATGTCTGCAATAGCAAAGCCAGTGACAGAATGATTGGTTGTTTGGTTGTACTGCGGTAACAGCGGCTAAGATCTTAGACCTTAGAGTGTATCAAATGTCAACGTATTCTCTAAGGGGCTTCGAAGTTAAAGGTGACTGTAGGTCGAAGACTCACCCCAAGCTAATTCCACTGGTATTAGTGTTATCCGGCTATGTTCCATTAGGGATCTTGCGAAATGTCGCGATTTTTGAGTGTACCGTTAATGAGTAAACACAATTTGTTTACAACGGTACAGTCACGGAGTGTACGACGCCACAATGCAGGGTTTTAAGCGAGTTCAACCATACCAGATTGGCGCGGCGAGATCGATCATATTTCAGAACGACGTTTGCAGCTGCGAACCTAGAAACCGACCGTTCGCGAATTATTCGCGTGTGCCGAATTGAGAGAAAAAATTACTATTATTCGCCGTGTGAGGGCAGTATCTACGAAATCGATTCAAAAAAATGAATGAAACGCTCACTGAGCGATAAACTCCAAACGGGAAATTAGTTTTATTTATTTCGCATCAAATATGACATTTCAAACAGAAATATTTCAAGGGATGTTTTCTACTATCATCATCATTAGACCGTCTAAGTTTTATGTAAATCTGTGATCTTAGACGATTTTTTTTCTTACCAATCCTATAATGTTCCTTTAATAAATACCTCAGAGAATTTTGCACTCTGTTTAGGCTTGTGTTGCGTATACAAATTAACACGCTCTGTGCACTAGAAAATAAATTGCCCCTGAACAAGCATCTTGGTGTGTGAAAGTTTTGCATACCCTAAGAATGTTGTTTTGGGCAGCTGTCAAACCAACTGTTTTCGTTGTGCATATTTTTGTTACGTGTACACATATACCAAGCACGCATGCACAATTGTATTATTTTAAGGTAACTGGTATGCACACAAAACCAAGATTGCAAAGAAACAAAGTCGAACACCAACCAAAGTTGTCAATGGTACTATTACTAATTCTCAATATTCATAGTCGGGTTTTGGAAAATATGCATAAATAGATAATAATGTTATGGAAATTAGGTACCATGCAAAAATTAAACAGCCTAGAGTCAATGGCCATTGTGAAGATGAATATAATTTTTGTTGTTGTAATATCAGCGAAAAATAAACGACGACAATCTTAATGGACCTCACCTTCGTCTTGGTCCATTAACAGTGGCCAGCCACCTACCCAGTCATTACCACACTGTAATTCCCTTTTTAATTTAGGGTTTTAGTATGTATAGGAAAGAGATTCATTTTTGGCAATCTGTTTTTGAAACCATAATAACCATGAGTTGTTTTATTTATGAAGATAAGCAATCCAAAGTAACAATGGAAAATGAGCGAAAACCTATCAAAAATCACATAGAAAAATGATGTCAGTAATTGAAATTGTGTAAGGTTGTAGTTCTCAGGAACCAGGTGAAGACAGGTGCCTCTGGATGAGTGCATCTGCAAAAACTGGATGAGTTCCTCAAAACAATGCTTTGAGGAAAGTGATTTTACATAGATGTAAATAAACCCAAAAGGAGTTGTAAGATTTTGCATGGGTTTATTGATATTAAATTGTAAAAGGCTCACCTGTTTAACTCGCCATATTATTATTGGAAGATGAAGGATGAAATGTCTCAACCCTTTAGGGCACTATTTATACAATAAAAGTTGCAATGGGTGCACCCAATGGAGATCAATGGGTGCACCACACTAAATAAACTCATATAGTAACCAACGCTTAATGCTAAATGTTCACAAATAATAAACATATATTTAAAGTCTCTCAGCCTCTTGAAAACCAATCAGATATATTTTCAGACAACAAAACTTCAGATTTCTATTCAATTTTTGAGTATTGGCACAAAACCAATTACACCCGATTGCACTCGCAGTCGGTTGGATTCAGTTTTTTCCCAACTAGATCATAATTGGCCACCCACAAATACGTTTTTACTTTATGTTCTGACAGCTCATTTTTCCAACTGCTTAATAGTCTGACAGATTGATACCGACTTTTGGACCATAGAGCAAAAAATGTAGTTTAAATGTAATTTATTGGGCTGACAGTCCAAAAACTTATAAGTTTTTGGACTTTTATGGGGATGGAATATAAGGATTTACACCATGGCAGTGCAATTAACTAATTCAAATCCAGTTGGTGACATTGGAACAATATGATAATTGTTTTTCCAATTGGACCATGATAGGAAATGAAATTTCCATTCGGAAAAATATTGGGAGGTGACACTTCCAATGGTAGAAACAAACTCCTACTAATTCCAGTTCAGTTAAATCAAGCCAACTGGCTCAGATTTGATTTTCATTTGGACTGAGTTGGTCTAAGATTTTATTCCAATTGAAAATTCAGTGTTCCAATATAAACCAACTCACACCAACCCAATACCAACATTCTTTCCAACTGGATATCCAATTGGAATGAATTTGACATTTTAGTAAGGGTTATCTGTGTTTGCCTCTTAGATGGTGGCCTGATGATGTCAATGCACAAGGTCCATTGTATTTAGTAAAAGCCTCAAACGAAAGATATTGTTTTAGGAATAAAGTTTGAAGCAGCATCCAACCGACCAAAGCTACATGACAAGCTAAGGAAACCGTCAGTCCACACTAGACCAATCCATTTCAGTCTATTTTCATACTTCAAAGTATGTCATGTCCTGGTCTTACATTTCTGGAATGCTCTTACACTCTGTGCATAGGCTTCAACTCACTTTACGCTGGCATGTTGTACAGTTGCATCAACACCATTGGTCAGGGATGCCTGGTGTGTGTAAAACAAACGCTGGATGTTTTGCATCCCAGTAATGGCAGAAGTTACTGATACAGAATATCCATAATAGATTTCTCTTAGGACCTATCTAGGACCTGAGAAGAGAATGGTGGTTTGAGGAAGATATTGCTGCGCACAGCCAAGACATCTTAAGCACAGTACGGCAATGTAGCAATGCCATAGATATACATGTATTTTGTTGGAAATGGTAGATGGATGTAGCTGTAGCCTTTTACCTATAGTTCCATCTACAGAGGTAACAATATTCATGTGACATGTACTCATTATTATCCATGCTCTTATGATGGTATACAGTTATATTTTTCAGTTATTTTCAATTAGTCATTCTGTGTCAAATCACTTCGTGCCTCATGTTGCTAACAGAATTTCTGTACTCATTTGGTCTTATGAGAAATTAGAAAATTCCCAGACTCAAGTTTGAGTGTTTTTGGTTCATTTGGTTTGGGAGTTCAGATCTTTGATTGTTGAACTATTGCATAAGAACAAGTCTACTTAGTACTTGACATTTACAAAATTTCATTTTTATGTCATAAGAAGGGTGCAAAATCATTGACTGGGACTGCAAAATGATATTTTGTTGTGTAATTTAGCACAAATATGCTTCAGAGTGTGCTTATATAATATAAAATTGTATTGTGTGACCCTTGGAGGTATGTTCATTTGACACAGAATGACCCAATAATGGCATAGGAAAAATCAAACATATCTTAGCATATGAGATGACTGTGTAGGGCAATTGAGAATGTTGTATGCAGTCATAATATAACCAGTCAAGCTGATTACATTCTTGAAGTGGCTTTAACTTGTTGATGATTTACAGATGGTTGTGATGTGAGTCGGCCAGATAATGGTCAGCTGGACCAGGCTATCTCAAGAGTTAAACATGGCTGGAGTGTAGCCTATTCTTGTGACAGTGGCTATACCAAGTTACATGATGAAGTTGTGTGTCAAACAGGCCACATTGTACCTGGACCACCCAGCTGTGTACCTCGTAAGTATTGAGGTTAATGGAGATTACATAAACAAATGAATGCACCTGATTTGTTGAACTGGATACTTTTTTTAGAAGTCAAACAAAAATGTAGAGAAATAGTGTGAATTTTTTTCATTTTTACTTAAACAATAATGGATTTTTTTCAAATTTAAATTTGAAATCAGACCTTTTAGATATTTACCCTCAAGTTCTGATGTTTATTATATGTATTTTTTTCAAAATCTTCATGTTTTTTACCTAATTCGTAAAAATAAAATGGGTTTGAACCGGAAAACATCTCGGAAAACTCTGTGTAAAAAAAAATCATAGCCCTGTAGGGATGCGTGCACATAGTTCTTCCAGTCGGAGGCTTCTCATATAGCACTCATATCCATCATTTAGTGAAGCTCAAGGCGCTACAACATATAGTACTTTCCTGCAAGGTATGTGGGCTACGTTTGAAATGAGACCTCCTTTCATAGCACTATGTAATGGTTTACGAGGTGCTGTTACGCAATATGCAGCCAGTCAAACCAGGAACACCGGGGCGAACCCCTTCTTTTTTCGATAAGTGCGCTGCACTGCATGGGTTCTTTTACGTGCCCTACACAACACACGGGACCATTAGCTTTACGTACTATTGTTACGATCTAAAAATCCCCAAACTATCCGGAAATGTTGGCTATCCAAAAGTTTGACTTTCCCAGACGTGACAAAGAATCAAACAAGATCACACTGATTTAAAGAACATAAACAATTGTGTTTTAAAACAATGTTACGCTAAGCTCGTCAAAGATGATGATAACAATACAATGCTGACTTATATCAGTTTACAATGCTGAGATTAAATAATCAAGAAAAGATCTTATATTAGTAAGAAGATCTTACGGGCGAGAGCTTAGCAGGCACTACCACGAAGAATGGTGGACTCCAAAACTGGTGAACACAGTTCAGTCCTTGTCGGTGCAAAAATGAGCAGCAACTGGGGCGAAGATCACCTCCAACTTGCATGACCGGGCTCGAGACGAAACGGCGAAGGCGTGATGACCGTTGCAAATACGGGAATCGATGACCCCGAAACTGGAACTGCAGATTCAGTTCACAAACTGTCTTATCCGGAACAAAATTCAGCTCTGCACTTCACTTGTAGCCTCCAAAATCTCTCTGGGTTGCATACGGTCGGGTTTCTCTCCGTCTATGCTTCCTTAGACCTGCAAGTCTCTCACAGCCCGTATTTATAGTGTCTCAGATCTTCCACAAATTTCTTATTTCTACAAACTTCTTTACATTACATAATTTTCCTAAAAATAGACGTATAAGCATCTGAGCATCTTTAGAAGATTCTGGAATACAGGGAGGTCACTGCCCGGTCAGAATATATTGTTGTTTGTATTTTGTTCCCTGCTTAGTGATTGGAGGTGTGAACATAACATCTCCCCCATAAGAAAAGAATATTTCGTTTAACAAAAACAAATTAACCTAAGCTTATCATAGAAACTTACGACAAAAGACCACTTCCAATTTAGCTAAGGTGAGTCAAATTAAACTCTTACTGGTTACAAAGAAAGATAATGACTGACACTGTGATTATTTACAATGCTTTAAACTCTGGACAGAGCATCGGCAATGACATTACTCCTGCCGGAAATGTGGACAATCTTGAGTGGATAGGGTTGCAAAATCAAACTCCATCGAAATAATCTCTGATTCTTGGTTTTAAACAAGTGGGTTGTGATCAGTGTAAATGATCGTTTCTCCAGCACTATTTGTAATGTACACCTCAAAGTGTTGCAGGGCAAGAATCAAGCCTAATGCTTCTTTTTCAATGGTGGAGTACTTGATGTCTGATGTTTATTCAACTTCTTTGAGAAATAACTGATTAGTCGCTCAATACCTGATTCATCATCTTGGAGCAACACCGCTCCGACACCAACATCACTGGCATCGATGGCCATTTTGAATGCCTTGTCAAACTTCGGCGCAGTCAGAACTGGTTCGTTTGTTAAGATGGCCTTTAATTTATCAAACGCATTTTGGCATGAGTCAGACAAAACAAACTTCACTTTCATCTGCAAGAGTTTAGTGAGTGGAGTAGCAATCGTGCTGAAGTTTGGAACGAACTTTCTGTAAAATCCACTCATACCCAGGATTCTCATAAGTTCTCTTTTCCCTGTGGGTACGGGAAATTCCTGAATGGCTTTAATATTTGCCAATCTGAGTAGCACATGACCTTGACCAACCACATGACCTAAGTAGGTCACTGTTGCTTTGGCAAACTCACTCTTTTTGAGATTGATTACAAGGTTTGCTTCAGACAACTTTTCGAACAGGGCACTCAATGGCTTCAGATGGTCTTCCCAGCTATCGCTGTACACCAAAATGTCGTCAATGTAAACGACACAATTCTTTAGCCCGGCAATAACTTGGCTCATCATTCTCTGAAATGTAGCCGGGGCGTTTTTCATCCCGAAGGGCATCTGTTTGCACTGGTACAGATCATCCGGTGTCACAAATGTGGAAACTTCTTTAGCTCGGTCAGTCAAGGGCACTTGCCAATAGCCTTTTAACAAGTCTATTTTACTGACGTATGCAGAATTTCCCAATCTATCAATGCAATCTTCTAACCTAGGAATAGGACAGGAATCCGTCTTAGTTACAGCATTGACCTTTCGATAATCTATGCAGAACCTGAGTGTACCGTCAGGCGTCGGTACCATGACAATGGAGAACTCCATGAACTCTGACTAGGTTCTATGATATCATGCTCTAACATGAACTTAACTTCTTCTCGAACCTTAGACAATTTGTCAGAATTAAGTCTATATGGTGCCTGTTTTATAGGTCTTGTGTTTGCTACATCAACACCATGAACTGCCATTGATGTACTGTCTAATTTGTCAGAACAGACTTGTTTGTACTTTTGAAACAGGTCTGACAAATCTTTAAATTGGGCATCGTTCAAATGGCCAAGAATTGTGTCTAAGTTGGCAAGAATTTCTGAATTTGAAAGCTAAACCGCTAAAAACTCAAGTTCAGACGTTTCTGTCTCACTATCTTCATCATTGGAATTGTCATAATTAAACTCAACAACAGCTATCCCCACAGTTTGGCCCAAATTATCACGCTCGAAATATTTCTTGAGCATGTTCACATGACAAACTCTCTGGCTCTTTCTTCGATCTGGGGTACTGATTACATAGTTGACTTCGTTGAGTTTCTTTTTGACATAGTAGGGCCCACTGAATTTTGCTTTTAGGGGTTCGCCAGGCAGAGGCAACAGCACTAGCACTTTTTCACCAGGTTTGAATATGCGGACTTCAGATTTCATATCAGCTCTGGCCTTCATTGCCTAATAAGATGCCTTTAGATGTTCTTGTGCAACAGCGCAAGCTTTGGACAGCCTCTCCCTGAAATTCGACACATAGTCAAGCAGATTTGTCTCGCCGTCCTCTGCTAGAAACCTCTCCTTGGTGAGTTTCAAAGGCCCCCTCACCTCATGACCATACACCAACTCAAACGGGGTAAAACCTGTTGACTCGTTCGGTGAGTCCCTGGTTGCAAACAAGAGAAATGGGATTCCCTTGTCCCAATCTTCTGGAAAATCTTCACAGTAGGCTCTTATCATATTCTTGAGGGTTTGGTGATACCTCTCTAATGCTCCTTGAGACTGCGGGTGATATGCAGACGACTTCACCTGCTTGATTCCCATCTCACGCAGGACTAGCTGAAATACGCCTGACATGAAGTTAGACCCTTGATCGGACTGCACTTCTTTCGGCAAGCCATATCTTGTGAAAAACTGCATAAGAGCCTCAACAACAACCTTGGCTGTAATTTTCCTCAATGGAATGGCCTCTGGAAACCTAGTTGACAAATCCATGATGGTCAACAAAAACTGATGTCCAGACTTCGTTCGCGGCAGAGGACCAACACAATCCACGAGGACTCTCGAAAATGGCTCATCAAATGCAGGAATCGGTATCATCGGCGCAGGCTTGATTGACGTTTGTGGCTTCCCCACCACCTGACATGTATGGCACGTCTTGATGAATTTTACCACATCTTGGTGAATCTTCGGCCAATAAAAATGCGCCGTGACTCTAGCTTGAGTCTTTCTGATGCCCAGATGACCTGCAACCGGAATTTCGTGAGCAATCCTTAAGATCTCATCACAGTAACATGGAGGGACAAAAATTTGATGGACAACACTCCATTCTTCATCAGCTGGTCTATGGGGAGGTTTCCATTTCCTCATCAACACGCCGGACTTGACGTAGTAGCATTCCGGAACCCCCTTGGCTTCTTCCTCAGAACACGCTGTCTGGGCGAGCCTCCTCAAATCTGGGTCCGCTTTCTGCTTCTCAATAAGCGAGGATCGGCTAAATTTAGCATCTTGAGACACTCCCTCATCTTCATCCAAATTGTTGAAGAAAGTTTCAGCCAACCAAACACCAGAGTCCTCCTCTATCGGCACTGACTCTGCAGCCTCCTTTTCCATCCGTCTCATCTGAGATCTCGTCACTGCACACTCAGGGAAAGTTTCTGGAAACTTCTCCTCCAGAGACTGAATTTCTGGATCCTCCACCAGATTACCAGAGAAAATAGGGGATGCCGACACTTTACCTCCCGCCACGTCGTTCCCTAGCAAAAACTCAACACCTTTTATAGGCAGACTAGGAACAACTCCAACAACCACAGGGCCGGTAAACAAATCACATGTCAGATTAACCCTATGCAACGGGACAGGCATCAAATTACCCCCAATACCTTGAATCAACATTGCATGCATTCAACGAACTTTCTGGAGACAACGGCAGCACATCCTCCAGCATCAGTGATTGTGACGCGCCTGTTTCCCTTAGGATAACAACTGGACTGTCGGCCTCGTCCAACCCACACCCGACAACACCACGATAAACGAAATCCTTGTAGATTTCATCACCGGACTTCCCACGAAGTAGAATGTCCTTGCGGACAAAAGCAACTGGCTTGTCAGAACGCTCACGCTCATCAGCGATGAACTTGAAACACCTTGCCTTCTTGTGACCCTTCTTGTGACAGTAGTCACACTGGAGGGAGACCCTTTTCTTTTGATCTTCCTTGGCTTCACTTGGCGATGCTGGCTTCGGTGAACCAGGAGTTACAGTGCTAAGCAGCTGTGCCTCATAATCCGACTTGCCCTTTTCAATGGTTTTGTGGAAACCCTTAGACTGGAAATTAGTTTTGCCAGTATTGAATTTCTGAGTTAATTCATAATCATCAGCAGCCACTGCCGCTTTCTTCACTTTCGTGATGTGATGTTCTTCCAAGTGTGTTTTAATATTTGGAAGGACACTATTTTTGAACTCCTCCAAGAGCACAACCTCTTTTAACTCATCAAAATTCCTCTCAATTTTCAGAGAACGATACCATCGATCGAAAACAATCTCCTTTTGTCTAGCATACTCGACAAAGGTCTGGCCAATTGATCTAGTCATTTTTCGAAATTTCTGCCTGTAGGCCTCAGGAACCAATTCATACGCAGTCAAAATAGCTGCCTTAACAGTAGCATATTCACTGCACTGTTTCTCTGAAAGTGTGGCGTAGACTTTTTGAGCCTTACCCATAAATGTGCAATGTAAAAGCAAAGGCCAATACTTCTCTGGCCAATCAAGCTTTATGGCAGTTTTTCTCAAAAGACAGGAAATACGTCTCGACATCTTGTTAACTGATTTTTGGCACTAACGTTACATTTTTTGCTTGATCAAAGCCAGTAGGAGTTTTTTCTTTGGTTGCATCTTTTTTAGCACCCAATTCCAGTTTTTTTCATTTTAAGCTCGTGCTCGAGTTCAAGCTTTCGTAGTTCGTGTTCTCTTTCTTGTTCCTTTTCTTTTTCTTTTTCTTGCCTTGCTCTTTCTTTTTCTTCAAACTCGAGCCTAAGCCTTTCTTTTTCTAGCTCAATTTTTGCCAGCTCAATTTCCCTATCGGTAGTCTGCAACGACTCGGGCATTTCAAGATTCAACTTTTCGGCAAGAATGCTCACTATTATGGGTTTCTTGGTACCCCCATAAATTTCTAGATGAAGGAATTTACCAACTTCATGCAACTCTTCTTTTGTCAGCAGTCGCAGTCTATCATACGTCAAATTTGCTGCCTCTACGAAAGCCATGATAATTCCACGATATAATTTGCAACAATACAACAAAGTATGTGACCTTGCTTGAAAATATTAAGAAGAATTTAGCTTGTTTATTGTTCGATTTCCCGGACAGGCCCCCAGTTTTGTTACGATCTGAAAATCCCCAAACTATCCGGAAATGTTGGCTTTCCAAAAGTTTGATTTTCCCAGACGTGACAAAGAATCAAACAAGATCACACTGATTTAATGAACATAAACAATTGTGTTTTAATACAATGTTACGCTTAACTCGTCAAAGATGATGATAACAATACAATGCTGACTAACATCAGTTTAAAATATCTTATATTAGTAAGAAGATCTTACGGGCGAGAGCTTAGCAGGCACTACCACGAAGAATGGTGGACTCCAAAACTGGTGAACACATTTCAGTCCTTGTCGGTGCAAAAATGAGCAGCAACTGGGGCGAAGATCACCTCCAACTTGAATGACCGGGCTCGAGACAAAACGGCGAAGGTGTGATGACCGTCGCAAATACGGGAATCGATGACCCCGAAACTGGAACTGCAGATTCAGTTCACAAACTGTCTTATCCGGAACAAAATCCAGCTCTGCACTTCACTTGTAGCCTCCAAAATCTCTCTGGGTTGCATACGGTCGGGTTTCTCTCCGTCTATGCTTCCTTAGACCTGCAAGTCTCTCACAGCCCGTATTTATAGTGTCTCAGCTCTTCCACAAATTTCTTATTTCTACAAACTTCTTTACTTTACATAATTTTCCTAAAAATAGACGTATAAGCATCTGAGCATCTTTAGAATATTCTGGAATACAGGGAGGTCACAGCCCGGTCAGAATATATTGTTGTTTGTATTTTGTTCCCTGCTTAGTGAATGGAGGTGTGAACATAACACTATCCAAAGGACGAAGCAATAATTTGGTTAAGTGTCTTGCTTAAAGACACAAGTGTCACGACCAGGACTCGAACCCACAATCAGCAAATCAGAAACACCAGTGTTTTAGTTCGGTGCTCTTATCTCTTTGGTAAAAGCACTAATTTCCAGGTATGTACAAGTAACATATTTTCGGCTGGAGATACCTTATGCCTGTAAAATACATTTAGTAGCATGTCGTGGCCAAACTGTCTAGCGCACCGAATTCATGTCAAGGTGGCTGAGTTAACACAATGAGGGCTTGAATCTCCGTCCCTGCTCTTGCGTCCTTGAGCAAGACACTTAACTATATAATTGCTCTTCGGCGCTTATGTCCTAAATTAAGGATCCTGTCGAATAACAAAGTAGAAGTTGAAAAAGAAGAATAAAGGGGCTTAATCAAACCTACAAATACATTACAAGAAACCCAACTTTATAAGTTGACTCATTACAGTCATTTGTGATAAGTTTAATTTACTGTTATCTTTGGGTGGACATTACTAAACCAAACCTTTTGAAACTACTACATTGCAGAAAGACTCTGCTTGGGTCAAAATGTGGGGTTATTGCTACTTGTTTTTATTTATATCATGGCTCATTTCGGTTGATAAGCGTTTTCTATTGGCAGTTCTTTTTCAAACTTTAATCTTGGGTTTCTGTCCCTGTTTGTAGCTTGCAAACTAAACATGACACCATAATGAGGTCATGCATAGTGCAAGCTACACAAGATGGCTTTATTAGCAAGTACCTCCACCCACTCAAATCTTCCAGGCTTGTTACCATGTCAACGGCTACACACAGACTCTTTATGTACGTGTTTAGTTACTTTATTTTGGGGGGTTGTCCATGAAAGTTTCACATTTTAACAAGTCCTTTGGTTTGAACTGGTTATTAGCTAGAAAGTGTACGCTGTTGAAAACTGCTATTACTTTGTCTACAGAGAGATGTCACTTGGATGCAAGCGAGTTGACTAACGTACTCATAAACAATGAGGAACCAACACTAAATGCACCAGTTACCATTGATCATAATGATCAGGTCACTTTCAGCTGCAAGAAAGGGTTTCAAGTTGCTACTAATTCCATTACTCAAACTCAATGCTCGCATGGAATACTGCAGGACCCAATACCAACATGCATAGCAGGTAAAGACTTGAAATGATTGATATATGTACATGTAAATAGGTGACAATTGTTCTTAATTACTTTTATGGCAGCCTTCTCAAGAAGCAAGACCCAGTTTCTCTTCACTTGAAATAATGTAAATGCCCAGAATGGGCAATTTTATTTGGTTTTCCCTTACACAAATGTGTATTAAGCACTGTATACTCAGTATTCTCCAGAGGCCTGCAAGAAAAATCCACAGGCGTTCACTCGGGTGGGATTCGGACCCACGAGCTTTGCATTGCTACAGCAGATGTCTTACCACTAGACAACGATTTAATAGATTACAATATTGCATCCGGGATAAAGAACTTTATTTGGTTTTTCCCTTACACCGATGTGTATTAACCACTGTATACACTCAGTGCTCTCCCCTTGCAGTATCCGTTGCTTAGGATTCCAGCCCGCCTCTAGCCATCGGGCTAACTCGGTGTTCTAGGTGGTAAGACATCTTCTCTAGCAATGCAAAGGTTGTGGGTTTGAATCCCACCCGAGTGATTGCCTGTGGATTTTTTTCCCAGAGCTCTGGAGAGTACTAAGTATACAGTGCTTAATTCACATCGGTGTAAGGGAAAAACTAAATAAATATTATTTATCCCCGATGCAAACGTTAACATCTTTTATAATAGGCAAACTATGATTTGATGGAAGGATGCAGCATGCTGCAACCATCTTTGAAGAGATATTACCACAGTTTCTGTGTTTTTGCTACAGTTCGATGTCAACGGCCACCTGCCTTTGAGCATGGTTCCTATCGTATTGTAGCTGGCGATTCTATTCTGACGCATAGGACATTACTCCATTATCGGTGTGATCAGGGATATAGGTTTCAAACTGGAGACACGGATGTTTACCTAAGATGTAGTATTAATGGTAATTGGGGTGGAGACCTCCCATCCTGCCAGTTGGAAGCAGGTGAGATTAATTGAAAGAATGCGGGTTGGTATACTTCAATACATTTTGCACTTAAAAAAAAAATATGATCTGCTTTTTTGAACTGAGATTCGGTACAACTGAATGAGTTTTGCTCTCACTTGCTTTAAGTTAGGAACTGTTTTACCAATCTTTTGTTTGTTGTAAACTCAATCTGTAAACATAAATTGACAAAATCAGATTACATGCGTGGACAGACTTTTTAAGCTAAACCTTGAACAAGGTTATTGGACTTTGGCTACATGTCTAAAGAAATTTGTTGAACTTAACAGTAGCACTGAAATAAATGGGTCTACACAACTTGTTGGTAAATGTAGAAGTCCAGTCATACAGGGTTTCTGGGTTTCTATGTTGATTTAACACTCCATGTCTTATCTGTAAGCTGCTAACCAACACTTTTATTTTTTCTTTGATTTTAATCAAAAGGTTACTTGCCATTTTTGTATGTAATTTCTACAAAGTATCACTATAATTCATGAGCCTTTTTATATTTTTTCTCTATTTCATAATGTTTAACTGAAGATGAAGATGAAGATGTTTTGCAAGAATGCACCAGACCTTCAGTTCAACGAGCTTTTATTTATCATCAGGGTCAAAATATAGCAATTTCTGATTTTGAAATCATCTTTGTGGATGGAGATGCTATTACTATTCACTGTAACAGTGGCTTCAGGGTAAATGGACAAGAATCAGCAACCTGTAGGAAGGGAAAATGGGAACCATCTCTGCCAAGTTGTGGTAGGATCATTAGATTTGATTGGATTTTGCTTTTGTTATTTATCAATTGAAATTTGTATTACTTAAACAAAGGGAGTGTAGAGGACATATTCTCAAAGGTGTCAGGCAGTTGTCAGTACATACTGTATCCACTGAGTGACTGAAACTAAATCCTTAATTTGTTACTCTTCGTTTGCCCTGTACAAAGCGGGAAAAAATTAACAGATTTTCATTCTCGAAATCTCACTTTTTCTGGGGGTTACTTTGTAATCCCCAATTCCAGACCTCCGTCCTTCTGTTGGACAAATGATGATAACGAGAGATAGACAGAGAACAAGCAAACCCTGGTACAGTTTGTTGATTAGGTTTTTCGGTTTGTTTTTCTTTACTTGGTTATGTTGTGGTTTCATTGTAACAGCAATATTCTCGACAACAACAATATTTTGTAAGTTTTGAAAAACTTTTGAATTCCCATCAGTAAGTGGTTAAAAACGTGCTTAATTTCAAGTGACAAGATCAACAAATCTTAGGGGGTTTGATCATTTGAAAATGTTTACTATGATTTACTTTTAAGATGCCAAAAATGTATGTCATTGGTCATTTTTTTTCTTTGTGGAAACCAAAAAAGACATTTTTGGTGTAGGTACCTTCAGAAGACAATCCATAATGATGAATTTACAATATTGATAACCTTCATATTTCAGAAGCTACGTATAGGCATAGCTGTGAACGACCTGAGAGAATAGACAACATTGCACAGTACCTGAATGGACTGGATAAAATTGAAAATATTGATTTATCTATCACTACCATTACACATGGAGGTACTATAATATCAAGCTGTCGTAATCCATTAGTGAACAAGCTGGTGACTTCATCCTTACGCATATGTCGTGATGGAAGATGGGAGGGAGAAGCACCTCATTGTGGTATGTGATCTTTGAATAGATGCTTAAAAACCTTCATCAATGTATAACAATTTTGTAGCTAGTGTCAATTGGTTTGAGTTTACTACTGTACACTCAAAACAACGATACAAGCTTATGAACATGTTACTTAAGACTTTCAATGTTTTCAAGCCACTCTCAATTGTTAGAGGAGCTGACTTAATCCTTTAGACAAGTCCTCAAGATAAGTGCTAGAATGTGTACAACTTCCCCACAGCTTGCCAATGCATTAGATTAGGTTGCATACATATGTACCTAGAGATTAATAAAGTATTTAATAATTTCATTGAGTGATTAAATGAAAGAATCTTGTGGGGACTATTTAATGTTGTATATAATTTCTGTAAAAGATGCTCTTATTGTAGGGAAAGGAGTTTCAATTGTCCTTGTTGTCAAAATATTTCACCCTTATTAGAAGGGATCAGGGAAAACAGCGTTGTGACAAATTCTGTATAATTTTATTTTAATATTAGTTCTCTAACAAGAACACCTTTACAACACACTCAGAAAGCTTGTATTATTTGTTTAAAAATGTACTTTTGGAAAAGTTGTTTAGGTTGAAGACAAAATTTGAAATAGTTAAGAAGTTTTAACATTCTATATGTACATGACTATTTAAATATTCTAATCTTATGGTTCATATTCAACAGGCATTGTGTAATTTATACAAAACATATATTATGGCAATGGTTGCTGTAACTAACAATCATGTTTTTAATTCAACTCTAGCGCTTGCCCAAACACAGTTTCATCTTCCATTGATGGAGAGAATGCGTTATCAGTACTATGCCAACGGCACTCTCCTTATCCACCCTGGCATTGGTCACCTTATCATTGGATGTAGAGTAAGCCAAGGATATTTGCCTAACCTGGTTGTTCCTCATAGAGAGTCCATCATTTCTAAGCTTGGAAATGCCAAGAATTATGGAGCACCAAGGGAGGAACTTTCTGGTGTTTATGAGTGTCAAGCACTAGGAAGACCATCAGTCAGTCACAGTCTTGGTATTCAGGTAAGAGGTAAGTTTCACCACAAGGAAAGAAATGTAACAACAGCATCTCCAAATAATATTTTATAATCATTAGTTTAGTGCTAGTATTATTTGTCTTGGCGGGAATTTTTTTCAGGAGGATATTGTTCTTTCCTCCAGTAAATTATGTTAATTAAAAGCAATTTATTGTAGCTGTAATTCAATTTATCAATTTTATGATCAAATGTTCTTATACTCGGCATCTGTTCTCACATTTCCTCCTGTCTATGATGTTACATCCACATTGTGTTCCGTGTTGGGATCGGTGACTGCCGTGTGTTGTTCCATGCTTTAAGCTTAATGCTCAGGTACTTCTGACAGTAGGGCGTCTTGACCAGGTTTCTAACCCACACCTGATGACTTAGCCACCAGAACTTGAGATCTATGCACTAAACCTGTAGGCCACATCAGACATTTATACTGGTTCCGCTGATCCACAAGATTTAGCCGGCAACCAATTGACGTAGGCATAGTTGGGAAAGTGGCTGGATTTGTTAGAACTGGCAGCCAATGGGAGCCTAGTATTTGCATGGCTTTTCTAATGTGACTGGGTGGTTGATGACTTATATTGTTGCTGGAGTAAAGAATCAGCATCAAGAGAAATGATTACTTACTTACTTACTTACTTATTGCGACTCAAAAGGTCGGACTTTAGTGATAGCTCTCCAAACCACCCTATCCAGCATGCAGTTCTTGATGTCTTGTCCACTTAAACCTGTGTCCTCTGCTAGGAGTTTGATTTATCTTAAGGGGGCTGGCCTCTTGATCGTTTTCCATGTTTGGGTTGCCATAGTAGAACCCTGGAGGCAGCTTCATCCCTATTCCTTGCACAGTGTCCTGCAAATCTCAGTCTCCTACTCCTCAGCCTTTCCGATATTGGCTCAATTTAACCATACAAGTCCTTATTGGTGGTGTGTGTTTGCCATGGGACATTTAGTACTTTCCGTAGTAGGCGAGTATAGCAACCATCTAGGGCCTTTTTTAGCTTTGATGTCAATGTCCATGCCTCTGCTCCATATGTTAGAACTGATTCTACAGTGGTGATGAATAGCTTGATCTTTAGGTCCCTTGGCAATTTACTCTTCCAGATTTTGTCCATTCTGTTACAGGCTTTCCATGCCTGTGCTTTCCTGATGTTAAAATCCTTTTCACTGCTGGCAATCCAAGTTCCTAAGTATTTGAAGTCCTGGACAATTTCCAGGTCACTTCCATCCAGAGTATTAATTGCAGATGGGGCTTCATTGTACACCATAGCCTTGGTCTTCTTGACGTTCGTTCCTAGTCCAACAGTTAGTGCAGAGGCTTCTACGAGATGTAACAACACTTCTGCGTCTTTCAGATGATTATTACAACAAAAAGTATTAATTTTCAGAACTTGTTTAAGCTTCTGGAGTAATATGTAGTTACTCACCGTGATTCGCAGAACCTCACCTAAGCCTGGCCCATAATAATAATAATAATAATAATACTAAACCGTTCTTATAAAGTGCATTACACACAAAGTCCGAATGCGCTGTACAATGTCAATAGAGAACAAACAAAACAAAACTAGTCAGAGTTTAACAAATGAGTTTTGAGAAGGCGTTTAAATTGATCCAGATTTTTTGCATCTTTGATGTTTTGGGGGAGTTTGTTCCAAAGAGTGGGAGAAGACGTAGAAAAAGCACGTTGGCCGTATGACTTTGTCGATGTCGATGAACAGGCAAGTAGAGATTGTGATTGGGAGCGGAGTTTTCTTGGAGGCTTATATTTTTTGTGAATAAGTTCTTGCAAATATATTGGTGCATAGCCATGGATACAGTTATAGGTCAGAAGAAGGGGTTGGTACACAATTCATTTTCTAAATGATCTGCCATGGTATATGAATTATTATTATTATCTTGATCTCTGACTTACTTCCAATTCAGCCAAATACAATGATATAAACCAATGGTTGCAGCCTGTTCATTCTCGTAGGCCACATTTGTACAACAACAGGACAAAGGTCTGGAATGGAAGATTACACAATAATCCCATAAAATGGGATATCACAAAGCATGAAGTCCAGTACCTTCTGTCCCTCTTTTTACGGGTGCAATGAAGCATAGCAAGGTAGGTGCATGCCTGTGCATGTTTCACATTGGAATGTCCAGGTGGATGTTCACGTTAGCTGTCCGGCTGCCAGCAAAAAACCAGGGCGTTCCAAAATGTTTCCGGCCTGAATGAACTGTCTCGAGAAATTTGGCTTGCATACACATCAGCCGACGTGAAGTGGTTGAATCATAACTATTTGTGATTGTCAAGTCCTCATAGCTGGAGTCATCAGGAAGTATATTGGTTTTGAGTGTAAAATGATACTCAATGTTTTTTAGGCATAAAGATGGTCATGGCTGTTCCTTTAATTAACTTATTTAGTTACTGGCTGCTCACTCCTGAGAAATCGAGACTTTCAAGTTACCAGGAGTAACAATGTTAGGAGCTTTGATTGGTATTTTGTTGTAAATACCTAAAAGTGCTATTCAGATCAGATATCATGTGTTCAGAGAGCTGTTGGTCTCTGTTTGTTATAAAATCTCCTATAATAGATGAATTAAAACCACAGGCTGCTTCATCATTGCTTTAGTAAGAAACACTTTTTTTCCCTCTAGCTGTCTCTTGTCCAGAACCACTTCAACTTATGAATGGCAGACGTCTCGGTGATGATTTCACAATAACACAATCAGTGTCATTTAAATGCAATGATGGGTACCAGCTTCTGGGGGACTCCAAATTTAAATGTAATATTGGTCATTGGTCACCAAGTTTCTTTCCATCCTGTAGATGTAAGTATCAAAACTGAATGTTATTTGCATCCAACGTTTTAGAAACATTTGTGGGCAGTTGGTTTTAATAGCTTTGAAAACATGTACCGGTAGGACCACTCATCCACATGTTTTGAACCAATATTGAGCCATTCAAATTCCTGTGCAGCACTTCGTATGTCAGTACTTTGTATGTAGCGTTAAAACACACACACACACACCCAAGTGTGTAAATGGTATAATACCGAGGACATCCCATGCTGTGGACTTAGTTTTTTTAGCGACGTTCCCATTGGTTTTGTACACGAAACAAACCGAGGACTGTCCCCGATATGTTTTTTTTCCGGATCCCTATTGCTAAAGTCCTCGGTTTTAATGCGTAGACATGTTCAACCTTACATATGGCAGTTACAGGGTACTTCCATTGTTGTTCTATTATTCCCTTTTCTAAAGAAATCCTCTGTGGGGTACCACTTGAACAAAGAAAACCTTGTGGGGTAGCTTTGTTCTATTGTTAAAAATACCCTGTAAGTTGGCATGTGTAAGGGCACACCCACACACAAACGCAACCTTACGGATCGGATTTGTGGGGTCATGCTATTGTTGTTTTATTATTCTCAAGAATTCGCTTGTGGGGTCCAGGTTGAACAAAGAATTCTGTTGTGGGGTCCATTGTTCCATTGTGGAAAATACCCCACAAGGGCGCTCCAGTAAGCCCACACACACACACATACGCTTACATATGGCAGTTACGGGGTACTTCCATTGTTGTTCTATTATTCCCTTTTCTAAAGAAATCCTCTGTGGGGTACCACTTGAAAAAAGAAAACCTTGTGGGGTAGCATTGTTCTATTGTTAAAAATACCCCGTAAGTTGGCGTGTGTAAAGGCACCCAAGTGTGTAAACACCTGCAATTTGGGGACCTATTGTCCCTCTTTTGTTTGTACTTGAACTTTTAGGCAACAACTCCCATTGGTTTTGTACACACTTTCCAACTGGGGACCTTCACCTAACCGGGGACCCCATTGATCTATTGGTATAGGTCCCCGGTTTGAATGTGTATACCTACCCCCCCCCCCCCACACACACACACACCTATCGTTTTTGTAAAATGCTATAAATTGGTTATAACTCATCACTTTTTGCCCAAATAAAATTAAACTTAAAACAAAACAAAACAAATTGCAAAAATAATCTTATATTCTTAAAGATTATTTTTGTGGGTGAGCAATAGAAATTTGACTAGAACAGGATTTAATTACTGAAAGCAAAAGTCACACCCCCTTAAGTTGATTCCTCTACTGCCACTTCCCAGCATTGAAAACTTGTGTGTGATCTCTGAATATACGGCAGTTATAGGTTGAATGGCTTCTGTCTGGCACCCCAAACGAAGATATTGACAAAATAGGAAGACTGCCAACATTATATAGGGCTAGATAGCTCAGTTGGTAGAGCACTGGCATGTTAATCACAGGCTCGAATCCTGTTCTTATCAATTTTTCACAAAAATTCTCACCTAAATGTATGCATTAGTGTCGAGAGGCCTAAATAACATTGTCATTTAATCCTGGTGACCCACTTCTTAAGTCAAGGTTCTCAATTCCACTTTCCTTTAAATCTTGCAATTGCCCTAGCTGTTATTCTGTGGGCAAACAAGACAATAGATAAAAGTGCCATTTAATGATTCTAACTATGCAAGTGAAGCTTGAAATGCATACTGAAGTGAGGATTGAACATTTTGACATTTAAAAGCTCATCACCGGGTACTAATGACGTAAGCAAAGGTCCTCCCTCTACCCATATTTTGTAAACTTCATTTGCTACTGTTGATAACTTGTTGAAGTTGAATGATTTATTATAATTGCAGCTCTAAACTGTTTTGAGATCCTAACTGACGATCCACAGATCGTTATGGAGAGTGGAGGGACATCAGTTGGTTCAACAGTAGCATTTTACTGCCATCCTGGATATAGATTAGTTGGTGACGATTTCTTGGAATGTCAAAATGGTGGTATCTGGTCAAACTCTATTCCATACTGTGAAGGTAAGATTTTCATTAATAATGATTCATGATTTGTAATAATTAACACTTGAGGCCACGGGGGTAGTGAATTATTATTATAATAATGAAATGAAATATATAAAGCAATTGTTAGACCCTTGAAAATCTGAAGAGAGTCAGCTGGAATGAAGTGGAAGGCTCTTTGACCATAGAACTTAGTGGAACAAATAGCTTGATATGACAGGCAAGCAATGCATCAACCATGGAACTTCCACATTATGGACACCAAGTCAATCGACCCCCCTTTGTTTGACGCAAAACGCACCTCCCTGCAATGGGTGTCTACCATTTCCAACATTTTTGGACTCATTTCCTTTGTGTAAATTTTGACTCCCAAAGTGGCGGACAGGATGGGCTCCTGTAAGCGTACATCACATCGTGAAATGGGTCAATAATATTGTGTGTATTGCACTTTTTATACCTTACATGGACATGAGGACCACAACAGGGTATTATTGACAATAGTTATGTGGAGTTACTTTCGCTTACAATAAATGATTTGGATCTCCCTGTACATGTACATCTAAATCAAAGTAGTTTATTGAAAATGTTTTTACTGTAATAATGCAGTCTTTGTCCAAGTCATATACCCAAGATAACAGCATAAAACCTTCATTTTAAACTTGTTCCTTTTCTACCCTTTTTCCATAAAGGGTTTTAAATTTCAAATTCATCACTTTAAATTGCTCTTTAAATTTGAGTGTGGAGGGTTTCAAATTTCTGAAAAGTGGAAAAGATTTGTACAAAAAGGGGAACAAATTTGTCATATTAAAAACTAATAGAATGGGTGTGTAGCTAATTCTTTTCATAAAGTTGCAGTGACAAACTTGACTGACATAAATTAATATTGTTTGTTTAGATTTGTAGTATTCACAAAAGAAGCACTCTGCAAACCACTGTACTTAAACAATAATAATAATAAATAATAATGGCTATTTATATAGCGCTCATATCCGTCACTCAGTGACGCTCAAGGCGCTTCAACATTAAGTATTTTCCTGCAAGGTATTTGGGGGCTACGTTTGAAGTATGAGACCTACTCCTTAACATAGCACCATATAATGGTTTACAAGGTGCTGTGGCGCAATATGCTGTCAATCAAACCAGGAACCCGGACTCTTTTCGATAAGTGCACTGGGTTCTTTTACGTGCGTTACACAACACACGGGACCAACGGCTTTACGTTCCATCCGAAGGACGAAACAATCATGGTTAAGTGTCTTGCTTAAGGACACAAGTGTCACGACTGGGACTCGAACCCACACTCTGCTTATCAGAAACAACAGAGCTTGAGTCCAGTGATCTTATACGCTCGGCCACGAAACGCCATGAATAAAGGATTAACTAAATGTTCTCACCATAGAAAAGGAGGTTCCGAAAAATATGTGTAAGGCATACATTGATATAGATTTGGAATGCTGTTGCGCTGGTTTTTTTTATATTATAGTGATGCATTCTGATACTTACATGCACACAAAGATGGTGAGAACAACAAGACTTGGGGTCTTTAAAAGTAGCCCTCTCTGGACAGCTGAAAGAGGTTTGACCACTCTTGCTGATTCCTTAATAGTTTTTAACTTACAATTGCCAGAAATAATCAAAACAATTATCAAATTATGAAAATTACCTGAAGTTTATCTGCAAAATTCTCAAATTCCTTTGGTCTGAACAGTTACATGTAGGAGTTAATTAGTGCATTTTGACTCGTACATATAAAATCAAAACAGTATTTTGATTCTACAGAGAGAGCTGATCTGACTACAACTGAGCATGCAATGTTGGATTGTGGAGGTGACTGTGAGATATGGGAGAGATGTGTTGGTACTGACAATGGGCAGATGATATGTAACTGTATTCATCCTATGCATTGTGAGGAGGAGGAAGATGGGCCTTATTGTGGATCTAATGGAAAACAATACAGAAGCATCTGTGAACTCAAAGCTACTGGATGTCTGCTACATAATGACATTGAAATAGATTACCATGGGCCATGTAGACAAGGTTAGATTTTAAATTATTCATGGATTAGTGGTTAACGCTAATGGTGTGTTGACAAATAAATGCCCTGCTGAGATTAATCTCATTCATCTTGATGTTGTTTGTTTCAGCCACAATGACCTTGACATGTGATCTAGGAGGCCCAAAACATTGAACTTCTGGGGGATCTCAAAACCAATCCAAACATTAATGTAGCGGCTCCACCCTCCAGTAGTCAAGGTGGTGGGGTGATCGATTTCTTAATAATTATGTTTAAGAAATGAGGCTCCAAAACACTCTGATGAAATCTTCAAATGTTCATTTGTTTAATTATTATGTCACCGTTGATTCACATTCAATTACAAAGTGTAGCACAACTCGATGTGGGACATTGAAGATCAAGGAGATGTAATAAAGGAAAGAAAAACCCTGTATGACAAAACATGAGCACAAATTATTATAGTCCACAACCAGTCTGCCTTACATCAAATGTTATTGTTTGTTTCCGGACTAGTGTCAGATTTCATACTAATATTGTAGCATAGCTATTACATAGGTATTTGAAAATACACGTTAAAACATATTGTAAATCAAAATGAATAAAGAGTCCTTACCCTGTCGCTCTACCAATGGAGATAAAACACTATGACATCAACTTCTGTTGGCACTCTAGTTTTTAAGCTAAGCCAGAAACAGAAACGAAATACATGTAGATATACTATCAAATGTATTACACATCTTGCAAAACAATAATACACACTCTAAAATAAGGTTTGCAGGCTACTTAACCCCGGCAAAGTTTGAGTATTTAGCAAAACAACCACACTTACAATCACTGTGCATTAAAACAACGCGTACTCATGTTATACACTGTCACTAACAGTGCAATGCCCTATACAACGCATACAACAACAACCCCCGATAACTTGAATACACAATACTATGTGTAGTACTGTCGCCATTTTACACAACAGACCCTTGAAACTTTGTGGAAGTTTGTGACCTAAAGTTCTGTTTAGTTACAAGAACAATCATATGCCATCAACTCACCAATACTTCGTTATTGTCTAAGGGTGTTGTTAGTTCTGGTCCAGCTTGCTGGGACGCCTCAAAATGGATCAAACAATACTCGAATTACAGCACAAAATAAATGAATGAGTGTACTTTCACAAGTAATCTGGCAAGGACAACACAAGCCGCCGCACGCACATGTGTGCGTGTATGTACAGCGTATTGACAGCAACGTTGCCGTGTCACAGTGAATCATTAAATTATCATCCGCTGCCCTACGACACAATTTTGACAAGAATTTTACTATGAATTATCTTAAAATATTAAACTTAATACAAAATAATTTAAGAAAAACATGTTTCATGCAGTGGTTTCAAAATAAAAGATAGAAATATTTAAACAATAATCTAATGACTGGGCACTACTTTGTTTCAGCGCAGTGTTCAAAGTGTAAAATGCCTAGCACAGGCAGGGATAATATTTAAAGGGAAAAACTTTATCCTCAAAATGCGTTCTCCTACATCTTCCCTGCTTTTATACCAGCGCCCACGAATGGTATTAGTAAAACAACAAAACAAAGCGACGAAATATATGCTTGTCCAAAAAACAGATCTATATTGAACAATTACAAATTAACAATGATCTCAGCTTAGAAAAATACTTCATCAACACATAATCCAAAACAATATAAATGAGAAACAAACTGTAATCTGTGTGGGGAAAAACCCCGTCTCTCTACCGGGAGACGCACAACAGACCACATTATATACTCCAGCTTCACTGCAATTAAGTCTTTTTCCAAACCAGGATTTCTTTTATACCTCTACAGTATTTAATCATACCCTCTGGATTTAAATGGCAACCATCAACCAAATATTTCTGATAGTGTATACGTCTCTGTGTGTAAACACTTGCAGAAGGATAACCTGATTCCAATGCTCGATGAAGGAGTCCATTGTAACGTCTTACACGGTGATTAAAATTGGTCACCGACACTTGGCCGGGCCGATTAATTATTGATCGTGGAATTACAGAGAAAATACCGATATGCCGAGGTCTGATACCTTCACTGTCTAACACATCTAAAAGCTTAGTAGCCTGCTGTACCACAACTGCTGGTGTATTTTCAGGACTACATAAGTCATTTGTACCGATATCAATGCATACAATATCAACAGACCTAGACTTAAGTTTCCTCAAATACAAATCTTGATTAGAAAATAATCTGTCAAACGTTAGTCCCGAATGACCATCGACATATAAACTTATGTCTTCTAGACCAATCAAGTCCTCAATCGATCTATGCTGCCTATTAGCTTCTCTTAGTAGTGTCTTTGGAAAAGAGTGACCAATCAGGATTGCTTCTTACCACAACATATTGATCAGAGCCAAAATGATCGACCAACTTATGGCGTTCGGTGAAACCAGTCTTTTTGACCAAAACCCTACTCCCCACGGGCAACGGACAGGCCTTAGCATATTTATCATAGCGTCTCTTGTTCGCCTCGGCAGTTCGATTCATACGATTCTTTGCTATGGTGTGTGCTTTTCGCAAGAGCCTAGTTTGGTGTTCAACCGTGTTATCACTCCAAGCATTGGTTGAGCAACTAAGCAAATGATCAATTGGTACCCTTGGTTTTCGACCAAACATGAGAGTATAAGGTGCATACCCCGTGACACTATGAGGAGTTGAGTTGTATACAAAAACGAGATGTGGAAGCAACTCGGGCCACCTATGTCTATCTTTCTGCTGCACCGACTTAATCAAACCACAAAGAGTTCTGTTGAAACGTTCAGTCTGTCCGTTACCCTGTGGGTGATAAGGGCTAGTTCTGGTCTTTTTGATCCCATAGAGATCACAGAATTCCCTAACAAGTCTACTTTCGAAATGTTTTCCTTGGTCAGAATGTATCCTTGTAGGAACCCCATAGTGGACAAACCAATTTCTGTGCAGAGCTCGGGCTACCTGTGGTGCGGTCTGATCCCTGCATGGGACAGCCATCGCAAATTTTGTGAAAGCGTCTGTCATTACCAACACATCTTCCAAATTCCCAATTCCTCGATCTAGCTTCACAAAATCAATTGCCAGACACTCCAGTGGTTGGAAGACCAATAAGTGTCTCATGGGTGGACGTACCACCGGTGTTGGGGTTTTGGCCACGACACAAGAGAAACAACTGCGAATATACTCTCGTACCTGCTTATTCATCCCCGGCCAGAAACATCGGTCTTTAATCAGGTTAAGAGTTCGTCCTACTCCTTGATGTCCCCACTGATCATGGGTACCCCGAATTACTTCCGCTTGTAACTGACCAGGAACAAGAAGCTGAAATACTTGACCAAGCCCTGGATCCTCTATGACCCTATACAAAACACAATGCTTTTCAACGATTCGTGCCCATTCACGCAGCCAGCCAGCAATGGCCTTCTTCTTCCTGTCTGAGGTTGGATAATCCTTGCCTGGTTCCCAGTGACTTTCCCAACGTTCCCAAATTTCACCCAATGCGTCATCTTTCTTTTGCATTGAAGCCAACTCAGTGTGGGAATAAGACGGTAATACTGAGGATTGCGTCTCATTGGGATAGAGGTCTTCATTTTCAACAGATACAGACATTTCATGGATCGACAAAAACATCTCATGAGGCAGTGGCATGCATCGAGTAATGGCTCTGAGTGCTGCAGAACTTTCTTGAACGGACATATTATTTGCGGGATTTCGGCTAAGGGCATCTGCACACTTATTAGTTCTGTCTGGTCGATACCTAATATCCAATTCGAAAGGGGCAAGCTGGGCTACCCAACGCTGTTCGGTAGCACCAAGTTTAGCATTCAGTAAGTGAGCTAACGGATTATTGACGGTCCACACCACGGTCCGACGACCCATAAGATAATCGCGGAATTTTTCCGACACTGCCCATTTTAGGGCGAGAAGTTCCAACTTGAAACTTGAAAGGTCTGGGTAATTCTTTTCGGCACCCCGAAGCCCGCGACTAGCATAGGCAACAGGATGCAGGTTTCCAGAGTCATCGTATTGCAATAAACACGCCACAAGACCTTTGAGGGATGCGTCAACCTCCAAAACAAAATCTTTATCAAATCTGGGGAATGCCAGAACTGGAGCCTTACTAAGTGCCATCTTCAGTTCCCCAAATGCGGAGTCCTCTTTTGCTGACCAGTCAAAAGGCTCAGGTGGCTTCCCTGCTTTTTTCCTTGCCTTGCCAGTCAATGCATGCAGAGGGCCAGCAATCTTGGAGAAATCCTTCACGTATCGCCTGTAATAGGAAGCCATTCCTAAAAATGACCGAACATATTCAACACTTGTAGGAGTTGGCCACTGCTTGATGCGTTCTATCTTGTCTAGGTCCACTGATATACCCTTATCGCTGACGACATGACCCAAATGTTTAACCGACCTCTGGAAGAACTTGCATTTACCTCCATTTAGCTTAAGGCCATTCTCAACTAACCTACTAAATACAGTAGAAAGTCTGTCCAAGTGATCTTCGAAGGTTTTCGAGAACACCAGGACGTCATCAAGATATAAGACGAGCTTAGAAAGGTTTAAGTCACCAAATATTGCCTCCATTATGCTTTGAAACGTACTAGGGCTATTTATAAGACCCTGTGGTAGCCGCAGGAATTCATACAAACCCCAAGGTACTCTAAATGCTGTCTTGGATACAGATTCAGGATGGACTGACACCTGAAAATAGCCATGGGCTAGATCCATAGACGAAAATAATTTGGCACCTTCAAGAGAGTCTAGCGTCTCTTCTATTCTAGGTAAAGGGAACGAGTCCTTTGTAGTTTTCTCATTAATTCTCCTATAATCAACACAGAGACGAAGCTGACCACTCTTTTTCTTCACCAGCACAATGGGACTTGCGTATGGGCTTACAGACTTCCTAATAACTTGTCGATCCAGTAGATCCTGTAGCATTTGCTTGACTTCTTTCATCTGATTCGGAATAACCCGTCTGTAGGGCAAATTCACTGGTTTCTCATCCGAGAGCTTGATCTCGTGTGGGATCAAGTCACAACAGCCTAGATCATATGGACCCATTGAAAATGCACCTTCATGCTTCTTAATCAAAGTTACGGCTGACGACGCAGTATCGCTGTCGAGGTCCTTAACGCTGACCCCTGGGGGCAGTAAATACGTTGAGCCATCAGAGAATTTAAAAATCTCCCGTTCCTGCCCATTCGCCCCTTGGGCCTTATTTACTAAACACAAATCGTGAAAATCAGACTCAGACTCAACAAGGTCATCAGAAACCACCTTCTGTAGAGTTACAAGTATTTGCCCATTATGAAAATCAGTTACGATTTCGTCCTTGGCATGAACAGCTGACGCAATAGCTAGTTTCGTGAGAGCCGGAATAGCCAGGTGTTCTGGGCCCGAATTTGCAACCAAGACAGAAACAGAAGTATCATTCATTTCCTGAATGCCCTCAATCATGGACCAACAACCCCGGGTTTCTTCTTGTAGAAGATCGTCACTGCAACCGGCATCCGATGGATGAGGTTTTAACAAAAAAGGGTTTTCCCCAAACCGCTCAACGGTAGCGCTAATAGCGCAAGGTATTAACTTGACACTGTCGGGCGGCAATGTTTCACATTTCTGCGTCCACACTTCAGCAATATGGGGGTTTGAGACAATAGTCTCGTTTGTCTGATGGCAATCTGCATCCACCGACAAGAACCACCGCAGAGCTAAATCCCAATCCGAACTTAGTTTGCACAACTTAAGTTTCCTAAATCCAGCTGATAGTTTACGCAATACATTACAGCCCAACAGAACAGGAAAATCCTCTTTTCTACCTAAAGGTGCCGGAGATTCCTCCTTAGAAACCAAGAAGCATGCGTTAAACTCATACCCCATAACCTTAACCGGCGCCTCAAGAAAACCTTCAACTGGTATACCGAGTCCATTGGCGCCCACCAGTTTAAGAAATGCACCCACCTGATCCAGACTCCCAACCTTTGATGCCAAGTATTTATGATAAAACCTTGAGGAAATGAGGGACGTTTCTGCACCAGTGTCTAGCACACAATTTGCTGAAACTCCATGAATAAGAATTTTGGCAGTCGGGCTGCCTCCAAGGAGTTTCTCACTGTCGTCCTTCGTCATCATCCTATCAACATCCAAGTGTGTATCTTCTAACTTGTCAGAAACATCATTATTTAAAATTGGTTTCGGGGGCTCCTGTTTGGCAGGCACAAATATTTCCTCCGCCATGGTGCCCTCTATGGCGGAGGCACCGAGTTTCCCGACGGCCGAGTCGGATTGATTGCGGTTGCTTGTTTCCTTTCGGTGTCGTTCCTTTTCTTGTAGCACTGCTCCTCTGTGTGTCCCCGCTTGCTGCAGTAAGTGCACGCAAGGTCATTGCGGTAGGACCTACTTTTGCTGCGATTCGAACCCACTGTAGAGAGAGACTGTAACGAGGTTGCCACCTCCTGCAGCTGTGTGCCCATATTTGTCTGCTGTTTGACAAGCAGTTCTAAAGCCGCCTGAAGTTGCTTTTGACCCTCGACTAATTCTGTTAACAGCTTCTGGTTATCTGCGCTCGCGAGTTTTGTTTTCGGAACTTCACTGCGTTTTTTGGTAACCGCACACACCTCAGCACCCAGACATTCTTCATCGGCTAACAATTCAAGTGCCAGCTCACGCAATTCATAGAAAGACATTTCCGGATGATCTATGGCCAATCTACGAAGTTCTCGTTTGGCAGAGACGTCACTCACCCCCTTGATGAGCTGTTCTCTAAGTGCCTTCTCCTTGAGCTGCAAAAGTGCATCTCTTTCATCAGACTCATCAGCGGCTGCCTCCATTCGATCATAGAGGCGCATGATAGCTCTGCTATACTCTGTCAAAGATTCTTCATCCTTCTGTACACGACCATGAAATGAGGCATTCAGCGATTGAACTGACTCCGGAGAGCCGAATCTACGTTTCAACAATGCCGTGAGACACTCGAAATCCTCCCTTTCTTTTGGAGGGGAACACAAAACCTCTTCCCTGGCATCACTTCCCAAATGATCAATCGCTGTGCTGACCAACTCTCCTCCAGAGAGACCAAGTTGCCTGGCGTATGTGTCTAAGTCATTTAACCATTCTTGTAATGTGGGATCACCTGTCTTACAAGGTACTCCGTTGAATTTTGGCAGTTTGACAGTCGGGGCCCGTTGATATCTTAAGTTTTGAAAAGCATTAGCTAGCGTTTCGGCCAGAGCTTGATTCGACTGGGCCATAACCTCCGCAAACCCCTCAGGTAGCGCCATGTTAGTTATAGGCTATCTTATAGATTTTCTCAACAAATGAAAGTATCAGACGCTGTTTTTTTTTTTTGGGGGGGGTATTGTAGTACACGCGAGACAACTGTCTTTGCCTAAAAGTTATGTTAGACAAAACAGCATGCCAAGATATGTTACTGACCGATTAATGGATTTGGGCTCCTTCCTAATTAAGCATTGGAAGTAAAACCAAAGAGGCAAACAGCTTAACACCTAACTCAACATGTTATACGAAAATAAAACATAAAGTGCCACTTAGAATGGTACATCACACCACTGACTCAACATCAAGGGTACATCTTTAAAGTGACCGCATGTGCACGCTTATTTTTGTTTCACTTGACTCTGGATGATGTTGTACACACTGCCCTCACACACAAACGTGATGTGAAAACTATTCAACTTGTGAGTGCAGAGATTTCAGTTTTAGCCAATTAGCAAGGTTATCAATGGTGTTGATCTACCATCCATAAGTATGGAAAATGGAAAATACATTACACATTAATTTTATCTTTTAGTTGAAGTACACAATGGCATTGGTAACAAATATTATTAATAACCAAATATTGCAATAGTATAGTCTACATGCATGGCAAAAAAAAAAATGTGACAGGGGTCTTTTCTGGAGTCACTATCCTGTCTACGACGCCAATTTTCTGTAGCGGCTCCACCCTCCAGTAGTCAAGGTTTTGGGATGATCGATTTCTTAATAATTATGTTTAAGAAATGAGGCTCCAAAACACTCTGATGAAATCTTCAAATATGTCACCGTTGATTCACATTCAATTACAAAGTGTAGCACAACTCGATGTGGGACATTGAAGATCAAGGAGATGTAATAAAGGAAAGAAAAACCCTGTATGACAAAACATGAGCACAAATTATTATAGTCCACAACCAGTCTGCCTTACATCAAATGTTATTGTTTGTTTCCGGACTAGTGTCAGATTTCATACTGATATTGTAGCATAGCTATTACATAGGTATTTGAAAATACACGTTAAAACATATTGTAAATCAAAATGAATAAAGAGTCCTTACCCTGTCGCTCTACCAATAGAGATAAAACACTATGACATCAACTTCTGTTGGCACTCTAGTTTTTAAGCTAAGCCAGAAACAGAAACGAAATACATGTAGATATACTATCAAATGTATTACACATCTTGCAAAACAATAATACACACTCTAAAATAAGGTTTGCAGGCTACTTAACCCCGGCAAAGTTTGAGTATTTAGCAAAACAACAACACTTACAATCGCTGTGCATTAAAACAACGCGTACTCATGTTATACACTGTCACTAACAGTGCAATGCCATATACAACGCATACAACAACAACCCCCGATAACGTGAATACACAATACTATGTGTAGTACTGTCGCCATTTTACACAACAGACCCTTGAAACTTTGTGGAAGTTTGTGACCTAAAGTTCTGTTTAGTTACAAGAACAATCATATGCCATCAACTCACCAATACTTCGTTATTGTCTAAGGGTGTTGTTAGTTCTGGTCCAGCTTGCTGGGACGCCTCAAAATGGATCAAACAATACTCGAATTACAGCACAAAATAAATGAATGAGTGTACTTTCACAAGTAATCTGGCAAGGACAACACAAGCCGCCGCACGCACATGTGTGCGTGTATGTACAGCGTATTGACAGCAACGTTGCCGTGTCACAGTGAATCATTAAATTATCATCCGCTGCCCTACGACACAATTTTGACAAGAATTTTACTATGAATTATCTTAAAATATTAAACTTAATACAAAATAATTTAAGAAAAACATGTTTTATGCAGTGGTTTCAAAATAAAAGATAGAAATATTTAAACAATAATCTAATGACTGGGCACTACTTTGTTTCAGCGCAGTGTTCAAAGAAGTGTAAAATGCCTAGCACAGGCAGGGATAATATTTAAAGGGAAAAACTTTATCCTCAAAATGCGTTCTCCTACATTAAGTTTGAAGTTGATATGCCAAGTCCTTCTTGAGTTATCACTCAGACAACTTTACTTTGTTTCAGCCATAATGACCTTGACATCTGCACTCTATAAAAATTCATCCGAGCGGAAGTAAAGAATGTAATTTGATTATTATAACAAAGGCTACCAGAGAATCAGGTCAAATAATGTTGCCAGCATCACCACTTGGAGCACTGGTGTACAACTGGTAATAAGTAACATCACTTATCAGTAAACTCCAACCGTGAATCATTAAATTTAGTTGTGAGAAACAGACTATAAATGACACAAATTCATCAAGAAGCTTGATTAAATATACACCAGAATAACTGTTACCTTTTTATGTGAGATTCTCAAATAAATAGACAGTTGCTGTACTTTGACAGCTACTGTATTAGTGATTCTTGGTTAAAAAGTTTCTTATTATGACAACCCCATGAGGGGCCAATATGCTTTTCAAATCTCAAGACTGAGTCACACACAAGATTGGAGCTAAGATATACCAAGTCCTTCCTGAGTTATCACTTTGACGGGCCTTTTGTTGTAGCCACAATGACTTTGACATTTGACCAATGTCAATGTTATTAGGAGATTGCTTTTGAAATATTTCACTAAAATGAGCATCATATCTCCAAAAAAAATCAAATCAATTGACTGACAGGAAAGAGGTTTGTCCTGTTTTTTGTTTTGTTTTGGGTTTTTTTTACTTCAGGATGTTTCATTAGTGACCTCTTCTCAGTGTCAAATTTCCTTGAAAGATGTGCAGAGTTACAATGCTAAAGATGTAGCTCTTGAATTGCCCAAACATCTAGACTTGGATGTGTGGTGATGTGAAGGGTCTGCCAACATCAGATAACATCCTGTAATTCAAGGGACTTCATATCCAAATGGATAGGATACCCATTTTGGGGGATTAAAACTGTTGTCTGTACACTGGTAACCTGCTTGACAAAGAATAGCATTTAAGGTTCTTAAAGTGAGGGGTTGGTTCCCTAAGTCATGGCCCTTGTTATCATTGTTTTCTCAAAAAATCAATACCCTTTGGGAGTCAAAGTCCTTGATATCCTATACCGGACCATTCCACAGATCCAAGAGAGATGGGTCAGGTCCCAGAGTTGTGTAGTTGTTGTTGTTTTTTTGTTTTGTTTTTCTAGGGGTGGAAAAATATTTGCACTCATATACTTGTCAACAAAATCTCTTATGTCATGTTACATACATACAGACTTACCCAAATCAAACCCTCTGATTTTGGAGCGGTCTGTTCAGCCATCGGTTTTTTGTACAGGCTTCCAATTTCTAGACAAGTCACTGAGATGTACAAATCATTGCGAAATGCACAGACAACTTTGGATGGGTTGCGGATAATAAATGTTGGTGCTATCCCATCCAGTGACGCTGTATCTGTTGACTTGTTGTAAATTTAGAAGAGTATTTGTGGTAATACAATTCCAAATGTAATATCTGTGCTAGACTATTTCCAATTTTGTTATGTTAACTGGGAAGTGGTGGGGAAAAAGTTCAACCGAAAGAGTATGACCTTTTTTTTTACCATGTCGGTCGGTGGTGAACGGGTTTTTTTCGAGATCAAGGATATTTTTGCAGATCCTTTTGGTAGCAATAACTAGTTTTCGGAAGTCTTGTTCGCTTCCTCTTCAGTTGCATGTAGGTCGATTCAGAGAATCGGGTAAATCTCTTTTGGACATCCTTCGAAAAAATATGTTCATGGGTTTGCAACAAATATTTGTTTGGGGTTGGGGACATAGCCGATGGTATGTCTTTGTTTTTGAGTGCCCAAAGGTGTGTATCCGTTGTTGGATCGTTTAAAGTAAGGCAATTAGATCCTCAAGTGTTTCTTGTAATTCATATGAATTATTTGCGGGAGAGTGGTCGTCAAGGTTACTTTCAGACGCAGTATGGTCTGGTGGTAGTTTTGGTCTAACAATCATTTCCCGTATATTTTTGTCTTTTTTGAAAGCAATGAAAGGTGGGTTCGGAAAAATGGCCGAGAGTGTTTCATCGCTTTGAATTTGAGGCCAGAATTTGTTTATTGCCCGTGATATATCCTTTTTTCAAAAATCTGCATGTTTTTTCCCTAATTTCTATAATAAACAGGACTTTAACAATAGGGATCCGGGAAAATGACCTATCGGGGACAGTCCTCGGTTTGTTTTGTGTACAAAACCAATGGGGATGTCGCTAAAAAAACTAAGTCCAAACCATGGGATGTCCTCGGTTCACACCATTTACGTGTGTGTGTGCGTGGGCTTACGGGAGTGCCCTTGTGGGGTATTTTCAACAATGGAAAAAGGTCATTATGGCTAAAACAAAAGAAATGTTGTCTAAGCTTTAACTCGAGAAGTACTTTGCTTCTCAACTTCAAACTTGGTGTGTACATTCGTCTTGGATCCCCCAGAAGCCTATTGTTTTTGAACCCCCTTGTCAAATGTCAAGGGCAATATGGCTATACAAAAAAATGTTGTCCAAGCCGTAAGGTAACTCAAGAAAGAGATGAATCTCAGCGGGTCATTTGTGTTTGTCAACACACCATTCTTGTTTTCTTCATTTTTTCCAAAAAGATATGGATTGTGTACTTTCAAAAACCAGTATAAAAGAAAAAATAGGGCTCAGCCATGATACCATGCTGTAATTAGCATGCCCTCCACACACCCCACTCAGCTACAACCAGAAGATGTCCACGTTTGTTTACTGCCCACTCAGATACCTCGTGCCTGTCAAACACATTTAGTAGCATGTCGTGGCCAAACTGTCTAGCGCACCGCATTCATGTCAAGGTGGCTGAGTTTACACATTGTGGGTTTGAATCTCCGTCCCTGCTCTTGTGTCCTTGAGCAAGACACAATTGCTCTATGGTGTTTATGTCCTAACTTATGGATCCTGCCGAATAATGAAGTAGAAGTTGAGGTAGAAGAATAAAGGGGCTTACCCAAACCTACAAATACATTACAAGAAACCCAACTTTTTAAGTTGATTCATTACAATCATTTGTGATAAATGTAATTTACTGGTATCTTTGGGTGGACATTATTAAACCAAACCTTTTGAAACTAATAATAAGCAATCCTTCGATGTCGAGGAAGATGTTCTCCACAGATTAACAAAGTTATTATGGTTGAGGTAGTTGGTGCCTAAGGTGACTCCGTCGATGGCTCAAAAGTCCGATCCGTGAGCCATATACTCTCAGGCAGACGTCACAGGTTGTAATTATAGGGAGGGTTGGACCATGGAGATGTCTTTCACGTTCCCTCTCCTTTCTCAGCTGTCGCTTAGTGGTTTGCGAGCTAGACGATTTATTTCAAAGCTAGCAGTACCTCTGTGCAACAGTTGCCTCCATGAGGTTCGATCTCTTGTCAGCTCCTCCCATGATGCAGTATTGATGCCACACTTTTGTAGCGATGCCTTATGGGTGTCTTTATAGCGTTTCCGTTGCCCTCCGTGAGTCCGATGTCCTTGGCTTAGCTGGAAGTAGAGTACTTTTTTAGGAAGGCGCTCATTTGACATCCGCACGCAATGGCCAGACCATCTCAGCTGGTGTTTGATGATCATAGCCTCAATGCTGGTGGTTTTTGCTGCAGTGAGGACACTTACATTCGTGTGGCGGTCTTCCCATTTGATGTTAAGAATCCTTCTGAGGCAGCGCTGGTGGTAGCGTTCCAATGTCAGCAGGTTTCTGCGATATGTAACCCAAGTTTCACAACCGTACAATAGCGAGGGGATTACAACAGCACTGTAAACAAGAAGTTTGGTGTGAGTTCGTAGATCATGATCATTGAAAACACGATGCATCAGCCTTCCGAAGGCAGAACCCGCACATTTCATTCTGTGATGAATCTCGTTATCGATGTTGGCTTTCTGGGAGAGGTGACTACCGAGACAGGCAAAGTGCTCCACATTTTCAAGTTCATGTCCACCAATGAAAATTTTAGGAGCAGGAGAGAGTTGACAAGGAGCAGGTTGATGAAGCACCTTAGTTTTGTTAATGTTGAGAGACAGCCCGAGACGTTCATATGCATCAACGAAGAGGTTTAGAGTGGATTGTTAACCAGCCTCGGAGTGTGCAACTATTGCACAATCATCTGCATACTCAAGCAGATTTACTGCAGTCACAGTGGTCTTGGTTTTGGCACGCAAACGAGCAAGATTGAAGAGTTTTCCATCCATGTGATACTCGATGTTTACCCCGGGCTGAAGGCGGTCTCCAACGAGAAACAGTATGGCAGCTAAGTACAGGGAGAATAGGGTGGGAGCAATGACGCAGCCCTGCTTGACTCCAGTTTTGATAGTGAAAGGGGCCGACTCTGAGCCATTACACAGGATGGTGGCCGTCATGTCTTCATGCAGAATCCTGACGATGTTAATGAACTTCTGTGGACAGCCAAAACGCCGTAGAAGGCACCACAGGGCCTCTCGATTGACAGTGTCGAAAGCCTTTGTGAGGTCAACACAAGCAAAGTACAGTTGTTGGTGCTGTTCGCGACACTTTTCCTGCAGTAGACGAGACACAAAAATCATGTCAGTGGTACCCCTGATTGGTCTGAAGCCACACTGTGATTCGGGTAGAACTTCCTCAGCAAGAGGGAGAATTCGGTTGAGGAGGATACGGGCAAGTATTTTCCCAGCAATGGAGAGAAGAGATATTCCACGATAGTTACCGCAGCAGGACTTGTCCCCTTTCTTAAAGATGGTGACTATTGTCAGGTCTGGGGGAATCATCTCCTTTCTCCAGATCTTGACTATTAGGTTGTAGAGTCGATTTGTCAAGGCAACTACACCAACTTTGAAGACTTCGGCTGGAATGCCATCAGAGCCAGTTGCCTTATTGTTCTTCATATACTTAATAGCACGCTGAAGCTCATTTATGGATGGAAGGTCAGCAAGAGATTCTTTGGTTTGGTGTTGAGGGACAGACTCAATGGTGATGTCTGTCACAGCTGAATTGCGATTTAGAAGTGACTGGAACTGCTCTTTCCAACGTGCGTTGATCAGGCGTTGATACCTTTCGTGTTTTGAATCAGGGTTGTACCATCAAGGGAACGCAGGGGTGTAGTCCTCGAGAGCTAGGTCCATACACAGCTTTTGTTGCATTGAAGAAACGTCGTGTATCATGATTATCGGCAAGGTGTTGGATCTCTCTGGCTTTAAGACGCCACCAGTTGTTCTTTATTTCCCTGATTTTCTTTTGGGCGTGAGCCTTAAGTTCTTTGTAGATTGTTTCCTTGTGCCTGAAGCTCAATCATTTTGCCATGCGCAGAAGGATTTCCTTTTTGCATCTAGCAAAGACTTAATCTCAGCAAGGTCAAAATGTGAGGTCATTACTACTTTTTTATTTCTACCACAGCTCAATTTGGTTGCTAAGCATTTTCTAACGGTAGTTTCTTTTTCAAACTTTGATCTTGGGTTTTGTTGTGTTCATGCAATTGTAATAGCGCCCTCTTGTGATGGCTTGTGAACAGAACGATGTTGAAATTTTGTAAGATTTACGAAGGAGGAATTAAAGAAGTGTTGTGTTGAATTCATCTAAGAACTGCAGTGTTTACATTACTTACGCGTGTATATAACATATTTGGCGACGAGGAGAAGTATAGATCATACTGAAATTATCCAGATACAATGGCATCGATTCCACCTCCTCAATTTTACCTGATGACTCCAGGGACTGCTCCCGTTCCGTGGATCCAGTGGCGAGGTATGTTTGAAACCTACACTATTGCTTCGGGTACAAATACATATCAAGCGGCACGCAAACGTGCACTGCTTTTGCACTGTCTCGGTACTGAAGGACAGCGCATATTCCATACACTACCACAAAATGCAGAGGATGTGGAGAATGAAAATGAATACGAAACTGCACTCCAGATTCTAGACAGACACTTCCAGCCTTAACTAAATGTGGTTGCTGAGAGATATAAATTCCGCAAACGTTCCCAGTTGCCAGGGGAATCTGTAGATAATTACATTCGTGAATTACGTGCTTTGGGATCAACCTGCAACTTCAATAACATGACAGATGAGATGATCAGAGATCAGTTTGTGGAGCGTACCAACTCTACTCAAATTCGAGAGAGACTACTGCTTGAACCAGCATTGACACTTGCTGATGCAATTACTATTTCACGTCAAGTTGAATCTGCAATTCCTGAATCTCAGATTATCGGGGAAAATTCCAGTCACATGCCACAGGCTGATGTACATGCAGTTACGCACCATAAACCCCGTCAGAATAAGTACAAAGCACGACAACATTACAACACTGCTACTGATCAACCACAACGGTCAAGACCAACACCTCCACAAAACAGTGCTACAGATGTGGTGATCAATTCCACGAGGCAAATGACCCAATCTGCAAAGAATGCTTCATGCTCTAAATGTGGGAAAACAGGGCATTATGCACGCGTTTGCCGGTCTGGACAGAGATTTCAGTCTACACGCAATTCAGTTCATGGAGTATTCGCGGATAATGAGAATAATTATACGTCTGCCCATGGAAATTCAAATGTCTTGACAATCCAGCACATTTCACATGCAGATAGCATCAAGTGTTCTGTTACTATGGGCACATCCGTTCCACTTACGATGATTGTTGATACTGGTGCTGCTGTATCAATAATTCCTGCATCCACATTTGGAAAGTTCTTTGCACGAGAGGCATTGCAGCCAACATCCGATAAACTTACTACTTACCTGCACGAACCTATTACAGTACTTGGTACATTCCACACCAGTGTTCGTCTAGTGAGTGATCCTAAGCGTTGTGCCAGTGCGCACATCTTTGTCGTTCAATCTGGAATTGTCATCATGGGACTATTATTTGATCCGAAGCCTTGGCGTTACAATCACAGGTGGTAAGATTATGCTCGTGAATGGTAATGATTCGCAAACTCCATCCTCCGATCCTTCAACTCCTAATGCGCCTACTTTTACATCCAACACTACTGCGGTGGACATGCGCAAACAATATCCAGAACTCTTCAGTGGAAAGGTTGGACTTGCAAAGAACTATGTACACAAAGTTAAAGTTCGCCCATCCGTTGTTCCTGTGCAACAGAAACTCAGAAATTTGCCATTCTCTGTTCGCGATGAAGTCGCTAATGAACTCAAACGTCTCGAAGATGCAGAGATAATCGAGCGTATTGACGCCAGTGAATGGGTGTCACCACTGGTGGTCGTGTACAAGAAATCCGGTCGGGTAAGACTTTGCGTGGATCTCCGTGAAGGGAATAAAGCTGTCATTGTTGACAAATATCCACTACCCAACATTCAAGAGCTCCTTGGTGAACTTCGTGGAGCCAGTGTTTTTAGCTCCCTTGATTTGAATTCTGCATACCACCAGTTACTACTACATGAAGACTCGCGTGACCTCACAGCCTACATTACACATGTTGGATTGTTCCGTTTCAAGCGTGTGTGTTTTGGATTAGCTTCTGCACCGTCTGCATTCCAAAAACTCATGTCATGTGCTCTTAGTGGCCTCCATGGAGTACAGTGTTACCTTGACGACATTGTCATATCCGGTCGCAATCAGCAGGACCATGATGTAAATCTCCATGCAGCGCTGAAACGCCTTACAAAGCTAGGTATTACTCTGAACTATGACAAATGCCACTTTAATATGCAGACCCTTCATTTCATGGGACATACGGTTTCATCTGAAGGTCTTACTCCTGATCCAACGCATGTAGAGGCACTACTTAATGCTCCCATCCATACTGATCCAACTACACTCCGTTCGTTCATGGGACTTGCTTCTTACTATGCCAGATTTGTTCCGAACTATGCAACCGTTATTGAACCGCTCCGTACACTCCTTCGGAATGATTCTCAGTTCAGTTGGTCAGAGGATGCACAATCATGCTTCGCATTAATCAAACAGCATATTTCTAGTGCGACTACACTTGCGCTGTATGACCCTGATCTTCCTACAGTCGTGTCTACAGATGCGTCAGCTTACGGCATAGGTGCTGTACTCGCACAGATCAAGAACAATGTGGAAATTCCAATCGCATTTGCATCTCGATCGCTGACAGATGCAGAACGCAAATATTCAGTTTCCGAAAAAGAAGCCCTAGCATGTGTGTGGGCATGTGAGAAATGGTACATGTACTTAGGGGTCGTCGTTTCACACTGCGAACGGATCATCAAGCTCTGACTACCTTGCTATCTACACGCGGCACAGGTCACAAACCAATGCGTATTGCTAGATGGGCAGCACGCCTGCTAAACTTCAACTACGATGTTGAGTTTCGTGCTGGAGCACACCATAAAGTCGCTGATGCTCTATCTAGACTGCCACTTCCTACTACAACGCATAAAACTGAGCAAACTGATGATGAAATCATTGCTCAGTGGATCTCCGCATTATTTGTTGATGCTTCAGCAGTTACAAAAGCTGAACTACAAAACGCGACGATTAAGGATGAAGTCCTTAAGTTAGTTTCAAAGTACGTCATGTCCGGTTGGCCTCCGAAACACGAAGTCACAGCTGAACTATCACACTATTTTACATTCAGGGATGAACTGTCAGCTGTTGATAACTGTATTTTGCGTGGTAACCGTTTTGTCATACCTATTGCTCTCCAGCCTACTCTGATTACCATCGCGCAGCAAGGACATCAAGGTATCGTACGCACCAAACAACGACTTCGCGCATGCTATTGGTGGCCAGGAATGGACAAACAGATTGAACATCAAGTTCGCAATTGTGCTGCTTTTCAGAATAGTGACAAGACGGCATATACTCGCATTCCACCATTGCAACCAGTTCCACTTCCAGCTCAACCATGGCATAAGCTTGCTATTGATATTTGTGGTCCCTTTGAATACGGCCCACAGGAATGTAGAGTTGCGATTGTCGTTATGGACTACTACAGTAAGTGGCCAGAAATTGCGTTTTCTGCCAACGTCACTTCACAGTCCGTCTGCTCCATGCTTGACTCTATTTTCGCGAGGGAAGGGCTGCCTATTAAATGAGGTAATTTCCGATAATGGAACTCAGTTCGTTTCTGCAGAGTTTGAGTCATACTTGAGCAAGCGTGGTATCAAGCACATTTGCACATCACTTTACCATCCACAGGCTAATGGACTCATCGAGAGATTCAATCGCGTTCTCAAACAGACTCTATAAATTGCTACCCGCGAACACAGACCATGGAAAGTTGCAGCGCTTGAACTACTCACTGTGTACAAAGCTACTGAACATGCAACTACTGGGAAATCACCTACATAACTCTTGCACAATGGACCTATGACAACTACCCTGAACATTCGACCTACAGAGATTGTAACAAAAGGTTCAATTGATGTTCGTTATCGCGTTGAACAAAAACAGAAGAAATACAAGCAGTACACTGACCAGAAGCGTGGTGCTGTGCAACCGCGTTTTCAGAGAGGGGACTATGTGCGTGTCGAAAATCCACGACATGTTCATAAGGGTTCAAATCGCTATGGACCTCCTCATCGTATCACTCAATCCAAAGGTCCATCTACTTACCAACTCGATGATGGTCGCACATGGAACGCAACACACTTGACCATGTCTCAGAAACCATTCGATCAAGTGCCTACTGCTCAAACAAAAACTGATTCGCCTAAACCTGAGAACCGATCTAAGAGACAGATTAGAAAGCCTACTTGGGCCAAAGATTATCATATGTAACTTTAAGAAAACTGTTCATTACATGCCAGTTCAAACAAAGTGGAATAAAAACAAAAGTGTTCCTTAACTGATTAACTGTGATTCTTTAATGATTATTCTGCAAACTCCCGGACCTGTTTATACATTTAACTGTCTGGCATACATTGCTAGAACTGTTAAATTTAAAGTTCTTCTTTTATTTTGTGAGGGGAGAATGTTGTGTTCATGCAATTGTAATAGCGCCCTCTTGTGATGGCTTGTGAACAGAACGATGTTGAAATCATGTAAGAATTACGAAGGAGGAATTAAAGAAGTGTTGAATTCATCTAAGAACTGCAGTGTTTACATTACTTACGCGTGTATATAACAGGTTTCTGTCCATGTTTGTAGCTTGCAAACTAAACATGACACCATAATTAGGTCATACATAGTGCACGCTACACAAGATGGCTTTATTAGCAAGTACCTCCACCCACTCAATGTTTCCAGGCTTGTTACCATGTCAACGGCTTCACACAGACTCTTATGTACGTGTTTATAGTTACTTTCCTTTTGGGGTGTCCATGAAAATGTCACATTTGAACTAGTCCTTTGAACTGGTTGTTAGCTAGAAAGTGTACGCTGTTGGTGTTAGCTTTGAACTTTGTATTTTATTTTGAAAACTGCTATTCATTTGTCTACAGAGAAATGTCACTTATATGCAAGCGAGTTGACTAACGTACTCATAAACAATAAGGAACCAACACTAGATGCACCAGTTACCATTGATCATAATGATCAGGTCACTTTCAGCTGCAAGAAAGGGTTTCAAGTTGTTACTAATTCCAATACTCAAACTCAATGCTCGCATGGATTACTGCAGGACCCAATACCAACATGCACAGCAGGTAAAGACTTGAAATGATTGATATATGTAATTATAACACCTCTTCCTTTGATTCTATCTGTTGATTGGCCGAGAGCGTGTCACATGGTGTTGTGTATTTTTACTCTTGTAAAATATGTTCACCGACCAAACGAACTATTCAACGATAGCCTAGCGACCAGCCTCGCTACCATGGGCAGCGCGCCGTATCGATACCTCTCGTCACTAACCCCTGGTAGGGATGTGCTGAAAAAACAATGCTGATTGGCCCCCAATGGTCACTACTTTGCGTGCACGCTTGTTAAAAACTTTCGAGCGCATGTATGGCGCTTGTAGGACGCTTAGTACGCGCGTGTGAAAATGCAAGTATTTTGACGCGATTCCATTTCAAATGAATCATGTTTTTACACGGTCACCCTTACTGCATACAGTGAGACTATCACAAAATCAAAGAAGAATGACAGAGGACCAGTTGCTTTTTGACTTGATGCCTCTTTTACGGGTTACCGTACTTGAGCGCGCGCGTAGAACGGATCGGCCCAGGCCTAATTAAAATGTGCTAGATTCTAGCACATTTTAATGAACCAATTCCAGGGGTTATGATCGAGCAAGGCATGCAGGGAAAAAATGGCGCGGCGAGATCGATCACCCCTGGGAACGAGGATGCCTAGCGACCGATGTACTAGTGAATGAATACCCTGGTACCCTGACTACATTGACTTCAAACATTGATTTAAACGAGCTGCTTGACAACCTCTAACCCCGTGTAATGAACAGAATGTGTGCATTTGAAATACGGTTTAGAGAACGAACAATTGCTGCAAGATCTGCGGAAAGAATACCAAGGCATATGTATGTGTAGGAATCCTACATCCTACACAACGGGTACTCTTTATGTCACTGTGTTGAGCCAATGTAAATAACTGAGTACCAGCACACGCAAGCATGCACTGCATGTACTAGTATACAGTGTGTAGTCTACACACATCTCCATGACACACAGCAATCAGTCGTGTGTATTTTTAAGGGATGGTGGGAGAATTAGTGAATCTGTCCAAAATGAATCATTGGACCCATTTTCGTTTGTTTTTATTTTCTTGAAAAAGTGTAGTTTACTAATAAAACGGCGAATCGTCTGCATTCACAGATTTGCGTGAATAACATGATGAACAACCTTTCCCAAGGGTTAAAATGAAGGCTGCATATCAACCGCTGCGCTAGAGAGACCTGTATGATATGTACATGTACATGTGTGTAGGTACTAACATGACTAACTGTAACTACTATGTAGACGATACATTTTGGTGGAATGCTTTCTTGGTAAGTTATAGTTGTTTTGTTTCACTGTTGTTACAACAGGTCACTGTAAATGATTGACGTTTTTATATCAGATATTAAAGTCAAAGACTTGTACTCTATTCTAAAATAAAATTTTCACCCATTTTCTGTCATGTCTTGCTGGGTATAAAGAACAGAACGTATACGTAATAGCAGTAGTCAGGTACCCTCTTATTTTGTCAAAACTCGGTATTTCAACGTAAGATTTTACAGTTTTTGTTTGACGATTGATTGCCACGTACGTAAAGTTGTTTGACGATTGATTCTACCAGAAAAATGGAGTAGGTGTTATAAAACAAATATTGACTGCTTTGTCTCGTAGCGTAGTAAAACTAGTCACTCTCGGTGATCCCTAGCCCCACTTGTGTGGCCAAGGGACAGGAAACCTGAATCCTTGGCCACACGTCGTCACCCATATTTTCGTCAGCCCACCGATTAAAAAATAGAGGCGCATTCCCTACGGGCGGGTCGGCGGTTTAAACCACCTCAATGTGTTCACCTACCTCTTAGCTTGACCTGGGTGTTTTGGGTGATTACATAAATAACAATTTCAAAAGATATTTCAATTCAAAATTTTCAACTTTATCCGAATTAGAATTTCGCGACATGTACTGAGCGCGGCCATTTTGGATTGATTCTAATCGTGCCAATCAATTCATGACGTCACCGGCCGGCCGGGTTGTGGGCGGAGCGAAGATGCGCACATTGCAATGGTTGCTTTATGTATCCGCTCCGCCCACAACCCGGCCGGCCGGTGACGTCATGAATTGATTGGCACGATTAGAATCAATCCAAAATGGCCGCACTCAGTACATGTCGCGAAAATCTAATTCGGATAAAGTTGAAATTTTTGAATTGAAATATCTTTTGAAATTGTTATTTATGTAATCACCCAAAACACCCAGGTCAAGCTAAGAGGTAGGTGAACACATTGAGGTGGTTTAAACCGCCGACCCGCCCGTAGGGATTGCGCCTCTATTTTTTAATCGGTGGGCTGACGAAAATATGGGTGACGACGTGTGGCCAAGGATTCAGGTTTCCTGTCCCTTGGCCACACAAGTGGGGCTAGGGATCACCGAGAGTGACTAGTTTTACTACGCCACGAGACAAAACAGTCAATATTTGTAGTATAGGTTACAACTGTTCCTTATTATTTTTATTGCAGCCTCCTATAGGAGCAAGCTTGAAAGTAAGGTTGGAAACGTTGATTAAATAATAAAATCAGACCCAGTTTTTCTTCACTTGAAATAATGTAAATGCCTGGGCAAACTATGATTTGATGGAAGGATGCAGCATGATGCAACCATCTTTGAAGAGATATTACCACAGTTTTTATGTTTTTCTACAGCTCGATGTCAACGGCCTCCTTCCATTGAGCATGGTTCCTATCGTATTGTAGCTGGCGATTCTAGTCTGACGCATAGGACATTACTCCATTATTGGTGTGATCAGGGATATAGGTTTCAAACTGGAGACACGGATGTTTACCTAAGATGTAGTATTAATGGTAATTGGGGTGGAGACCTCCCATCCTGCCAGTTGGAAGCAGGTGAGATTAATTGAAAGAATGATCAAAGTGTAGGGTTGGTATGCTTAATCAATTTAGCACTTTAAAAGAAAAATATGATCTACTTTTTGAACTGTGATTAGGTACAACTGAATGAGTTTTGCTCTCACTTGCTTTAAGATTGGAACAGTTTTACCAATCTTTTGTTTGTTGTAAACTCAATCTGTAAACATAAATTGACAAAATCAGATTTCATGCGTGGACAGACTTTTAAAGCTAAACCTTGAACAAGGTTATTGGACTTTGGCTACATGTCTAAAGTAATTTGTTGAACTTAACAGTAGCACTGAAATAAATGGGTCTACACAACTTGTTGGTAAATGTAGAAGTCCAGTCATACAGGGTTTCTGGGTTTATATGTTGATTTAACACTCCATGTCGTATCTGTAAGCTGCTAACCAACACTTTTATTTTTTCTTTGATTTTAATCAAAAGGTTACTTGCCATTTTTGTATGTAATTTCTACAAAGTATCACTATAATTCATGAGCCTTTTTATATTTTTTCTCTATTTCATAATTTTTAACTGAAGATGAAGATGAAGATGTTTTGCAAGAATGCACCAGACCTTCAGTTGAACGAGCCTTTATTTATCATCAGGGTCAAAATATAGCAATTTCTGATTTTGAAATCATCTTTGTGGATGGAGATGCTATTACTATTCACTGTAACAGTGGCTTCAGGGTAAATGGACAAGAATCAGCAACCTGTAGGAAGGGAAAATGGGAACCATCTCTGCCTAGTTGTGGTAGGATCATTAGATTTGATTGGATTTTGCTTTTGTTATTTATCAATTTAAATTTGTATTACTTAAACAAAGGGAGTGCAGAGGACATATTCTCAAAGGTGTCAAGCAGTTTTCAGTACATACTGTATCCACTGAGTGACTGAAACTAAATCCTTAATTTGTTACTCTTCGTTTGCCCTTTACAAAGCGGGAAAAGGGGTACAGAATTTCATTCTCGAAATCTCACTTTTTCTGGGGGTTACTTTGTAATCCCCAATTCCAGACCTCCGTCCTTTCGTTGGACAAATGAGGATTACGAGAGATAGACAGAGAACAAGCAAACCCTGGTACAGTTTGTTGATTTGGTTTTTCGGTTTGTTTTTCTTTACTTGGTTATGTTGTGGTTTCATTGTAACAGCAATATTCTCAACAACAACAATATTTTGTAAGTTTTGAAAAACTTTTGAATTCCCATCAGTAAGTGGTTAAAAACGTGCTTAATTTCAAGTGACAAGATCAACAAATCTTAGGGGGTTTGATCATTTGAAAATGTTTACTATGATTTACTTTTAAGATGCCAAAAATGTATGTCATTGGTCATTTTTGTCTTTGTGGAAATCAAAAAAGACATTTTTGGTGTAGGTACCTTCAGAAGACAATCCATAATGATGAATTTACAATATTGATAACCTTCATATTTCAGAAGCTACGTATAGGCATAGCTGTGAACGGCCTGAGAGAATAGACAACATTGCACAGTACCTGAATGGACTGGATAAAATTGAAAATATTGATTTATCTATCACTACCATTACACATGGAGGTACAATAATATCAAGCTGTCGTAATCCATTAGTGAACAAGCTGGTGACTTCATCCTTACGCATATGTCGTGATGGAAGATGGGAGGGAGAAGCACCTCATTGTGGTATGTGATCTTTGAATAGATGCTTAAAAACCTTCATCAATGTATAACAATTTTGTAGCTAGTGTCAATTGGTATGAGTTTACTACTGTACACTCAAAACAACGATACAAGCTTATGAACATGTTACTTAAGACTTTCAATGTTTCAAGCCACTCTCAATTGTTAGAGGAGCTGACTTAATCCTTTAGACAAGTCCTCAAGATAAGTGCTAGAATGTGTACCACTTCCCCACAGCTTGCCAATGCATTCGATCAGGTTGCATACATATGTACCTAGAGATTAATAACGTATTTCGTAATTTCATTGAGTGATTAAATGAAAGAATCTTGTGGGGACTATTTAATGTTGTATATAATTTCTGTAAAAGATGCTCTTATTGTAGGGAAAGGAGTTTCAAATGTCCTTGTTGTCAAAAATATTTCACCCTTATTAGAAGGGATCAGGGAAAACAGCGTTGTGACACATTCTGTATAATTGTATTGTATTATTAGTTCTCTAACAAGAACACTTTTACAACACACTCAGAAAGCTTGTATTATTTAAAAATGTACTTTTGGAAAAGTTGTTTAGGTTGAAGACAACATTTGAAATAGTTAAGACGTTTTAACATTCTATATGTACATGACTATTTAAATATTCTAATCTTATGGTTCATATTCAACAGGCATTGTGTAATTTATACAAAACATATATTATGGCAAAGGTTGATGTAACTAACAATCATGTTTTTAATTCAACTCTAGCGCTTGCCCAAACACAGTTTCATCTTCCATTGATGGAGAGAATGCGTTATCAGTACTATGCCAACGGCACTCTCCTTATCCACCCTGGCATTGGTCACCTTATCATTGGATGTAGAGTAAGCCAAGGATATTTGCCTAACCTGGTTGTTCCTCATAGAGAGTCCATCATTTCTAAGCTTGGAAATGCCAAGAATTATGGAGCACCAAGGGAGGAACTTTCTGGTGTTTATGAGTGTCAAGCACTAGGAAGACCATCAGTCAGTCACAGTCTTGGTATTCAGGTAAGAGGTAAGTTTCACCACAAGGAAAGAAATGTAACAACAGCATCTCCAAATAATATTTTATAATCATTAGTTTAGTGCTAGTATCATTTGTCTTGGCGGGAATTTTTTTCAGGAGGATATTGTTCTTTCCTCCAGTAAATTATGTTAATTAAAAGCAATTTATTGTAGCTGTAATTCAATTTATCAATTTTATGATCAAATGTTCTTATACTCGGCATCTAGTCTCACATTTCCTCCTGTCTATGATGTTACATCCACATTGTGTTCCGTGTTGGGATCGGTGACTGCCGTGTGTTGTTCCATGCTTTAAGCTTAATGCTCAGGTACTTCTGACAGTAGGGCGTGGTGGTTCATTCTGGCATTTAATAACCGTTATAGTGGTTTCTTGTCACTCAGGTGGCGTTCAACATAACCCCTGGTCACAGGGCCATTTTTCATTCCTTACGCCATCTCAGCTCCCTTGGGAGTATATACAGCCTGTACTGCCAAATATGTACCACACCAAGCTAAATCAATTACAAGATCCATCTTTGCCCTCACAGGTACCCATTTATCCCTGGGTGAAGATAAGCAGTTACAGTTTGACACAAGTGTCTTGACCAGGTTTCTAACCCACACCTGATGACTTAGCCACCAGAACTTGAGATCTATGCACTAAACCTGTCGGCCACATCAGACATTTATACTGGTTCCGCTGATCCACAAGATTTAGCCGGCAACCAATTGACGTAGGCATAGTTGGGAAAGTGGCTGGATTGGTTAGAACTGGCAGCCAATGGGAGCCTAGTATTTGCATGGCTTTTCTAATGTGACTGGGTGGTTGATGACTTATATTGTTGCTGGAGTAAAGAATCAGCATCAAGAGAAATGATTACTTACTTACTTACTTATTGCGACTCAAAAGGTCGGACTTTAGTGACAGCTCTCCAAACCACCCTATCCAGCATGCAGTTCTTGATGTCTTGTCCACTTAAACCTGTGTCCTTTGCTAGGAGTTTGATGTCTCTTTAGGGGGCTGGCCTCTTGATCGTTTTCCATGTTTGGGTTGCCATAGTAGAACCCTGGAGGCAGCTTCATCCCTATTCCTTGCACAGTGTCCTGCAAATCTCAGTCTCCTACTCCTCAGCCTTTCCGATATTGGCTCAATTTTCCCATACAAGTCCTTATTGGTGGTGTGTGTTTGCCATGGGACATTTAGTACTTTCCGTAGTAGGCGAGTATAGCAACCATCTAGGGCCTTTTTTAGCTTTGATGTCAATGTCCATGCCTCTGCTCCATATGTTAGAACTGATTCTACAGTGGTGATGAATAGCTTGATCTTTAGGTCCCTTGGCAATTTACTCTTCCAGATTTTGTCCATTCTGTTACAGGCTTTCCATGCCTGTGCTTTCCTGATGTTAAAATCCTTTTCACTGCTGGCAATCCAAGTTCCTATAGTATTTGAAGTCCTGGACAATTTCCAGGTCACTTCCATCCAGAGTATTAATTGCAGATGGGGCTTCATTGTACACCATAGCCTTGGTCTTCTTAGCGTTCATTCCTAGTCCAACAGTTAGTGCAGAGGCTTCTACGAGATGTAACAACTCTTCTGCGTCTTTCAGATGATTATTACAACAAAAAGTATTAATTTTCAGAACTTTTTTAAGCTTCTGGAGTAATATGTAGTTACTCACCGTGATTCGCAGAACCTCACCTAAGCCTGGCCCATAATAACAATAATAATAATAATAAACCGTTCTTATAAAGTGCATTACACACAAAGTCCGAATGCGCTGTACAATGTCAATAGAGAACAAACAAAACAAAACTAGTCAGAGTTTAACAAAAGAGTTTTGAGAAGGCGTTTAAATTGATCCAGATTGTTTGCATCTTTGATGTTTTGGGGGAGTTTGTTCCAAAGAGTGGGAGAAGACGTAGAAAAAGCACGTTGGCCGTATGACTTTGTCGATGTCGATGAACAGGCAAGTAGAGATTGTGATTGAGAGCGGAGTTTTCTTGGAGGCTTATATATTTTGTGAATAAGTTCTTGCAAATATATTGGTGCATAGCCATGGATACAGTTATAGGTCAGAAGAAGGGGTTGGTACACAATTCATTTTCTAAATGATCTGCCATGGTATATGAATTATTATTATTATCTTGATCTCTGACTTCCAATTCAGCCAAATACAATGATATAAACCAATGGTTGCAGCCTGTCCATTCTCGTAGGCCACATTTGTACAACAACAGGACAAATGTCTGGAATGGAAGATTACACAATAATCCCATAAAAGGGGATATCACAAAGCATGAAGTCCAGTACCTTCTGTCCCTCTTTTTACGGGTGCAATGAAGCATAGCAAGGTAGGTGCATGCCTGTGCATGTTTCACATTGGAATGTCCAGGTGGATGTTCACGTTAGCTGTCCGGCTGCCAGCAAAAAACCAGGGCGTTCCAAAATGTTTCCGGCCTGAATGAACTGTCTCGAGAAATTTGGCTTGCATACACATCAACCGACGTGAAGTGGTTGAATCATAACTATTTGTGATTGTCAAGTCCTCATAGCTGGAGTCATCAGGAAGTATATTGGTTTTGAGTGTAAAATGATACTCAATGTTTTATAGGCATAAAGATGGTCATGGCTGTTCCTTTAATTAACTTATTTAGTTACTGGCTGCTCACTCCTGGGAAATTGAGACTTTCAAGTTACCAGGAGTAACAATGTTAGGAGCTTTGATTGATATTTTGTTGTAAATACCTAAAAGTGCTATTCAGATCAGATATCATGTGTTCAAAGAGCTGTTGGTCTCTGTTTGTTATAAAATCTCCTATAATAGATGAATTAAAACCACAGGCTGCTTCATCATTGCTTTAGTAAGAAACACTTTTTTTCCCTCTAGCTGTCTCTTGTCCAGAACCACTTCAACTTATGAATGGCAGACGTCTCGGTGATGATTTCACAATAACACAATCAGTGTCATTTAAATGCAATGATGGGTACCAGCTTCTGGGGGACTCCAAATTTAAATGTAATCTTGGTCATTGGTCACCAAGTTTCTTTCCATCCTGTAGATGTAAGTATCAAAATTGAATGTTATTTGCATCCAATGTTTCAGAAACATTTGTTGGCAGTTCGTTTTAACAGATTTGAAAATATTTACCAGTAGGACCACTCATCCACATGCTATGAACCAATAATGAGCCATTCAAATTCCTGTGCAGCGCTTTGTATGTAAGTACCTTGTATGTAGCGTGAAATACACACACACACACACGCAAGTGTGTAAACACCTCCAATCGGGGACCTCCTATTGTCCCTCTTTTGTTTGGACTCTAACTTTTTGGCAACAGCTCCCATTGGTTTTGTACACAATTTCTAACTGGGGACCTTTACCCAACCGGGGACCCTATTGTCCTCTTTTGTTATAGGTCCCCGGTTTGAATGTGAAAACAAACTCACGCACCCAGTCTTGTTTTGCAGTCGTTGTGTGGACATTCCTTTGTTCTGTACACTTAAGGAAAATCCTATTCCTCAACACTGCAAATAACGTTGTGTGGACGTGTGTAAGTCCACATAGTGCTTCAGATCCCTACATTATGTGGACCTCTTTTGTTCTCAAGTCCACACTGCGTATGTAGCGCTTGCCCATCATTTTTGTAAAATGTTATAAAGTGGTTATAAGTCATCACTTTTTGCCCAAATAAAATTAAACTAAAAAAACAAAACAAAACAAATTGCAAAAATAATCTTATATTCTTAAAGATTAATGTTTGTGGGTGAGCAATCGAAATTTGACTAGAACAGGGTTTAATTATTGAGAAGAAAAGTCGCACCCCTTAAGTTGATTCCTCTACTGCCACTTCCCATCTTTGAAAAATTAAGTGTGATCCCTGAATATATGGCAGTTACAGGTTGAATGGCTTCTGTCTGACACCCCAAACGAAGATATTGACAAAATAGGAAGACTGCCAACATTATAGGGCTAGATAGCTCAGTTGGTAGAGCACTGGCATGTTAATCATGGGCTCAAATCCTGTTCTAATCAATTTGTCTTTGTTCACCCATAAGTTGAATTTAATTATAGTCCAATCAATATTCCTTGTGATTATTAACTAATTTTAAAAGATTATCTCTACCAGTTTCTTAAACTTTGATCATAATATTGTCTTTGTCAACATGGTCAAGTGCAATCCTAAACTTCTTTTGAACGAAAACAGCTAAAAGAATCCTTATTTTATCACCATACTTTACTACCCCAAAAGTTTCATCTAAATGAATGCATTAGTGTCGAGGGCCCAAATAACATAGTCATCTAATCCTGTTGACCCACATTTTACATCAAGGTTCTCAATTCCACTTTCCTTTATATCATGCAATTGCCCTAGTTGTTATTCTTTGGGTAAACAAGACAATAGATAACAGTGCCTTTTAATGATTCTAACTATGTAAGTGAAGCTTGAAATGCATACTGAAGTGAGGATTAAACGTTTTGACATTTAAAAGCTCATCATTGGGTACTAATGACATATGCAAAGGTCCTCCCTCTACCCATATTTTGTAGACATCAATTGCTAGTGTGAATAGTTTGTTGATATTGAATGATTTATTATAATTGCAGCTCTAAACTGTTTTGAGATCCTAACTGACGATCCACAGATCGTTGTGGAGAGTGGAGGGACCTCAGTTGGTTCAACAGTAGCATTTTATTGCCGTCCTGGATACAGATTAGTTGGTGATGATTTCTTGGAATGTCAAAATGGTGGTATCTGGTCAAACTTTATTCCATACTGTGAAGGTAAGATTTTCATTAATATTGATTCGTGATTTGTAATAATTCACACTTGAGGCCTTGGGGTAGTGATTTATTATAATAATAATACCAGACATTTATATAGCGCATAATGCAGTAGCCTCTATGCGTGAAACATAACATAAAATAGTGAAATTAAATATGTAAAAGCAATTGTTACAAAAATAAAGATTCAAACAAGTTGGTCCTTAACAGACTCTTTCATTCCATAACGAAGGTGCAATGAAGTGGAGCTCTTTGACCATATAATTTAGTGGAAGAAATAGTTTGATATGACAGGCAAACAATGCAACAATGAAGTGCAGCTCTTTGACCATAAAATTTAGTGGAAGAAATAGTTTGATATTCTTATTCTTATTCTTATTCTTTATTCGGCCAAAATTAAACAAAACATGTACACTGTATATACATTAAAGCAAAAGGTGAACAAAATGTGGTGAACAGGATGGCTTGTTGATCCACTCACAAGGAATACATAATAAACAAATAAATATATGCAATAAATTAATTTAATAAAAAGAAGTAATATAAATAAATACAAAACAAAAATATAATGCCAAACAAATAAATATAAACGACTAAAAAATAATAAAAAAAATAAAGGATTGAAGACAAACTTTGAATAGGACCAGAAATGAATTAATACAACAAAACACAACTCACAATACAATCCTATGTGATAGCCAGGATCAACATATGACAGGCAAACAATGCATCAACCATGGAAGTTCAACATTATGGACACCCAATGCTTGACGCAAAACGCACCTCCCTGCATAGGGTGTCTACCATTCCCACCATTTCGGGACTCATTTCCTTTGTGTAAATTTAGACTCCCAAAGTGGCGGACATGATGGGCACGTGTAAGTGTACAGCACATCGTGAAATGGGTCAATAACATTGTGTGTATAGCACTTTTTGTACCTTACATGGACATGGGGACCACAACAGGGTATTATTGACAATAGTTATGTGGAGTTACTTTCCCTTACAATGAATGATTTTGGATCTCCCTGTACATGTACATCTAAATAAAAGTAATTTATAGAAAATGTTTTTACTGTAATAATACAGTCTTTATCCTAGTCATATACCCAAGATAACAGCATAAAACCTCCATTTCAAACTTGTTCCTTTTCTACTCTTTTTTTCCACCAAGGTTTTAAAATTTCAAATTCATCATTTTCAATTGCTGAAAAGTTGGAAAATTTGTACAAAAAGGGGGAAAATTGTCATACTAAAAACTACTAGAATGGGTGTGAATGCTTATTCTTTTCATAACGTTTTATAAACAATTGCAGTGACAAATTTGACTGAAATAAATTAATATTGTTTGTTTAGATTTTTAGTACTCACAAAAAAAGCATTCTGCAACCAGGAAAACCACTGTACAAAAAAAATAAACAATAAGGGATTTACTAAATGTGCTCACCATAAAAAAGGAGGTTCTAAAAAATATGTGTAAGGCATACATTGAGATAGATTTGGAATGCGGTTGCTTTGTGGGTTTTAATATTATAGTGATGCATTCTGATACTGACACGCACACAAAGATGGTGAGAACAATAAGAGTTGGGGTCTTTAAAAGCAGCACTCTCTGGACAGCTGAAAGAGGTTTGACAACTTTGGCTGATTCCTTAATAGTTTTTAACTTATAATTGTCAGAAATAATAAAAACAGTTATCAAATTATGAAAATTACCTGAAGTTTATCTGCAAAATTCTCAAATTCCTTTGGTCTAAACAGTTACATGTAGGAATTAATTAGTGCATTTTTGACTCATACATATAAAATCAAAACAATATTTTGATTCTACAGAAAGGGCAGATCTGACTACAACTGAGCATGCAGTGTTGGATTGTGGAGGTGACTGTGAGATATGGGAGAGATGTTTTGGTACTGACTATGGGCAGATGATATGTAGCTGTATTCATCCTATGCATTGTAACGAGGAGGAGGAAGATGGGCCTTATTGTGGATCTAATGGAAAACAATACAGAAGCATCTGTGTACTCAAGGCTACTGGATGTCTGTTACATAAAGACATTGAAATAGATTATCATGGGCCATGTAGACAAGGTTAGAATTTAAATTATCCATGGATTAGTGGTTAACACGAATGGTGTGTTGACAAATAAATTCCCTGCTGAGATTAATCTCATTCATCTTGATGTTGTTTGTTTTAGCTATAATGACCTTGACATGTGATCTAGGAGGCCCAAAACATTGAACTTCTGGGGGATCCTAATACCAATCCAAACATTAAGTTTGGAGTTGATATGCCAAGTCCTTCTTGAGTTATCACTCAGACAACATTGCTTTGTTTTAGCCATAATGACCTTGACATGTGATATAGGAGGCCCAAAACATTGAACTTCTGGGGGATCCCAATACCAATCCAAACATTAAGTTTGAAGTTGATATGCCAAGTCCTTCTTGAGTTATCACTCAGACAACATTGCTTTGTTTCAGCCATAATGACCTTGACATCTGCACTCAATAAAAATGCATACCAGCGCAAGTAAAGAATGTAATTTGATTATTATAACAAAGGCTACCAGAGAATCAGGTCAAATAATGTTGCCAGCATCACCACTTGGAGCAATGATGTACAACTGGTAATAAGTAACATCACTAATCTATAAACTCCAACCGCGAATCATTCAATTTAGTTGTGAGAAACAGACTGTAAATGACACAAGTTCATCAAGAAGCTTGATTAAATATACACCAGAATAACTGTTACCTTTTTATGCGAGATTCTCAAATAAATAGACAGTTGCTGGACATTGACAGCTACTGTATTAGTGATTCGTGGTTAAAAGGTTTCTTATTATGACAACCCCATAAGGGGCCAATATGCTTTTCAAATCTCAAGACTGAGTCACACACAAGATTGGAGCTAAGATATACCAAGTCCTTCCTGAGTTATCGCTTTGACGGTCCTTTTGTTGTAGCCATAATGACTTTGACATTTGACCAACGTCAATGTTATTGGGAATATTGCTTTTGAAATATTTCACTAAAAATGAGCATCATATCTCCAAAAAAAGGTCAAATCAGTTGACTGACAGGAAAGAGGTTTGTCCTGTTTTTTTTTTTTTTTTTTTACTTCAGGATGTTTCATCAGTGACCTCTTCTCAGTGTCAAATTACCTTGAAAGATGTGCAGATTTAATGCTAAAGATGTAGCTCTTGAATTGCCCAAACATCTAGATTTGGATGTGTGGTGATGTGAAGGGTCTGCAAATCTCAGATAACATCCTGTACGTTCAAGGGACTTCATATCCAAGTGAATAGGATACCCATTTTGGGGGATTAAAACTGTTGTCTGTACACTGGTAACCTGCTTGACAAAGAATAGCATTTAAGGTTCTTTTTTAAAGCCCTTGAGTGAGGGGTTGTTTCCCTAAGTCATGGCCCTTGTTATCATTGTTTACTCCAAAAAGCAATACCCTTAGGGAGTCAAAGTCCTTGATATCCTATACCGGACCATTCCACAGATCCAAGAGAGATGGGTCAGGTCCCAGAGTTGTGTTGTTTTTGTTGGTGTGTTTTGGGGGTGTTTTTTTTCTAGGGGTGAAACAATATTTGCACTCATACACTTGTCAACAAAATCTCTTATGTCTCTTTACAGACATACAGACCTACCCAAATCAAACCCTCTGATTTTGGAGCGGTCTGTTCAGCCATCGGTTTTTTGTACGGGCTTCCGATGTCTAGACAATGTAAATAAGTCACTGAGATGTACAAAGTATTGCAAAATGCACAGACAACTTTGGATGGATTGCCAGTTACAAGTGGATTGGCCTAGATTTGTAATTCCTTGGGGCACCCCTCACATAAGTAAGTTACCTATAAAGCCAGTCATGGTTTAGAACCAACATAATTCATGAGCTCATAACCATGAAATCACTGTCTCAAACATCTTACCGTCTTAGGAGTTCTCAAGACCACATATTGTTGACTTACCCTTCAAGAACATCAAAGGCTCTTCACTTGATGTGATTCCAAATTAAAAACCCATTTGTTTCAGTTTTTTTGTAGTAAGAGTAATTATAATTTTTTTCATTGCTCCTCTTTGTTGTTTATTGTAATTCACGGAAGTGAATATTCTTAAAGGTATTGTGCAATATAAATGTCTATTATGATTATGGCACCTCTGTAGGGTTTGATATTTTCACTGGACTGCAGACCTGAGGCCAGTGAATTGAGTATCAGGCCAGTAAACTCATGACTGGACAAGTCCGGCATTTTTGTGTTTGTGTTAAAATGTCTTCAATTCTGTTGAGTATTGAAGAAACTTAATCCATAATACAGATGATCTTCTCGTAGTGTTTGTGCAAATTAAAATAGTTCAAATGTTAATTTCTCTGGCATTTTTTCTTTTCTCCTTTCAATTCTGAAATTGCAAAATAATCCAGTAGACATTTAAGCTACAGTTGCCATGAGGTCTTGTGGATTTTCCTCAAAAATTGAGCCCTGCTCTGGTAAGGTCGAGCTCTGTTAGTTCTAACTCAGTAAAACTAATAGTCTCAAAGAGTATCGTTTGTAGAATTGTGTGTTCAGAGATTTGAACTTTGTTTATTGGACAGTGGACAGTGCAGCACCAGTCATCAGCGGTTGCCCATCTGACAGGACTGAGATCCTCACAACTGGTACCTCATCAGTGACCAGCACTTGGGTTGAGCCTACCACAACAGACAACAATGAAGCGAGCACCATGACCCGCTCCCACCAACCAGGAGATGCCTTCTCTAAGGGATCTACCACAGTCACATACACCTTTGCCGACACCGCTGGTAACCAAGCAAACTGCTCCTTTGTAGTTACTGTGATTGGTGAGTGCTGAAGTTCGGTTTGTCTAAATTCTGCAGACTTTACACTAGTATGGTGCTGCACCCCAAATCATAGACATATCCATAGAGACTTCTCTCCTCTCGTCATTAAACAAAAACACCTCGATCCAAATTTACAATATTTCAAACTTCTTTCTCATTTTATAAAAGCAGGGATAACTCCTTCTTTGCAAGTAAAACGTTGTAACGTATATATTTTATAAAACACACAGAGGTCTTTGTCATTTGATTGGTGGAACACACGTCACATGTCATCCTTTATTTTGCCATGCATTACTGCCACAACGCTCAACAATTTTATGGAGTCCAATATGGATCATTATTGGACATTTAGCAGCATCAATCCCAAATTACGTGTTCCTTGCCCATCTGTCCAAATGAGGCAATTTTTTGTCACGGCAGACAAGGTTGGTTTTGACATTTTTGACTGAAAATAAGGTTGTGTTTTAGTACCCACAAAACAAGCATTCTGCAACCAGGAAAGCTACTGTACTTAAGCAATAAAGGATTTACTAAATGTGCTCACCATAGAAAATGAGGCTCTGAAAAAATGTGTAAGGCATACACTGCAAATGATTAGGTTGGGTTGCACTTAAAAATGTACAAACATATTTTACTATAATTATTATTATTATTATTTTTTATTTATTTATTTTTTTTGGGGGGGCTTTAAAAGCAAAGCTCTCTGTAAAGAGTTATGACAATTTTGGCTGATCTTTAATAGTTTTCAAAACAAATTACTTACCAAATCAAAACAATATTTTGATTCTACAGAAAGGGCAGATCTGACTACAACTGAGCATGCAGTGTTGGATTGTGGAGGTGACTGTGAGATATGGGAGAGATGTATTGGTACTGACAATGGGCAGATGATATGTAGCTGTATTCATCCTATGCATTGTGAGGAGGAGTAGGAAGATGGGCCTTATTGTGGATCTAATGGAAAACAATACAGAAGCATCTGTGTACTCAAGGCTACTGGATGTCTGCTACATAAAGACATTGAAATAGATTATCATGGGCCATGTAGACAAGGTTAAAGTTTAAATTAATCTCATTCCGGTTTGAATGTGTATACAAACTCGCACACACTTCTGTGCTGCATGCAGTCACTCTTTGGACATTCCTTTGTTCACGTAAGGAAAATCCTATTCTTCAACACTGTGTGGACATGTGTAAGTCCACATGGTGTTTCAAGTCCCTACTTTATGTTGACCTCTTTTGTTCTCAGGTCCACACTTGGTATGTATAGCGTTTAAACACCCTTACAGATCCGGTTTGTGGGATCCTGCTAGTGTTTTATTATTCCCTGTTCTGAAGAAATTCTCTGTAGATACAATAGAACAAAGAATACCTTGTGGAGTAGCAATGTTCTATTGTTAAAAGTACCCCATAAGTTGGCGTGTGTAGGGCACCCAAGTGTGTAAACACACAATCTCAAAAATGTCTCCCTGTGGAGAATTCTTTTGTTCTTTCCTTTGTCCCTCCATTTAACTATTTTCCAGAGACTTTGTACACAAATTTCCCTGGTGGAGCACCCAGGTCTTTAGAATTCCCTTTCTTGGGAACTTTTTCTTTTGTTTAGTTTTATTCGGGCGTCACCCGGACACCTCTTGTTATTGTTCTTCCTTTCCCCCCTTGTCCTTCTGTATCTTCTTATTATTCTTCCTCTTCTGTGGAACTCTTGTCAGCAGCAAACTCAAGATTTAAACTGAATTGAACCTTTAAACTCATAAGAGAATTGAACATCATTATGAAAGCGGCATAGTTTGCATGATATCATGATGACGTCATCAGTTGTTGAATTGCAAGGTTTTAAAAATTTTAAAAGCTATCTACTGTATTTGTTTTAATTCGAAAGCAATGCCATTCATAATTGGGTATCTGATAGATCAAGACTGGAGCAGCAGTTGAGAAGTTAATCTAAAATCGTATGACCTTGATTTCCTTAAAACAAAGAAACACTTTTAAAAATTTTATTAACTTTAAACCTCACATAGATAGATCTGCAATGGATCTATTGCACTAACATCATCCAGCCGCCATCTTAGAGATAAACGATAATGACACAATGGAAACGTGCAGTTTTGTACACACGGCACACAGGATTGGCCAGTAGACAATCTCCTTTTGACCTCCAGGCGAGGGCGCCCAAATGTCATATGCATGATGTCTATAGCAGATGACATCTCTTAATAAATATGTCATTATGACGTAACCAGTTGTCGATTTACATATATTCATAGTATACTATTTAGAAAAATTGTATCTCCTGAACTGCTAAAGTATTAGTACATCATTTTTTAATGGAGAAACTTTTACTGATTGCTTTTCCATTTTGTAATTTATATCCTATTTTCCATTCACAGCTTCAAAAGGCTCTGGATTTAATAATAATCATAAACAATTTTACTTGTCAGCTTTAATTTTTATACAAGTAATGTAGCTTTAAAAAGTAATTTAAAACTTGTCTACAAAACTAGCTAATTACAAGATGTAAAATCTCATGCTCCAAAATGCTTGATGTGCTCTAGCGGTTATTTACTGTTGAATGTGGGGGTCAGGGTTGAAACCCCACCTGAGTAGTACATGTATGTATCTCGGGGTTTTGTGCTAGACTCACAAAGTACTGAGTAGCCACAGTGTTGTCCCACATTAGTTTAGAGTAAAATCATATTATTTCTTTACAGACTGTAAACATTGTACTCAAAATACTTTAAAATTAGGCATTGTAAGTTTAACTAAAACATTTTAAAAAATGTTTTTTTTTTTCATATGCACCAAAACAACTAATGATCAAAGTGAATGGGTTCTTTGGGTTCATTACACTTTATAAGCTTCAAGTTTTTATAAAGTGCTCAATTGTGCATAAGATTTGATGAAAAATAAAGAGTGCATTTGGGTACAGATGTTTGTTTACAATGTCTGACTGTTCGAATTTTTTACATTCCATATCTTATTAATGGTACCACTTTCATGGTGTAAAACTCTTGGACTCCTGAAGGACATTATATAAATGTAAACGTTTGATTCAAACAGATGGTCTGACCTTTTGGGAACCTGCTAGTCATTGAGTACCAACATATTTGTTTTGACTCATGATGATCACTCACGCTCATAACACACCATAATCATTTCAAACAACCAAAAAGAGTTATTCTTGACCAATAACAAACCACAATCATATCAAATAACACTGAAATGTAAACTGCAATGATTTTGCAATGTCAAGTGAATGGTGTACTCTAACATTTGAACTTGTTACACTCACCACAAACACAGACATGTTCATTCCGTGCCATCTCACCTGATTGTTTTGGCAGACACTGCTCAAGTTTTGCTTAAAAAAACACAAAATACAATCCCCTATGGGTGCCATGAACACAAAAAACATTTTTTAATCCTACTCCTTGACATTTCTGAGATATGACCCACAAAAATTAAGCCCCACTCCCTTCAAATTGAATTTTTGTGTTTCCGCATTTTGAGAGGCCTGTATCTACAAATGGAGATGAGATAAACAACTACAAATTAATGTAAAGGGTATGTGGTATCCCATCAACTAAATAATACTGGACAGGTCGTTTTTATATAAAGGTATAGATCTTTAAAAACGGACATTTTAGCCTGCGTAATGACTTTTCGGAGTCATTTTTGAGACCCCCTAGTGTCTATGAAAGTGAAATGGTCGATTGCTTTTATATTACATTTGGTTATAAATTAATAAAAACTAGGTGCATATGTGTGGCCTCATATAAGGATAGACCAATCACGCATTTGATGGTTATTTGGCAGGGGTCTTAATATGGGTCCGCCTGTGAAAATGCAACAAATTCCTTTTTCAAGTGGTTATTTGACACACTGTGGGACATTGCTGACAGGTTTACAATTTCTTCCCAATAATACTTTGTATACTGTATACTTGTGTGAGGAAAAAAGTTGGATTCTTTACTCCTTCATGTAAAACAAAAATTAGCTTAATTCTAAACAAAGCAACATTCTATTACGCTAAACCACCATAACAACTGCCTAGACTAAACAGTGCCCCTCAATCATTTGTACGTGTACACCCGCAACCATTCATTTACATAATAAATACAATAATAACAGTACAGCTTGTTTAAATTTTTTTAAGGTTTTGATTTGTCATGAGTAAGGTGTCAACAATGATTTAAGCTTGAGTTCTGCTTGTAGAATATAGACAATTATAGGCCTATGGGAAATGCTTTAAATGATTCTGCCCATTAGGAAGTATTTGCGTTAATGGCAAAAACACCTGAACAGATTATATTATAAAGGTTTGGTCTAAAATCAGCATTTTAAACATCTACCATGTAGGTCACAACCAGGCGCGACACACATTGCAAATCAGGGTTTGACCTCAACTTTTTTCAGTGACCAGCCACTAGCAGGGCCAGTAGCTTGTCATTACACATAGTCAACCACCTTTTTTACTAATCCACATTTGAAATGAAATAGAAATGCCTTTTGAACTAGCCAACTGGACCACTTGGGGTGAAGTTTGCCTGGTCCTCGGGTGTTTTAACTTGCATTTTGGCCAGCGGACTTCCATTAAGGGCGAATACTGCAAATTATCGAAATGCTAATTCAGATCTGACACATAATGCTGGGATACTTCATATTTTTAATATCAAATTACGCCTGTATGGTTTGAAAATTGTGTAAAACTCTGATACCTGTACAAACCGCGGTGCCCTGTGTTTTTGCTGTATTGCCCTCTGGAAGGTTCTGACCAGTACAAATAAACAGTTTCTTGATAGAAGTGCCCCAAACCAGAGGGAAGGTGCTGTTCCCCTTCCAGAGCGAAGTTCAAGGCCCGTTTGTTCCAGTGTTTCTCATCCCATCCCAAAACTTTGCGCATGTGTATTTTTAAAGAGCATCACCCGACTATAAATATAGAATATAAAATTATATTTTATATCTATGCGCCCGACTGAGAATTCAATTTGATTTGGCACGGCAGGAGCGCAACGTTTGTCACCACGTCGTGCAACAGTTTCGAACTTGAATCAAAAGTTTGCGCTAAACGTCGCTCTTTTGTCGAATGTTCTTATTATTTGAGTTCGAAACGGCAAAGGTGCTACGTTTAGCGCAGGCGTGAATGGGCGAACGACTTGCGCTGGAAAGTAATTGTCGAGTATTACGCACGGGACACCCCCGCCCCGCCCCCCCCACATAGGGTCAAGCCGTGTTCTGTAAGAAGTGGAATTTCCTGGATGGGCACATCTGACTTTTTCCACCACGCTGCCCTGTAGTTGGCACGCTTGATGTGAGGTACCATTGACTCCTTTCATAGTGGAAGCTTGGACAGATCGACGTCCATCTTGATGGTTCCGCCCTCACCAGCTATCTTCACATGAGAGGCCTCCACTGTATAAACTTCCTTGACCTTGGGGAATCCATCGAAGAAGCGTACAAACTCATCAAGATCACCTACCAGCTTGGCCTCTACCTCCCAGCTTTCACCCAATTTGGGCAAACCATGGAGGGACCTCCATGGTAAACAAACTTGATACCGTGGCTTCTACTCATTATTGCTTCATCACAAATGTGACCTGCTCTATCGAATTGAGGTATATATCGACCCCTTAATGAAATTGAGTTATGCATACCGTGTTAACAAGTAACTCACTGGCTTTCCAGCAATGCCATTATTATTTCCGTAGCTTATTCCAGTCCGATGTTATCGGGAAATGAAGAAAGTCTACAAGACAAAGCCACTTCCATTTTTTTACGACGTGTTTGTTTAGAAACTCGTTTTTAACTTAGCTAGCTATACGCGCGTGGCGTGAACGACCACACACGCAGAGACGATTCTCGATGTAGCTAATGAATAATTCATTTTGGAATAAACAGCCGACAGCACCAACCCCAGCCCCAGTGGACCGAACAACGGCGCAACATGAAAGCGCACAGTCACGCGGTGAATGCGTGTATACATACACCGTACAATGTACATGGAAGTATCGACACACGCAATGCAATGCAATAGCATGATGTCTTTACTTCGCCTATCAGCCATGCTTAGTTTAGTAAAACTTTGAACGCAAAATTTGAACAGTAAAACTCTCAATAAAATACAAGTTCACAACAGGTAAGAAAGGTAACAGCAATTTAAGAATGCAAATGTGAAAATGTTATCTTTGGTTCACTAAGTATCGACTGACAAGCATTGCAAATTCACGAAATCACTCAGTTAATTCACACGAGGTCGGTCGTCGTTCAACTACGTTATGTGGACGGCGACGTGTGTAGACTCGCGCGATCGCATGGTACACATCGCGCGGCCGTAAAACCGGCTAGAATCCTTCAGAGAATCGGGTAAACATTGAAACTGCGCAGACTCGTCACAATGGTTGCCGCCTCTCATCCAATCAATGATCTCTATTGTTGATAGTTGGAAAGCCCGGCTAATTTAAATATCAAGTTTTCAGCCGATAATTGAACAGTTTTTCGGCCTCCGGACTATGTTATCATAGATAAAAAAGAACAGTTCAGGTCATGACCTTTCTAATGGTACCAAACACAGTCGTTCAACGTGAACGGAACTGCTCGTACGCTGCCAGTGGAAATAAGCAAACTTTCATGTTTTTGAAGGTAAATGAGACCGACTTTGAAGAGAATTAATTGCATACAAACATGCTCAAGAAAACGTACTTTTGTGGATTTATTCATCTTTTCAATTAAAGGTAAGACCACGACAAGAAAGATCAAATTTTATTTAACCTCAATCCACCGAAATCGCAGAATCGTGTTTTGTAGTGTTTTTTTTATGATTTTCGAATGTGACCAACTTTGGTATGGCGAATTACACGCAATACGTCCTGTCTGACACATTCCTCATTTCGACCCAATGTGTTTTACATTGGAGGTGACGAAATAAATGCCAAGTAGCATGATGCAACGAACATAATGAAACAGAATGAATAAGATAGTCCTGTCTGTGCACACCAGCCTGCTTGTAACCATGTTGCTTTGCATAAAGCAGGTATAGAAACAACGGCGACGGAACGCCCACGCCCCCACATACACACACACTTTTGAAAAGCCTAAACGTTTTAAAAACTCACCCACATGACTGTATTAACGGCATATGATACTGCTCGACATGTTTTACAATCACATAAAGATTTGTGGAAGAATAATTTATAGGCCGACACCGGGCCCAAGCATTTGATTAACTTAAACTTAAACCTTTTAGTTAAAGCACTCGATTGAATCAAACTATTTCTGATAACTCAACAAAGAAGAATTATTGTGCGGCCGTTTTGAAAAATGCTTGTCTGCAATTGCACATGCTCATGAAGACACCTTTCTAGAAAGATTCTAGAGGTACGGTTGGGAAGCGTCTTTATGAGCATGCGCACTCGCCACGTTATCCGATTAGCTTAGCGGCTGAATGACCAGACACGATCTGCATTAGGCGATCTATTACAAAACACGTCTTGATGGCCATTTGGCAAATCACAGAATGGTGGTAGTTGTTCAATGTATAAGGTATTGTAATTTTTCTAACGATCGTTTCCCAAAAAACGCCATATTTACGGGCAAATTGCATTTTGACTTACAGCTGCGTCAATCGCTCCCAACGGTTAACCCAGCCGAGTTTAATTTGGTTCAGTATTACACTTTTTAGATCGCAGGAAGTAAATTTAATTCCAAAAATCATGTGATTTATCTGCGTAAAAATTTGGTTCAGATAAATCACGTGAACTCAATTGTTTTGAAAATGCTCGATAACGGCCACATTTTGACGGTTTCTTTTAGGGATTAGTCTACTCTATCCCTGAAAAACCTTCAGAGTCATGTGTGGGTTTTTTTTAACCCCAAAATAGCCTATCTTAGCCGGTGTTTGCCTACATACCTAGGCCTATGTTGTGCAAATGGAAACAAAAATACATAGGAAAATAAATTGCCCCCACTTTTAAAAGTGTTCCGCCGCCGCTGTATAGAACAACACTGTCTGTCTCTTCTAGGTTGGGTCTCAGACCTGTGATTTTCCTCTTGTTCCCTCAGATTGTCCATCTGATGATGGTACATGGTGTATTCGGAATCAATGAAACTCCCTCAACTACAAATATGACCTTTCTCCCGTCTAGTTGCTGTGCTGCCTCAGGACAACCCCAGATGCGGAGCATGAACTTTCATAAGTGCTTTTTGTTTACATCAGTCTGCAGAAACCTTTTTGAATTTGTCAGGCTTTCTTTTGTTGATCCCATAAAGGATGATTTTAGCACTGCTTCCCTGACGTAATCTCTCTTGACTTTTGACTGAATGTTATAATTACAAATCAGTGGAAAAGAATACATCTGGTTTGCGAGATAGCTGATTCAGGTCTTGAAGTAGGGTATAGGTCTAGATTTAGAAATGATGTCACACAATGATCAAGATATGGATCACCTTGTTGGAATAGTAAACCTTTTATTGATGTATATATGGTATCAAACGCACGACTGAAATCTAAGGAGATATAACTTTCACAGCAGCGCAGGTACTCATGTGTCCAAAGATTGCAGCCAACAAACTTGCTGATACCTATACTGTAGAACAAGACCACAAGGAATGAATTCATTTTGGTGGTCAATGGTCAGTTACAAGTCCATTGTTTTGACAGTGGTCAAATATCTGACGAACAAAGGTTTTTACATAAACTAATGGAGTCAAAGCTCTTTTCTCTATGTTTGAAAACGGGCACCAGGTTAGCACGCTTTTCTCATACGCATGAAAAACAGTTTTCTTCCTAGGGACAGCACAAAGAGGCACCTTCCTTTTTTTATATGAATTTTTTTATTAAAGCATAGGAAAATACCCGATTAGTGGCCGCTATGTTAATAGTAAAGTACGGTACATTTTATAAGAAAATTGTGTCAGTAAGGGAGTGTTAATTTCCATCCACCTTTGCTATCTGACTCTCAATGAGTCACATGTCTCCGACATGTATTCCACAGTTCCTTTACTGCAACTTTCACCCTGTTGGTGTTTACTGCCAATACAACTCACAAAGGCGATAATCCTATACTCTTAACTATAATCCTAAGTTATAATTACATCCCAAATAAGCCGTTTGTCTTCGTAAATTTAAATCATTCTTAATGATATTAAAATATGCTCATCTTGTCTTGACATGCTTAAATTGTTTATCATCATTCTCATCCGACTTTTAGTGAGTTGCATGCATGTTTCCCACAGTTCTTTTCTAGAGTTAACACCATTTAGGGGTAAACCCCGCAATGCTCAAAGCAACAATAATCCTTTATTTAATACAAATACAATGACAAAACTAAACACTCATCTCCAGGATTTAGATAATTTGATTTATATCAAATAGCCATTATTCTTTATGACAAAACATTCATCTGGATGGTCTTAAATATCAATAATATAAATTATTGTACTTGACATACATAATTAATTGTCTGCCATACGGTAAGAAGTTCTATCAAGTACTAATCTTGCAAGAGTATTCTTTATAGGTTGAGTCGATGCTCTCCTTTTGAAAATATCTGTTTTTGCTTGTGAAGTTTTCATCGTCCTTGTTCCATTATCAGTTCTTCCGAAACTCCTTTATTTGCCAAATGAGAGGCCCCACCCGATCTCATGCTATGAAGCGCATAATTCGAAAAATATTGTACTCCTACTTTCTAAGTGCATTAACAAAAATCTCCCTGCATCTTGTATCATTGGTTTATACGAATGGGTTGAGGAAAGATAAGACATAGGTGAAAAAAAAGCACGTCTTGGCCAATATCATTGACACATTTTTTCATGCATGCTAGCAATAGTTTTACTCGGAAAAACACATCCAGGAACATCTGATAAGAAGGTGGTATTACCTTCCCTGAACATGTCTGTTTTTGATCGGGAGATGTAAAAACGTTAGTCTTTGTTGCCAGGTAGTTGTTTAATATAAAAAGCTCTAAGTTGACAAAAAACGAAAAAGGCATAACTTGATCCCTTCTAAACCGTTGGGAAACGCTGACTAGAACTTTTGTTTGTAAATGATCTAGTGCACTCAGAAGAATAATAGTATGTTAATAATAAGTTCTAATTCTTAGTTCTACACCAGTACAGTCATACAAAGATTGTTTGTTTCTTCCCAATTGTAGGGCATTTAAGCCTTTAACAGAAAAGTAATATTGTATCCAAGTCTTATATATGACCACGGTAAAGGTCAAAATGGAGAGGATGACCACCAGGGGAAAATAAGCGCTCCCTTTTCTTTACATTAATAAATATGCTTGAGTACGCTTGGAGTTAAGACAACAGGGGTACTAAGACAGTTTTCATCTGCCCGGTCCCGGCCACACCGGACGTACCTGGGTTCCAGAACCTTGAATAGAAATAAGGTAATTTTGCGTTATAATAGCATGCAAAACATTCAACTGTTAAAAAATGGGCCCCACAATCCTTTAACATATTCCAATAATTCTAGCGAATCCCCCAATCTTCAGTGTCTATTTGTCTACTTATGCAGTCAGCTTCTTCGTTTTCGTCTCTCAGAATCCATTCAACCTCTAGTCTTTTCTCATTGCTTAAACACAAGGTTAAAACATCCATAGATTATTTTTGCAGCTCTGGTTTCATGCTGCCGACTTCAATGATATGGGCTGCTGCTTGACTGTCCGTAAATTGTATTACGTGGGACTTGGAGATGATTGGTAAAGAAATGCAACATTGTGAAATGAATTGTTTTCAACTTTCGCCATGTTGAGCTTCGCTTATCTTCGTTATCAGTTCAAAGAATACGGGCAGTTTGGATGTCATTGTAAAACGTGTCTTACATTTAGTCTATTTACGTTAGCTTTCCAGAACTCAATTTCAGATGACCAAATTTCATCTAAAGTTGTGGAGCTATCCTCATTGACGGCATTAGCAATTTCTACTTGGCAATGTCTGGTCATAAACTAGTTATGTTTCCACATACGGGGCTCAGCGAAATTATTTGCCCTACGAACGAATGCAACCTCATATAGGAGGTGCATAGATCCAATATGGTTGTTATTAACAACCGTATTGGATCTATGCACCTCGGAGATTGTCTGAGCGATTTTATTTACTCTTCTTTGTAAATCTGTAGTGGTCCTTCAACTGAGTCCCAAGTCATGCATAGCAATACAGTATGATGCAAGGGATACCATTGGCTCTTGTCTATGTAGAATACTAAACCAGACCTAATAATTCTTTGGCGACTTTCAGAGGCATTTCAGTATTTCTGGATGCACAGGGGATACCACAAAAACAACAACATCGTCACGGTGAAGTGCAATCTGCCTGATGCCCTCAAACGTGTCACTAAAGGTTTCTTATGTTTTTAACAATAAGAGGGCGCTGTTGTATTAGCTGCCTGTGGTTTTATTCTCTGTCCAAAGCTGCTGTTTTTAATCTCATTCCATCGACGTTTACTGGTTTTTGTCCATGATTTTGTTCGTGCACCAGAACCAGCAGTATCACTACGGGGAGTCCTTCTCGTCGACGTAATCGAAAGAAAGCGTCACCCAACTTTGCATTATTGAAATGGACCAAACATGGTGCAATATCTATCTTTGTACCGAGCAATAATCCGCCGTTTGACATCACAGTCTTCAAGGATGTTGAAATTAATCCTGGCCAAGGGGACACCGTTTTGAGTGAAACTCCGAATAAGAACAATATTCCTCAGAAGATTTCCACACCATGTAAAATTAAGTATTCAGTGAATCAACTTTTGAGCCTACGATCACTTTCCTGCCGCTTGAACCCTCAACAGCAAGCTAAGTTGAAACGTAATGGTTTAATCAAATGAAGAGGAAGGCGAGCTGGTACACGGACTCAACAAAGGAAACAAAAAGCTCTAGCTGCCTACCCTGCTAAGTCGACTTTTCATCTTAGCGGCCCGTTAAATGAATATTCGATCCAAGTAATTATAACAGGAGGGAGAAACCATAATGAAACCCAACATTCACATCTGCCAGTGTTGCGGATGCAGCTGCAAGACCTGGTTTCAAGGAAGGAGCAAAGGAATCAAATGGGGGCACAATCCATCTTGCCCCGCCTCTTACTAACAAACGCTCGTTCAGTGTTAAACAAGTTGGACGCGGTCGAGATTGTGCTTATTACCAACCAGATTGACATTGCAGTAATAACTGAATCATGGATTAGTCCAAGTACAGCATCCGAGTAGTATTCATTGGAGGGTTACATTGCCTTTAGTGTATGTAGACAAACAAGAACTGGTGGTGGAGTACTTGTTATGTTAAAGATCACCTTGGAGCATCTCCCATCGAAGACATTGTAGTCCCACGAGAACTTGGGGGACAATGGTTATTAGTTACATCACCCAGAACTTCCAAGGAGTGTCCCCGCAATTTGCTTTTTTGCAGTTTATATTGCCCCTGACTCACCTCATATCGAATTATTATACCAACACATCTTTTCTACAATGGATCATTTATTAACTCGTAAACCAAATATTGGCTTAACCATTTTAGATGATTTTAACCAATTTGACACATTTCCTGTTTGTAATGGTAACAATCTCAAACAAGTTGTATCTAAGCAGTATTCTTTTGCTAATTTGATACAAGGGCAAACTTGGAATGAAGTGATCAGTTCTAACTCATGCCAAGCCAAAACCGATGCCTTCTATGCGATGGTCAACCAAACTGTTGACTCCCATTTTCCCACCAAAATTATCAAAAAACATTGTTGTGATAAACCATGGTTCAATGGTCGGATCAGAAAACTAATTTTGGGAGGCAAAAAGCTTTTGTTAAAGGTGATAAAGTTACATTGTGTTCCCTTAGAAATCAAGTTGCCCGTGAAATAATATCAGTCAAGAAGTCTTACTATGCTGGCAGGGTTCGTGTATTACAAAAAACTGATCCTGCAGGGTGGCATCGAAATGTCCGTTACCTAGCCAACCTGAAGAATAGTGAGTTGACTATCAATGTTGAAGAAATTGATCATAGTAATAATGTATCCATTGCCAATGAGATTAATAATCACCTCTCCAGTTTGTCACAAACCCAAGGTCACATTAGGCTGCAAGATTTGCCTGCGTACCTGCCTGCCTAGTACGATATTCCTGAAATTCAACATTGGGAAACTTACTATGAACTTGGCAAGATCTCTGTGAGTAAAACTGGAGGACCTGATAATTTACCTGCAGGGTACTTACTGAATTTGCATACGAATTGCGTATTCCTCTAATATATTAAATTCATCTTTCAAGCGAGGTATTGTCCATTTTCAATGGAAGCAGGCAAATGTTATTCCTATCCCGAAGACAACCCCCCCCCCACTTTGCCGAAAATCAGACCGATATCCCTCACTCCCCATTTAGCCAAACTTGCTGAATGTTTCATTTGTAAATGGATAATGGACTCAATTAGCTCTAAATTGGACAATAGACAATTTGGTAATCGTAAAGGTATTTCTACTACCCATTGTATAACTGACAGTTATAATCACCTAATTACAGGGGCTAACATACCTAATAATGTTAGTACCTTAACACTTACTGATTTTAGTAAGGCAATCGACAGCATCGATCACCATGTAGCCATTAAAAGTCTTCTTGATCTTGGGGTTTCCCCTTTAGTTGTGAAATGGGTTGTAAGCTTCCTGACTGAACGTCAACAAAGGGTTAGATAAACAATCTCTTTCAGACTGGCAAACCTTAACTGGTGGAGTGCCCCAAGGCACCAAACTTGCACGCATAAACAGTGCTGTTGATTCTAGTTGTAACAAATGCTGGAAATATGTCGACGATCTGACGTTAGGGGAAAATCGGTTATTTAATCAGAAAAAAACATTCAATTTGACCAAAATTAATTAGATGAGTGGGCTAAGCACAATGACTTTTCGTTGAATCCTGCGAAATGTCAAACATTGCAGGGTGTGTTTTTTTGGTCGTAAAAATCCCCCTGATAATTTGTACACTATCTCCAACATTCAATTATCATGTGTTTCAAGTGTTAAACTTTTAGGTGTCACTTTTCAGAGTAATCTTAAATGGGATGCTCACGTGACTGACTTGTTGAGTAAGGTTAATCATAAATTATTCATGTTTACGTAAACTGAAGACTGTCGGATTAACCACAAATGAATTGATTATTGTTTACAATGGTTACATTCGACCAGTAATGGAATATGCTGCCCCTGTCTGGCATTCATCGCTGACTCTGGGCCAATCTAACCAGTTAGAACTAGTTCAAAAACGCATTTTGTTGTATTCTGCTTGGCACTAATTAATATAATTATGACAAAGCTCTATGTGTGTTGAATCTTGATTCCTTGTTTGAAAGGAGGAACAAACTTTGCTCTAAAATTGCTCTAAAAACTTTCAGGTCTACAAAATTTTCTGACTGGTTCCCCAAGCCAAATAAGGTCCATGGTATGGAGTTAAAAACCAAACGGGTGATTTACAAACATAAAGGTTCCACAAAAAGATTTCATAACAGCCCTATTCCGTTCCTATTTGAATTGTTAAATGGCATGCTTAAAGATTAATTTATTTTTATCTTATATAAAATAATGTTTTTATATTGGATTTCTTAATAGCCCTATTTTGTAATCTAACTGGATTGCTATATGACATGCCCTTTTAGAAATAATGTTTGTTCATTTGTGCTTGTGCTTGTTTTTGTTGTTGTTGTTAATGTTGTTGTTGTTGTTGTTGTTGTTGTTGTTTGTGTTGTTGTTGTTGTTGTTGTTGTTGTTGTTGTTGTTGTCATTTTCGTTGTTGTTGTTGGTTTTGTCGTTGTCGTTGTTGTTGTTTTGCGCTTAAAGTTTTTATAGGTAATGCAATTTGTTAATTTCCCTCTGTGTATTGATGTTTTTTACCTTTTGTAACCACTGTGCAATTCAGCCTTCGGGCTGCAATATGGTGTGAATAGACCAATAATAAATAAATAAATAAATAGAAGCAAAGGGGCTGTAGAGAGGTCAAATGGAAGGACATTAAATTCGAACCTATCTAGGTAACCCGTCATAGTTCCACGAAAATCCAAAAATCCCTGATACTAGTTTGCTATGTCTACATGATGGTACAGATTTGAGGTCGAAGGTGAACAACAGTGCATTTTTGGACATGAACTGGATACTTTGTTCCTGCCAATGACTATTTCCAGTTGCCCACAAAAGACAAACTGGGCAGTATTGCCGGGCCTTGACAGTTTTTGAGACTCAAGTTGATTTTGTAACTCTTTCAGCTTTGTGCCGTCCGACTCTTTGCTGACTTATGATATGCTATCAAATTTTGAATTAAAATACTGTTGGAACTTGTCAAACAGCTCTTCGGTGTTTAAACCAGAACCTCGCGGTTGATCTTTTGTCGACATCGCCTCAAGCCTAACTTCACGAAAGCAATACTAATTACAGCGGCATAGGGGCGTGAACTGAATCAAATACGTCTTCACTTTTCTCTTATACTTGTAAAACGCCTCTATGCGTAAAAGTACGGTGCGTCACGAACCATTGTGCATTAAAACTACATGTATACATACAAAAAGCCCATGTGTAACACGTAACCATGTTGGCTCGCTTTACTTGTTTCATAAAAAAAGACATCCAGGTTTGACTGTAAACAGCTTTGAGTATACAGAAATAAAGGCATTGTTGCCATGGCAAGTTTTAACATTTGTTCGTGAACCATAATGTTCATTATGCTTTGTGGGTAGAGAGATTCCAAATTTCCCATGAAACCTGATCGATTTGAAGTGATTCGAAGTGACGGGGGAAATTTCAGGGATAGAAGAAGTGACATCGGTCCCCGGTCGCTGGATCCGTAGAAAAAACTGGCGAAAAGTGTATTAATGACATTTGAAATCTGAGATGGGTCACTTATGATTTCACCATTGAAGAGGTAAGAATCGGTTGTTTGAGAAGAGTTACGCTTTGACTTCACAAATACTAGAAAGATTTCCGGTTATCTCTTTTCTTAACTAGATAAGTCACTATACGCCCGATGTGGTAATGTTTCCAGGTGATCCAAGAAAAAATTCAAAACAAACTTATGATAGGCCATTGTCTATTAATGGTAAATGGTCGAAACCTTTGTGTATCATACAAATTTGTGGACATTTTAAATTAAGTTTCCTTCTAAGATTAAATAACAAACTAAATCAATGAAAATCAGTGTCGGCCGGTCACACCAAACCAAACTTTGTTTAGACCCATAAAAATAGAATAATACTTCAGTAATATTAAATAATTATTTACAAATACCACCGAAGTGAGAAGAGTAAAGGGCTATTGGTATCATCGTTGGGTGTTCCTAACGTAGCAAGCCGTCAAGAGTAGGAGCAGTACTTCTACTCCTGGGGTGGGTTGCGTTTAAGGTTGAGGTTCAGAGAGCGCTTATCGTTCGATGACACATCCAACAGCTTTAATCTGGGTCATCAGCCAGCGTCTGGAAACATTCAGAGGAGGAGGGAAGAGGGTCAGCTGAAGAAATAATTATTGGCCCGTCCTCAGCAACTTTTGATCACCTCTCGTGCCGATGATAAGCCCCGAGAAGCTAGATCTTCAGGGGCTTCGATCAACATTTCCCCCTTACAATATGACTCTCTCGTTGAAGTCAAATTCAAACCTAAAAGGGATATTTTCGAACTTATCTACAGTTCAGTATTCTAGGTTCTTCTTCTCCATATTTTGTGACGAGAGTCAGCTTGTATCCTCGTTTCGCCTTTCCCCGGACATTTGGCAGAGTGAAATCGCTCCGTCATAGCTCATAATTGTATACATCGGCAGTGAACAGTTTTTCGCCCCTGGAGTTGTTTGTTTTCCAGAGTGTATTTGATCCTCGCTGTGTTTTCTTTTGCTGAAGTCCTCGCCCATTCTCCCTATTGACGTATTCGCCTGTAAGATACTTTTATTGTGTATGTTCATAAATATACATTTACCTTATCATACGTTTGTGAAACCCACTCGATATTTGAAGTGGTTGATAGTTTTATCATTTAATCACTTCGGTTATCTGTTCTTTAAATCAGTGTCACCTTGTTTGGTTTCTTAGTTACATCTGAGAAAATTCAGGCTTTTTGATTGATAGTTTAGAGATTTAAAAACTTTAAGATCATGATGAGCCTATCAGTAAATGCAAGCCCAATTTGTATTCCATAATTTCGACCAACTCTTGTTTGTGCTTTCAGGTGTGCTTGGGCTAGTTGATACTGCATCTCTCTTAGAAGTGAAACTTTTACTCCATGTGGTTTTGGTGATTTGGCTTCATTTGGACGGGTTGCAAGCATCACGGGCTTCTCTTTGGAAACATTTTATACAGCTCAGAAAATGGGGGATAATCGTCATGCTTCTCTTCGAATTAAAAAATCCTGTCCTTATGCACGTATCAATGGTGTGCAGCCATTTTTCTTGAAAGTATGGGGCAGTTTTACAGGATTTTTTTATGCTCAGCTCATCAAGAATTTCCATTTGGCTTAGGATAGACTTGGCTGTCTCCCAATGATGCATTAAATCACTCAGATTTCGAAATTCGCATTTATGCCAATGATGGTCAGATATTCTTAACTTCGACCCCACAAAGCCGGGAGATGCAGCCTGTGCCTTGTTCAGACTGTCCCAGTGTGTTAAAGAGATTCAATCCTGGTTGGTCGCTAATAAACTCAAGAGGAATCCAGATAAGACAGAGTTCTTTATTGCACCTTCCCCTCTCACTTAAAACGTCTTCAACACCTCACTTTCAATATCGACAATCTTGTTATTCACCCCTCTCCCTCCATTAGGAATTTAGGTATTGTCTTCAATGCTGACGTGAATATGTCTGATCACATCACACAGCTCTGTCGCTCTCTCAACCTTAGTCGGATCAGAAGATGTATTGACTTCGATGCGTGCCACAATGCAGTCCGTGCCCTGATCCTGTCCAAGCTGGACTACTCACCTGTTCTCCAGCCTGTAGCTGGTTGTCACCATCACTTTGGTCTTTCTTCTCTCCTTAAGTGCCTTGCATCCTTTGGCAGTTTGCCGCTATATAAATCAAGTTATCATTATTATTTTTATTAAACAATTTGCCGTCGGTACTGGTGTGTGTGGGCACTGATAGTCGACATCTTGCTAATATTATGCATCAAACGTTCATGCGACGTCATGAAGTAGCATGTCTTCTTAATGGCCATCATCACAGCGAGCATTATGCATAACATTTTTCCTTCCAAAATCGGTAGCAAAAAGTAAAGAAAAATGAAAAGCCTCAAAACGAGTTGGTAAGGCGCGTGTGCCGCGTGTGCCTTAATAGGCTAGTCTGCTCCATAACTTCCAATCAAGCTGCGCTCACATCCATTGTTGTGAAGGTAGTCATCAACCTCTCTTTTCGAATTTAAATGAAAAATTTGCATTTCATGCATGCGGCCTTTTGGAGCTGAACGTGAGGCAGATTCAGCACGTCTTTGCTGTTCTTTACGAAAACCCATTAGTGCCATCGCAAGTAGATACTCAGCAAAATCTTGTTTTTTGGAAGTACATATTCAGCGAATTTTTGTTTTTTTGGAAGTACATATTCAGCGAATCTTGTTTTTTGGAGTACATATTCAGCAAATCTTGTTTTTTGGAAGTACATATTCAGCAAATCTTGTTTTTTGGAAGTACATATTCAGCAAATCTCGATATATATATATATATATAAGTCGCATCCCCTTAAGGTGATCCCGTGGCTGCCGCTTCCCAGGTTGAATCGTAAACGTTGTTGTGATCCCTGGCTACACGGCAGTTAACGGTTGTATGGCTTCTGACTGGCACCCCGAACAAAGATATTGACTAATAGGGAGACCGCCAACATAGGGCTGGATAGCTCAGTTGGTAGAGCGCCGGTACGTTAATCCGGAGGTCGTTGGTTCAAGTCCCGCTCCAGTCAATTTTTCTTTGTTCAAACCCGAACTATTTAAATAAAATTTCCCAGTCAGTTTCCCTTGTGGTTCATGACTAGCTATATATATATATATATATATATCCAATGAAATCGTCTTCTATCACAATTCACAGTGCTCGATACATCTCTGTAGAGCTATAACATGTAATAAATTCAGAATAAGAGTTAAACAAACTCTGGCATATCTCTCTTCTGGACAGACTGTTTCGTACCATAAGGCACTCATCAGCAGAATGACGAAAATAGAATACAAGTAGCATCTTACCTTATTTCGAATTATAAAGCGCGCGCAAGCGTGACGCGTGCTACGTCATTGAAGTTAGTACGCGTTTACGTCACTGAAGTAAGAACACATCTGTCTCGATGCCGGCACTTTGAGACGATTTCGCTTTTCTTATTCAGTGTACCTAGGTCTGGCCTACAAATGATTATGTACTTCTCTGCTATACACAAATTACATCTCTTGTTTACGTTAGAGTATGGCAGTGCTTTGTGAACAATGTCCCATTTAATTTCATAGTCTTTCCCCTCGTCCTTTAAGTCCCATATATGTTTACTTAGCTCTGTTTGTGCCCTCATGCTCTCGGATCTGAATGACCTCTTGTGGTTCGCCAGTCTCGCCTTGAAGGTTGTGGACGTCAGCCCGACGTATGCCTCCTTCCTGCCTTCGCTCGTGACGGTGGCCCGGTACACAATGTTCTTGCTGAGGCACTCCCCGTTCAGCGGGCATTCGGCATTCCGGCGGCAACTGCATGTTCTACCACCGACGTCGTCCTCTTGTTTTACCTTCCGTTTGTTGATTGACTGGATCGTTGCCTTCATGTTCGGCATGCAGCTGTACGATACCTTTACTGTGTTCCGGTTGAGCACTTTGTGAAGTTTATGTTCCTTGGGGAAGCATTTGTCTATTATCTGAAGGAATTTCTTTCCAATGCTGGTACATACGTTCTTGTTGTATGGCGGGTTGTACCATGTCACCTCCCTTTTTCTAGCCCTTTTCCTTGTGTTATTGCCCGGTGTGTATGTTAACTGATACTTGTGCCCGCTTTTTTGTAGAGCCTCCTGGTAGGCCGGGGCAGCTTGCTCGAATGCCTCCTTGGTCGACGAGATGTTAGAGAGTCTCTTGTTGATTCCCTCTGGTATTTGTTTGATGACGGTAGGTGGATGGTTTGACTGGACATGTACATAGAGAGGTATATTACCTGGTTTCATATATGGCATGTACCCTCCCGTTCGCAGGTCTAATGTGACGTCAAGGAAGTTTACTATTGCCTTGTTGGCTTCGATCGTTACCTTTAAATCATTTTCCCGGAATACTCGGCATATTTCTTTCTTGATTTTTTCTATTTTCTGGGGGGTCTCTTTGAATACTGCCAAACCGTCGTCCCTGTATAGCCCCACTCTATTTCCGTATTTTGGTTTCAGGATCGACAGCATATACGCTACGACCAGCTCGCATGACTCCGCGCCGTCGAAACTGCCCATCGTGACATCGAATTTGCTGTCTGCATTACGCTTTTTCCACGGTACCTGGTTGTTGAATACCACTGTCTGTTTCGCGTGGATGATGATATCTTTCTCCTTGCTGCTAATTTTCTCGTAGTTTCCCGCGAACCCTAGTGCTTTCAGGAGGAGCTTTTCCGTTATCGATGGGTAGAACTCCACAATGTCGAAATTTATGAAGCTCGATTCTTGCTTGCTTGGGATTTTCTTATACCAGTCCAGTACGGCGTCCGTGCTTTTCCACAGATTGAATCCCGTCGCGCTTATGACTTTACCGACGATTCTGTCGAGGATCACTTTACTTATATGTCCTATCTCTGATTTGGTTGGGCTGATCAGTCGACATGATGGTTTATTATCAAAGTTGTCCTTGTGGTCCTTCAAAGTAATGAAGACTTCCCTCTCGGCCAATTTATCTATGCGGTCTCCCAGTTCAAGACTTTCAGCAATTCTTTTCGCTTCGCGATTGATTTCCACTACTTCCTTTTGCTCGGTTTTCTTGTATGTTTTGGTGACATTCGCCCTGACAAGATTAACATTGTGAACAACATTGATTAACATTTGATTAACATTGATTAACATTGATTAACATTGATTAACATTGTGACAAGAGAACATTGTGTACCGGGCCACCGTCACGAGCGAAGGCAGGAAGGAGGCATACGTCGGGCTGACGTCCACAACCTTCAAGGCGAGACTGGCGAACCACAAGAGGTCATTCAGATCCGAGAGCATGAGGGCACAAACAGAGCTAAGTAAACATATATGGGACTTAAAGGACGAGGGGAAAGACTATGAAATTAAATGGGACATTGTTCACAAAGCACTGCCATACTCTAACGTAAACAAGAGATGTAATTTGTGTATAGCAGAGAAGTACATAATCATTTGTAGGCCAGACCTAGGTACACTGAATAAGAAAAGCGAAATCGTCTCAAAGTGCCGGCATCGAGACAGATGTGTTCTTACTTCAGTGACGTAAACGCGTACTAACTTCAATGACGTAGCACGCGTCACGCTTGCGCGCGCTTTATAATTCGAAATAAGGTAAGATGCTACTTGTATTCTATTTTCGTCATTCTGCTGATGAGTGCCTTATGGTACGAAACAGTCTGTCCAGAAGAGAGATATGCCAGAGTTTGTTTAACTCATATTCTGAATTTATTACATATATATATATATATATATATCCAATGAAATCGTCTTCTATCACAATTCACAGTGCTCGATACATCTCTGTAGAGCTATAACATGTAATAAATTCAGAATATGAGTTAAACAAACTCTGGCATATCTCTCTTCTGGACAGACTGTTTCGTACCATAAGGCACTCATCATCATTCTGCTGATGAGTGCCTTATGGTACGAAACAGTCTGTCCAGAAGAGAGATATGCCAGAGTTTGTTTAACTCATATTCTGAATTTATTACATATATATATATATATATATATGTTCTCACTAAGAACAACTTTTCATTTACTGACAGGCATTTTCTACAGATACAGGGTACCGCCATGGGTACAAAAATGGCGCCCTCATATGCCAACATTTTCATGTCTGACTTAGAGGAAAAACTTCTGTCCTCTGCCCCCAACCGCCCACTAGTTTGGTGGAGATTTATTGATGATATTTTCTCTATCTGGTGTGGTAGTCAAGACAGCTTGGTTGAGTTTATCGACCATATAAACTCATTCCACCCAACCATAAAGTTCACTACTGAATACTCTCTAACAAGTTTTAACTTTCTAGATGTAACTATAAGTAAATCCCCTAACAGCATTGCTACTGATGTATACAGCAAACCCACATATACCCACCAGTACCTACTCTCCAACAGTTGCCACCCTAGTCACTGTAAGAAGGCAATTGCTTACAGTCAGGCCTTACGCATAAGAAGTATCTGCTCCACAGATACCCTATACAAAAGGCGCTCATCGGACCTCAGGAAACACCTTGTTTCTAGAGGTCACAGCGAACGCAGGGTTCAACTTGCCATCAACATGGCCCTCAGTATACCACGCCATACTCTTTTGGCCAACACGGGGTCCAGAAAAGTCCCGACCAATAGAGTTGCCCTGGTCACCACCTACCACCCTAAACTACCCAAACTCTCCTCAATCCTCAATGGCAGAATGAATATTCTCCATTCATCTAAGAGGTTGCGCTTACCAATCCCTGAGAACCCCTTGGTTGCATTCCGCCGCCCGAAAAACCTGGGTGACATTCTAGTCAGGGCAAACACCACCACTAACAGAGATACAGGGTTGTCACAAGTGTACCCGCTCTAAATGTAGAACCTGTCTCTACATCAAACCTGCACTTAAAGTGAAGAGTCATATATAGCACTGGCTCTTCTTACAATATCAAGACCGACTCCCTATGTAGCACACCCAATGTGGTCTATATTATATCTTGTAAAAGATGTGGACTACAGTATGTGGGAGAGACTAAGACCAAACTCAGTCTTCGCTTTGTGAACCATGTCTCTTCCATAAAGACCAAGAAACTGTACCCCGTCTCCATCCACTTCAACAGCCTTTATCACAGCGTCAAAGATGTTGAAGTCATCGTGATTGAGGCTTGCAATGGTGACGACACACACCGCAAACTCAGAGAATCACACTGGATTCACCAACTCAAGACAGTCCAACCCTTTGGACTTTACGTAAACACCGGTGTTAAATAAATCCCCATCACCCTCCATTCACTTTCGATTTATTATTAATTACATGTTCTCTCCACTGGTCTATTTATACGCTTCCTTCTCTCGCTTACTTCATTGATGTTAAATAGATACAAATACTGTCATTTACATGTTCTCTACACTGGTCCATCTCTACACTTCTTTTTTCTCTCTAAAGAAGTTTTGGAGTTAACCTGTCAATTACCTTTTCCCTTTACAGAGGATTTAATAACCTGCTCACCCTGCAGGTTCCTCTTACCTAGTTTAAACTATTTTTACTGATTCTTTTTATTTTATAATTACTTTGATCTTGCCTCCTATTGTTGGTTGCATTTTCTTATGTGGCTTGTTCTCTAATCCTACCCTTTCATGCTTCCCGCATTGTAATGCCTACAATGCGGCACCACCTTTGGTCCAGTGGTCCAGCCTTTCACACTGACCATCCTTTGTCCTCACTTCTTCACTCTTATTGGTTCTTAGCCAGTAAATTTACAATTCTGATTGGCTATATTTTCCCGCTTTTTTTCTGGATACTCTCCCTTAACCTTTGCCCCTCTTTTTGCTATCAATGAATATGTTTGTGTTTGTTCTTGTTTATGCCTCTGACGAAGGTCCGGATTGGATCGAAAGCTAAGGCCACCCAAAGAGGTGTTTAAGAACAAAGACGGATTGTGATTTTGCTATATTCTTTTAAATAATTAGTTTAATCATGCTCTGGTGTTTACTTTTTTTTGTGAAGGGCACTTGAAAATAAGTACAAGAAGAATTTCGATCTGATCGAATCAATGCCTGGTTTTTACAATAGGAGTAACTCCTGTATTGATTGTCTTAAGGGTTACAACGAGTCCCGAAATTTGCACAAATGCAATGCACGATGCACTATGTGCTTCACAGATGGGTGTAAAGCTACTGCTAATTGTACTAAGAGTGTGCTAGATTGTACTAAATCCTCTTATGTCAAGTAATGCATTGTTCCCGGACTTTGATTGTACTAAATCCTCTTACGTAAATTAATGCATTGGTCACTGACTTTGATTATACTCAATCCTTCTGCGTAAAGATTATTTCCTAAAGTTGATTACCATTTGTTTTAGCTTAAAATCAGAATTCCTTCGAAATTAATTAGACTATTAATGGAAGAATTAGGGCTGTACAGGTTAACGTGCCCGACAGGAGCATCTCTTGGTAGATTACATCCACTGTTACCAACAATATTCGCCTTGAAGTGAAGCATCGATAGGGACAAATCCATGTATTGTTCAGTAGATCCCGTCACATTAAATCCTAAAATCAAACGAGCTTCACAGAAGTGAAGTTTGATTGGGATTCTACCGAGCCGTATTACGGCACGGAGGGATAACGTGAGATTGCACTGACCGAGCCTTCAGATTAGTGTTGGTGTCTCGTGAACACAAATACAGTATATCCTTATAGGTGGAACCTCTACATGTACCCAGATAATATACCTTCAGGGTGGGCGTCAACTATGACGGCAGGGAGGGCACGCAATCCCTCCGTGCCGTAATACGGCTCGGTAGAATCCCAATCAAACTTCACTTCTGTGAAGCTCGTTTAATTTTAGGATTCTGCCTCACTCCGTGACCACGTGAGATGTTCAAAGCTATGTGTAAATGAGACGCCAAGGACTCGTAGGAGTCAAAAATTGTCAGACAAAACAACATAGACTAATACATCCCTGTTTTATGAATGGTTACTTCTATTTACTGTTTTCTGCATGAATCATTCTTCTATATAGATACTATAATACAGGTACCTGTAACTATAAACCATTGCATTACACTGTGTACTTCATGTACCGGTTGTATATAATTAATAATCATTGACTCAATAGAGTTCTAGAATGGATCGTCGTTGTTGATGTTACACCATTGTTTCCATTTTTTAAGGTAAACCTCATACTGCTTGACAGTTCCATTCCTCCAGGATGCTTCTATTAAAGCTGCCGTGGCTTCTGAAACCCCCGGATAAGTGACACCCCATGAGCTGCAGTTTTTTGTGCAGTGAGGTTCTCCGGTTCCTCTACAACAATAGAGGAGCAGAAATACAAAGGTTCATCAGTAATGAGTACCACGGCTGAGTCGGCCAATGTGGAACTACCACTACAGCTTCAGCGGAGTCTTCTTCCAATTTTGGAAGAAATCTCGTCATGAGTGAGAATGGAGGAGAAGCATAGGCTAAAAATGACCCAAATTTAACGTAAACGCATCAGTTGCGTACGCCTGTGGGTCAGGATGCCACGAAACATATCTTGTTATATGGTGGTTTAGACGTGAGGCGAACAAGTCAATGTCTGGGCTAACAGAAAACGTGTTTAGCATTTGTTTGTAAGTATTAACACTGAGCTGCCATTCAGTGTGATCCTTAAAATGTCTTGAGTCCCAATCAGCTGTAATGTTCAGTTTTCCTGGGATGAAGACCGCAGTTAGCCAAATATGCCTGTCTTTACACCAGAGCCAAAGTGCTCTGAGTACCACCCATATGGTTAATGTGTGCCATATGGTTAATGTGTATCTATTCTTAGCAACACATGTATGTTTTTTGATGCAGGAAAGAAAGCCAGGAGAGCGAAATGAGCAGCTTTGATTTCTAACACATTGATATGTGAATTCATCTCATGACTTGCCCATCGACCTCCAGTGGAGCCTTTAGAGCACGATGCCCCCTTCCTTCTAAAGGATGCATCCGAATTAAGCTCATAATCAGGGCCTTTGTGAGATATGTGGTTACTGACATGTTCTATGTTTTCAATCCACCATTGCAAGTCCTGTCTAGCTAGGTTAGACAGGTTTGACTTCGCTCCAAAGTTATAACCGCATTGTTTTAATGCCTCAATTTTGTCAACCTCAGGTTGTCGATAAAACAATTGCCCAAAAGCCACAGCTGGAAAAACCGAGACCATACATCCCGTTACATGAGCAAAGTCTCTTATGGTTGGTCGTTTGTTATTATAAAGAGATTGAAACGCTTTCTTTAGCCCAGTAGCTTTTTCTTTTGTCAAAGAAACCGTCATGTTCAATGAGTCAATGACAAATCCCCAAAACACTTGTTTCTGGGTAGGGTTAAGTACAGACTTGTCTCTGTTAATAGTGAACCCAAGATTTGTAAGTCGTGTAACAGTGTCCCGTATATTTCGTTCACATTTCTGAATTGAGCTACCTTGCAAATATGCGACATTCTCCCTTTTAATTTTAGATTGAATCGCTATACGATTGATGCTTTAACTTCACTCTTTGTCGTGTAGAATCTGATGCCCTTCTTTTTCAATAAGTTTTGAAATTTTCTGTTAACAAATTCACTACCTTGTCCGAATGTATAAAGTGGGGTTTTCCTGTCGTTGGATTTTAAAATATCTTCATAGGCGGTTATTCTTGCTCATCTGTCTTGTTCTTTAAACGGCACACCCATGCGTACTTTGAAAAGACGTCGTTGCAAGCTAACAAATATTTGTTTCCAATATCGTAGCGTGCAAGAGATACTACGTCTACTAAATCCAACTGATTTATCTCATCTCAACCTACTGCGATCTCTCTGTTCCTCGGATACTTCTTCCGAGCTGGCTTGTGTAAAGTATAAGTGTCCTCTCCTCGTAAAAAAAATCTCTGACTTGTCTTTACGCAATTTTGTACTTTCCATCTTCTTTCACCGCGCGATGAGTTTAGCTACACTGCCTTACCCACACTCTCGCTCTAAATCAGAGATCAGAGTATATTACACATTTTATTCGGTTAGTTCAACGTGTAATTTTTTTTACCAACAAAAGTGACAGGTAAAACAATTTAATATACTTATTTAAAAAAATAGTCTTCAGAATGTATAACTATTGAGTTATAATAACAAAACTAGTTTGTAATTTAGTTTCACTGACAAAAGTAACAAGTAAAAAACATGTTGATATACTTAAACAAAATAGCTTTCAGAATGTTAAACTTTTCATAAACTCTGATTTTAACATTTCATCAAAGAACTTTTCACTTAAACTTAAAAAAAAAAAGATTGTTACGGCAAAAACCCCAAACATTTTCACAAATTGTTGTCTCCACAAACTTTTTTACACTTAAACAAGTCTTGTAACTATGTTAATACAGATTATTTTATAGTAATGCAACTTTTAAACACTTTCGTACATTGCTGTAACATTGTAAAGTAAGAATATATATATATTTGTTCATATGCAACGTGAAAAGCATTTTTGTACAGGAAGAATTATATTGTACATTATATTTGTTTCGTTACAAATGTTTAAGACAAACATTTCTTTAAATTAATAAAGAAGGCTTAGACATTTCTTTTTCAGATTGTCTCTCATCGGTTCTGATGTCACCAACGTTTCAGTAAACTTTCTAAACACACATCTCTGTTCGTTAAGACTCATCATTCGTAGTGAGTCGTATATTTTTTACTGCATTCATAAATATAAAGAAACATTTGTTCATCGCCTCTTTGATACATACTAATTGAAACTATACCATCAAAATACATCTCAGTTTGTTCCCAACTTTCTAGCATCATACAAGTGTGTTGAGTTTGAGATGGATGATCCACCTCGCACCCGTAACACATGACCCTTGCAAATGCATCAATGGAAGGAATTATCTCTACGCAAAGAGTTGTCTTAAAACAGAAAAGCATTTATTTTCTAAACACGCAGGGATATATTTCACCTGCCGTGATTGTTGGGCCTCGTCCTTCTTCTGCCCTTGCCCTTCTTCTCTGAGATGTCTTGGTCAGCCTTTTTTCTCGCCATCTTGCTTCTTATCATCTTGCTTCTTGTTTTCCCTCTCCAGGTCAACCTGAAGATCATCTGTTGAAAACCAGAGCAAACTATATCAAAATCACATTGTATGATGGGATATAAAATAAACCGTAAATGTTTCCCTCTTTGTAGGTATGGGTAAAGATTTTAAGACAATTCTTACTAACATTCTGAATCTTGGACGACATCATCAGCGTTGGAAGGTGAGTCTGAATCAACCACTACGTCTCGGGGTGTCTTAGGCGAAGCTGCCTCGTCTTCCTTCTTGGCATAGATACGCTGTTTTTCTGCCTCCTCTGCAGCCTCTTCGATAGCTGGCACAGACACCAAAGCTCTCCATTATTCCATCGTAAGATTGATGCCTCGTGCTATGGAAAGTCCTTGCCCTTGGTCCGTATGAAATCTCTCAAATTGATGCACACACGGTCGTTGAAGGATTCTACCACGACGTGCCTGTAATACCTCTTAAAGGAAACCGTCACGATGTCAAACTGATTGGCGTTGTTCGGAGACGGAATGACATTTGAACGTCCGAGTACCCATTAAATGCATTTCCGCCTCATCAAGATAATCAAATCGGATCGAAGGAAAATTCCTCTAGCCATTCCGTATCCAGACATTTTACAACATATTTAATCTCTGTCCATTCAGGTCGCTAAGATTTCACGGCCAAACCACCGACCCTTATCTCTTCGATTCGACCAATCCTCACTCTTAGACTTCACCTTATCTTCTCATCTGCCACTAATCACTGTGCATGATTTTCATAGCCAAACCACACCCTTACCTCCCACCACCCAAGCCACCTTAAACTCCTTACACAATCATCTTATCTCCTTACACAGCCGCCCTAATCCCTCTTCATCCTGTTATACTTACCCTTATCATATTAATCCCTTTACTTATTCCCTTATGACTCATATTTTAACCCTTATCAGGTTAATATCCTTATCTTATATACCAATCATTTTGTTTGCCGGCTTAAGACTCCCTTCCCTACTCATAGTCTATTCATGCCTCCTGAAACATGAGGCCTCAATAACCCCGAACCATTCATCTCTATGTCTGGCTGTACAGTTCATTTCATGTTACACAAATTGCTCATTTGCAATGCATTTGTTTGTATTTGGTTCATACGAACCCCCAAAATATGCAGGCTATAGGTATAACTATCATTAGAAAATGTCTCTATCTGCTCGAGCAATACAAAATAATGAATTTTTTCAGATTACAGCCTAATAAGAAGGTTAACAATTTTGGTACAATCGATTGTCTAGCAACAATAAGGTAATTACTTCCTATTGTTCAAATAAAATGCTTTGGGATTATTATATGTTGGGTTTGAACAAAGAAAAATTGGCTTGAGCGGGACGCGTATTTTTTTTTCCCCAGGACGAACGTGGGCAATTAACATAAATGGGCGTAGTAAACTTTACATTTCCCCTTGCACATGCGTGCTTGGACGTAGTAGTTGTGGGTTATACACTCACGTGTATTATTATGTTATGTGAAAGTACATGTGCATTTACATGTACAGTACATGTACATTACATGTACTGTACATTGTGTACAAAAACATGTCGCGGCTAGTTGAGTCTTGATTGCCCGATAAAATATTTTGGGATAGGGTTGGGAAGGGGAGGGAGGGCAAGTAAGAAAATAGACCGACGTTCATAATGAAAGAAGAAACCCATTAAATGAAATTAGAAATGGCCCTAAGTTTGTGATGAAAGTACACTGCAATACAAACAGACGCAGCTTGATGAGCTTACACGTAGTTTAGAATTATAATTTGTCGTTGGACTGGGTTCATCGTTCATCACAATCTATACACCCTTGTGAAGTGGCAGTAGAAGAACAGCCAGTCGCGTGGTCCCCACAACTATGTCATTCCACATACCACCACTGGCCCAAGGTCCCTTGTGGTCATCATTCATACACAGTGTACACTAAACCCAGGTACATTTCTGGACATCGATAATTACATCAAGGCTGAATGGCCATTCCTAATTCCATTTATTTGTTCTAAGGAGACTCAACAACAGGCCAATAAAGTCAAACTTTGGGAGACAAGAGTTTGCAAACCTCAAGGAATCTTGAAAGGAACACAAGACCTTTCAGTGTAAACAGTAAGATGTGTAATATTGGGGAGAGGAGCCCTCGTGAATACTGCTACTTTCACATAGCACATAATAACACACGTGAGTGTATTTAAACCCACAACTATTACGTCCAAGTACACATGTGCAAGGGGAAATGTAAAGTTTACTACGCCCATTTATGTTAATTACCCACGTTCGTCCTGGGAAAAAAATACGCGAGCGGGACTTGAACAGACGACATCCGGATTAACGAATTTTTAAAGTCGCATCCACTTAAGGTGATCCCTTGGCTGACGCTTCCCGGGTTGTATTGTAAAATTTGGATGTGATCCCTGCTACACGGCAGCTTACGGCTGAATGGCTTCTGACTGGCACCCCGAACAAAACAATTGACTAACAGGGAGACCGCCATAGGGCTGGAAAGCTCAGTTGGTAGAGCGCCGGTACGTTAATCCGGAAGTCGTTGGTTCAATTCCCACTCCAGTAAGTCAAGAAGCGAAAGGTAAAAGTTTCACCAGTGTATGTTGTTAATTTGTTTTTAAGGCATGTAGGCAAACTTCAGTTGCTGCTGCTGCTGCTGCTGCTGCCGCTGCCGCTGCCGCTGCCGCTGCCGCTGCCGCTGCCACTGCCACTGCCGCTGCCGCTGTTCCTGCTGTTGCTGCTGTTGCTGCTGTTGCAGCTGTTGCTGCTGTTGCTGCTGTTGCTGCTGTTGCTGCTGTTGCTGCTGTTGCTGCTGTTGCTGTTGTTGCTGTTGCTGTTGCTGTTGCTGTTGTTGCTGCTGCTGTTGTTCTTGTTGTTGTTGTTGTTGTTGTTGTTGTTGTTGTTGTTGTTGTTGTTGTTGTTGTTGTTGTTGTTCTTGTTCTTGTTGTTCTTGTTCTTGTTCTTGTTCTTGTTGTTCTTGTTCTTGTTCTTGTTCTTGTTCTTGTTCTTGTTCTTGTTCTTGTTCTTGTTCTTGTTCTTGTTCTTGTTCTTGGTCTTGTTCTTGTTCTTGTTCTTGTTCTTGTTCTTGTTCTTGTTCTTGTTCTTGTTCTTGTTCTTGTTCTTGTTCTTGTTCTTGTTCTTGTTCTTGTTCTTGTTCTTGTTCTTGTTCTTGTTCTTGTTCTTGTTCTTGCTGCTGTTGTTGTTGTTGTTCTTGTTGTTGTTGTTCTTGTTGTTGCTCTTGATGTTGTTCTTGTTGTTGTTGTTGTTCTTGTTCTTGTTGTTGTTGTTGTTCTTGTTGTTCATGTTGTTGTTCTTGTTGTTGTTGTTGTTGTTCTTGTTGTTGTTCTTGTTGTTGTTGTTGTCGTTGTTGTTCTTGTTGTTCTTGTTCTTGTTGTTCTTGTTGTTGTTCCTGTTGTTGTTGTTCTTGTTGTTGTTGCTGTTGTTGTTGTTGTTGTTGTTGTTGTTGTTGTTGTTGTTGTTGTTGTTGTTGTTGTTGTTGTTGTTGTTGTTGTTGTTGTTGTTGTTGTTGTTGTTGTTGTTGTTGTTGTTGTTGTTGTTGTTGCTGTTGTTCTTGTTGTTGTTCTTGTTGTTGTTCTTGTTGTTGTTCTTGTTGTTTAGTGCTGTTTTGCTTTTTTAGAAAAAAATTACATCAATGAAGAACGTATGTCCTCAATATTTCTGTTTTGAGCGCAAAGTAGAAACCTGCGCAAGTGTCTGCAGTTATGAATACTGCCGTAACAAATAATAGCTAAACACGTCCAAAAGGTTGGTGAATATATTTTATTCTGACCGATAAATGTTGCTTAGTGCTGTGGTAATATGGTATTCCATTCTACGTAAAGAAGACAAATTTATGATATAACAAAATATAATATAATTGGACACATACCGGTTGTCTTGTACTTACATTAACATATTTTTAGTTTCTATTTTAAAATCTACATCTATTTAAGCATGCATTCAAAGTTTAAACTCTAACAATTGTCATTACGTTTATGTAGTAAATTACCTGTACATGTCAACACTCGCCCCATTTGAACCATTTTAGATGTTAACAACAATTTACTGCATTGCATATGGTCTAGCTATAATTTTTTTTTAGAGTGATAACTAAACTACACACAACAAATGAGTGCCAATATTAACGATGAGATTGATACATTGTAGCCTCAATGACTTCCTTTTTTAAAGTTAGTATTAAACATATTCAATCACATTACATACATACTTTAACTAAACATTTCGCAGAATTTTTCCAGCTCATGCTTCTTGCAAATAGTTTTAAGTTTCGACACCGAAAAAGGGATTGTTGTACAAAAAATGTATGTAGGAGTCAATTAAAGCAATCTTATTAAGTTTAAAATTTAGTTGTAAATTCAGTATAAGAATGATTGTAATCAAAATGTTCAAAGTCTGACATAAGCCTGGGTACCTGTGAAGCTGTTCGATTGGAATTGGTAGAGACATTTTGCTTCGTTATCAGCCGTTGTGCATTTAAACAGTCTATTTCTAATTTTTATCAAAATGTTCATTTTTAGAATGTTGTGGATGACGCTCAAAGTATGAAACATAAGAAGTCTGGAAAATATTAACTTCTCTACAAACAAGTGAAGCCCTGCTAAAAATATTTGTTTCTGTACCTTAAATAAACAATTCACTGTTTCATATTTTTTTATTTGCAGCGCTTTAATATCCACAATTTGTATCCCCAAATTTGTGAATATTTACGTAAACATTAATTTGCGATAGGGGCAAATATCGTGAAAATTCACGTAAATATTAGCATGAATATTTACGACTTTGGGGTACGTATCGTGAATATTCACATTAATATTCACGATATGTAGAAACAATTATGAGTATTCACGCAAATATTTACGTAATCTACTACGATTCGGGCAACCAATCGCAAACTTTTACAAAAAAATTCACGTAAATATTTGCGATTTTGGCCTCAATTGCAAATATTGTACGTGAATATTTGTGAATTGGGGCAAAAGCCATAAATATTTACACAAATATTCACGTAAATATTAAGGTTTGATGTCCCTTCAGAGCCACCATACTTGTGTCCTTGAACAAGGCACTTATTAACCATAATTGCTTCGTAAAAAGTTGGGAAGGAGGTGCACTCTGCTCTGCCAACCAGGCTCCTAGTGGACGATACCCTTGCCTACATCCTTACGGACTGTGAAGGGGTAACCCTGTTTCATCCCAGGAGTGGGGGGCAACTGGCCCCTGGTGACAGTTCATCTGGGTCGACAGCCCAAACCAGTTAAATGTAGCCCTCAACTTGAAGTGGCCGTCCGGCCTTGTGATTTGGGCGCAACATCATAATTATTATTTTTTCTAATACAGACAAGTATACAACTTTCACAATAAACTTTAAATGTCATTAATACAGTTTAATATATGGATTGTTGATAGTCAATGATTATGATGGTCAGTTTTACAAACCTAAAGAACAGTAGCTGTTACGTACATATGGAAAAACGGAACAGCTTTGTTTTTGTCCTAAGGACAAACACCTTATGTCTAGTTTATATTAAAGTAGAATTTCCAACATAATGTTTGATCCATCCAATGTATCTGGAAAGCCTTGTGTAAAATCCATATGTCCCTGCCTGTGCACATCCGTCACCCCAACTGACAATACCAATTTGTACCCATCGTATACTCCCATCACTCATACGAAGTTCCCTCATGACTGGGCCCCCAGAGTCCCCCTTGCACGCATCCTGGCCACCAACCAGATCTCCAGCACAAAATGATACATTAGGTTTGAAATCCATTACTGTACTACAGAGATAAGAATTTCCTTCAAAACTTTCTTGACATTTATCATTGCTTACTAGAGGAACTTCAAGTTGCTTAAGGCGATCTGAGAGAGTTTGGTCAGGTATGTACGGCGTACACTTTCCCGACTTTTTAGTTTCTGCATATGTCACACCCCAGCCTGTCACATACGGTCGTGTACCACGCGATGAGTAAAGCGTATCCTCTAACAAAAGGAGTAAACAACAAACATGTATGTAGTTATGTTTCTTTGTAAACATATGTTTAAAACAAAAACAAAAACAATTACATGTACACGAAATCAGAACAGAACATTTAAACTATCCAACTTCATTTTGTAAAACTCGTATTTGATGGTAGTTTTGTATGGTAAATAAAAATGCGGTAGAAAGCAACAGCAATACTTAATCATAATAAAGATGTTTTTAATAAGTTGACTGAATGTGTTGAGGTTTTAGGCTCATTTTATAAAGGTTTAAGAGCTTACCTGTCATATCTTCTTGTGGTACACAGATTGTCCTTACTCCTGGGCCGAGTGGAGTATGGCCTTTTAGTCGCAGAAGGGCTATATCATTAACTAAAGTACTGTCACTGAAAGACTCGTGCAATATCCGAGCATCTTCACCGTCAACCTCATACACTGTGGTATCAGCTCCGATTAAACTTCTGTCATTTAGACCTAAAGAAAAAAAATCGTCATTTAAAAAATCAGCAGTGAAAACTTGTGGACCCCAGTGTCTGTGATTGTTCTGATGCGAAAGGTACACATGTAGGATGCTGAGCAATTCCAAGTGCGAACCCTTCATTACACAGTGAGTGATACTAAGCCACTCAAATAGACAACCCTGAAATACACAGTAGTGCTAAGCAGTCCAAACAGAGAACTCTTGCCCATCAGTAAACAGTGATCCTGAGAAGTTGAAGTAGAGAACCCTGCAATACACAGTGATACTGAGCAATTCAACTAGAGAACCCTGCACTACACAGTGATACTGAGCAATTCAAATAGAGAACCCTGCACTACACAGTGTTACTAAGTATTTCAAGAAGAGAACCCTGCAGTACACAGTGATACTGAGCAATTCAAATAGAGAACCCTGCAGTACACAGTGTTACTAAGTATTTCAAGAAGAGAACCCCGCAGTACACTCTGACACTGAGCAATTTAACTAGAGAACCCTGCACTACACAGTGCTAACGAGCAATTCAAATAGAGAACCCTGCAGTACACAGTGTTACTAAGTATTTCAAGAAGAGAACCCCGCAGTACACTCTGACACTGAGCAATTCAAATAGAGAACCCTGCACTACACAGTGATACTGAGCAATTCAAATAGAGAACCCTGCACTACACAGTGTTACTAAGTATTTCAAGAAGAGAACCCTGCACTACACAGTGCTAACAAGCAATTCAAATAGAGAACCCTGCACTACACAGTGTTACTAAGTATTTCAAGAAGAGAACCCTGCAGTACACAGTGATACTGAGCGATTCAAATAGAGAACCCTGCAGTACACAGTGATACTGATCAATTCCACTAGAGAACCCTGCACTACACAGTGCTAACGAGCAATTCAAATAGAGAACCCTGCACTACACAGTGATACTGAGCAATTCAACTAGAGAACCCTGCACTACACAGTGATACTGAGCAATTCAACTAGAGAACCCTGCACTACACAGTGATACTGAGCAATTCAACTAGAGAACCCTGCACTACACAGTGCTAACGAGCAATTCAAATAGAGAACCCTGCACTACACAGTGATACTGAGCAATTCAAATAGAGAACCCTGCACTACACAGTGTTACTAAGTATTTCAAGAAGAGAACCCCGCAGTACACTCTGAAAAAAAACCTGTTTTTTTTAGGTGTTAGTGCAATACATGCACGAACACCTCTTGTTTTTGATTTGAACCTTGAAACTCTTCGGTCAATTGAAACTCGATATGAAGACAGTACAATTTTTATTACAAGGTTTTCAAAGTTGAAAAATTACCACTTGCTTTTCGCTGTATCTTCGTGAATTTTAAAGGTTTGATGTTCAAAGTTTGGTATCTGATAGATCAATACTTATCAAACATTTGAAAAGTTAACGCAAAAATCGAATCACCTTTACTTCCGGGTCGTTACCCTAGGTCGAAGTTTGCCTTCGATTTTGTTCTTCAAAAAGTCATGTGTTTGCCGTTTCTACAGCAAAACTCAAGATTGAAAGTTCACAGAACAATGAAACTCATAAGACATTTAAACCTCAGTCTCAAGACGACACAATCTTAATGATGTTATTATGACGTCATCGGGTATTAATTTACATTAGATCAAAGTTTAATATTTGTAAAAAATCATAACTCATGAACCACAAGTTGGATTTTTACAATCTACACATCATCGGAGAGGTCATTAAAAGGTCAACAAACGCTGCACACAGCGTGACCCCATTTGACCTTGACTTCCGGTCCCAACCGGAAGTTGAATATTAGGTCATAGTTGAGTCATCCTGCCCAAACTTTTGCACAGAAATTATAACATTATAACCTACGCATCGGGTCAAAACTTGACGTCAAAGCACTCGTGTCTGTTGACCCACGGTGTATGATAACGCACGATAGTATAGGCCTACACGTAAATGAGTCGAACCTGTAAGTGTTACAGTATTACAGCCGGCCACGTGTACAATGCACGTGAAGTTAAAGTTAACATGTACAATACTGTATTGAAAACTGTGCAGCTACATGTGCTATTACATTTGGCATCACTCGCTGTTTCGTAATTGTATAATGCACACCCAAGTAATGGTAGTCCGTGTGATATTAAAAAAAAATCAAAACTCCCTAACCATACATTGCATTTTTACAATCCATATTATGTCGTCTGAAAGGTCTTCATAAATCAATCACGAGCTACACAACATTTGACCCGTTTGACCTCAACTTTCGGTACTAACCGGATATTGAAAATTAATACTTCCAAAAATTCAAAATTTCTGAACCACACATTGGATTTTTACAATCTATGCATCATGTGGAAGGTTTGTACCAAATTAAAAAACGCTACACAGAATGTGACAACATTTGACGTTGACTTCCGGTCCAAACTGGATCAGGTTATAGATGAGTTTTCCTGCCGAAATTATAACATTTTAACCTTTGCATTTGGTTAAAACTGGGCGTCAAAGCGCACTTGTCTGTTGGAACCACATTGTACGACAACACACTGTAGTGTATGACTACACTTCAATGCAATGTATGTCAAACCTGTACCAGCCACGCACGTGTACAATGCGCGTGTAGTTGGAGGGACACGTTGCCTTGGATCGGGCGAGTTGGTCTATACAAACAGTTACAAATGCTTTTTATAGACCAACTTGCCCGATCCAAGGCAACATGTCCCTTTAAGGTTGACATACAAACGATTACAAACGCTTTTTATAAACCGATCCAAGGCAATGTGTCCCTTTAAGGTTGACATACATTGTATTCAGTAATGTTGATCTACATGTAGGAATCATTTAGCGTCGCTCGCTATTTCATTGAATATTGCACACCCTTTTAACGATAGACCATGTAATATTGTAATATTTGAACAATTCATAACTCCTTAATCACACTTTGGGTTATTACAATCCATACGTCGTCTGAACGGTCTTAATAAAATAAACCCGCGCTACACAAAGTGTGACCCATTTGACCTTAACTTCCGTTTCAAACCGGTTGAACGTTGATATTTCACAAAATCATAACTTCTTAACCACACATTGGATTTTTACAATCTTTTGTATCATTGGGAAGGTATGTAACAAGTGGAAAACGATACACAAAATGTTATGCCATTTGACATTCACTTCCGGTTTAAACCAGAAGATAAAATTAACAACAACAATAACAATAACTCCTCAACCACTCATTGTATTTTTTCAAGTATGCGTCATCAGACAGAGCTCCCAAGACTTAACAAACAATACACAGTATGACCTCATTTAACCTTAACTTCCGGTTCAAACCGGAAGTTAAAAACTAATCTTTCAAAAAATCATAACTTCTAAAGCACAATTTTTTTTAAAACAAGCTTTACATTAATGGTATTAATAGTATTTTTCAACTTAAGAAATGACACACAGAATGCGACCCAATTTGACTTTGATTTTTGGTTCAAACCGGATGATGAAATTCAATATTTGAAATAATCATAACTCCTGAACCACAAATTGCATTTTTATCAATTACACGGCATTACAAAGGGATCCTAGGACTAATCTAGCGCTACACAGTATGACCTCATTTGATCTAACTTTTGGTTCAAACCGGAAGTTGAACATTTATATTGGAACAAAACGACTCTTGAAACACAAATCGGGTCGATAGAATGAAATATCATTAAATCATAGTTTGATGACATCGATCACGAACACCTTGTTTTCGTAGTAAACAAAAACTGACGAGTTATAACGAATTAGTAATTCGTTAAAACGAATTAGGAATCCGTTATAACGAATAAGTTCCCGCTGATAATATATACTTCAGTGGCACGATTGGGCTTTCGTAGTATTGAGTACTGTGCAGCTACATGTGTGAATACTGGCATCGCTCGCTACACGTCCATACATGTACGCAAAACCTGTACACAGCCCATAGAGTTTTATCGGAACATTCAAGAGGGCGCACTACCCTTGTTACGCGGCCCGACAAGGGCAGCGGCGGCCATTTCGTAAGTGGAAAAAAAACACTTGTCTAGATTATTAGTCCGGTCTTCACAGTAGTATATAACCCCTGAGGAAATTTAATATTGTATAATTGTATTCCTTCACTTTGGACAATAAATCATGGCATAGTGTGTTCATCCTCTATTGAAACTACATAGATAAACCCCACGTAACAGCTTTAAAGCGGCCGCTTTTTTTTTAAGACCGCATAATGTGTATTTTGCAAGCACACCGCGTATTTGTATTCAATGTTGCCCTCGTGTCTCCTTGCGGTCCCGTCGCGTTTGTGCACGTAGTATTACCAGTGCGCTCTCTAGATCCTATATATAACTCAATGACACAGCAACATGTGTTAACATGTACTGTATTGAGTACTCTACAGCTGCATAAAGGAAAACATTTGGCGTCGCTCGCTATTTCCATAATGCACACACAAATGATAGGAGTCTGTCTAATATTGGAAAAATTCACAACTCTTTAATTTTTTATAATTTATACGTCATCAGAAAGGGCTTATAAGACTTAACAAGCAGTACAAAGTGTGACCTTGTTTGTAGTTGACTCTGGTTCAAACTGGAAGGTGAAATTTCACGTTTCAAAAAATCAAAAATGTTGAACTACACACTGATTTTTTACAATCTTTACATCATTTGCAAAGTATGTTACAACTTAAGCATTAATAAGCAGAATGCGACCCAATTTGACCTTGACTTCATTGGGTTGATAACGTGAAGTTTTACAATTTTAAATGATTTTTGATGGCATATCTCACGAACACCTTGTTTGTGATGTCACAAAAACTCAATGTCTAGTAATTTATGTTATTCTTCTTTTGTTATTGTAATTATTAATATTACATCCTGTCAAAACCAGACGTTAAAGTGCACGTATTAGTTGACCCCCATAGATAACGCACATACACGTGCATTGTACAATGTATTATAGTCTCCATTGAGCATACGGCACGAAGCCTGATGTGGCATTAGGCTGTTTGTCAGCTGCCATGCAAAACTCTTTAACATTAATTTGTCTTCTGACAAAAACACACTTTCCACACGTTCATAAACTACAAACTTCACATATAGTTAGATCTGCATGCAAAAGCCCATGACATCTCTGTAGTGAATTCATCACAAAGTAATCGGGTGTCAAATAACATTAATTCGAACTTTAATATTTTGAAAAATCATATCTCCTGAACTGCATTAGCTAGTTTGACAATTTCTTTTTCATTAAACTTTAACGGAGATTGCTAAAAATAAACCTTGTCTTCCGGTCAAAACCGGAAATCAAGGTGGGAAACAGATGTTCCAGGGTCTTTTCTGAAAGTCTGCAAACAGTATTATATAGAACTTTGACATGGTTTCTCTGTATGAAATAGAGTTTGACTTGCAACTGGAACCTGTTACAGGTTCAAAAAGGGTTCAAGTTATGTATAGACGTACAATTAATAATGAATAATTATACATTTCTGAACTTTTGGAGAAAAACAATTTTGCTTGTATCTTATCTGAAAACGTATGAAGTCACAGGTTATCGTAACTTCATAGCTTTGTTCTTATCTGGACAATTTGTTTTATGTTTATACTTTTATTAATCACATTTGCTGTGAGAGTTCTTGCTGTTTGTGACCTGGTTTGACCTCCCTTTCCGTACAAACCGGAAGTTCATTTAAGACATATTGTAAGACTATATTTAATATTTTTGTGTCCAAATTTACACATTTTATTTCAATAAACTTTTAACATTTTCTTGCTTTTTTCAAAACCCAATTACCTACTTTTCTTGTTGTATGACTGGATGTCTATACGTTTTACTTGTAGATGCGGTCTTCACAATAACCTGTTTTTGACCCCATGGGGTATGCGCGAACCGTCATCCAATGCAAAACAAGTAAAATGAGCTGAGTGTTGTCATTGTTAATATCATTTTCATTATTTAAGTGACCTTGATAAAAGAAAACATACTGCCAATCCAAACCTCAAAACTGTTTATGTGATGCAAAGAAATAAGCCTCTGTAAACATCATATGTTTCAAAAGTACAGATACCTGTATACACCCGTATCCCATTCCAGGGCTTTGTTAGGCAATGAGCTGCAGTAAGAACCCAATTCGGAGCAATGAGGGTGCCACCGCAGAAGAATAATTTCTGTAAAATGACAAATGGACGAATGAAACATTTTCCAACATTTTCCAACGATAGGTCAAAGCGCATATTTATTTAAATCAATTATGATATGATGCAGTAGATCATGTACACACATTCCCATTGTGGTTTTTGTGTGTTTGAGTTTGTACATACATTAAAAACGGGAACCTATAATAAAAGAAGACAAAAGGGTTCCCGGTTGAATAAACGTTCCCAATTGAAAATTGTGTAAAAAAACACAAATTGGAGACAACACACACACCGGATTGTTGATTCCTGTAAACTGATGACTTCTCTTTGTTCTCCTATTGTTTGAACTTAGTTTTTTTCGCGATGTCCCAATTGGTTTTGTACACGGAAGCGAAGCGAGGACGTTCTCGCTCTGTCAAACACCCGGATCCCTTTTGTTAAAGTCTTCGGTTTCAACAGGTAGGGGTGTGTTTTTCTTTGTTGTTTTCCTTTTTTTTTTTTTTTTTTTTTTTTTTTGGGGGGGGGAGGGAGTAGGCTGGGCTGGATAGTTTTTTTTTATAGTCTAAACATACTTTATTGTGTCAAATATGTCATTTGTACGACACAACCAAAGTAATAAGTAACCGTTTTGATAGTTCAGTAACCTTAAATGCATGTCATGGTTGAGCGGTCTATTGCACTGGACTTAAGTTCCGGTATCTAATTCTTCAGGGTGTGAGTTTAAATCCAAGACTCTTGAGTCCTCGACCATAATAGCTTCACTTCACCCAGGTGTAAATGGGAACATGTGTGAGGTCAGGATGGTCTTGTGATTGTTTAAGCTTCGTGTGCTACATACTAGGCAACACTCGGTGTATACTCGTTAGTGACTGAGATGGTTTAAAGGAATGAAAGAAATGGCTGAGTTACCAGGGTTATAATGTTAATGTTCATGAGTGTCAACATTGGTGAATACTGGCACTCATAACCATGACCCTTTTCTATTATTTCGCAATATCCCAGCATGCAAAAGAAAGATCTAACTTTCCTATGTGCCGGTAACTAACAGTGTTATTATTCTTATTAATGGTATTAAGTTTGCAATTGCAAAGTGATTTACATGTAACAGTTCATTAAGTTATAATTTGTATCTAGTTTGGCATTGAAGTTGGATTAACGAACTTCCAGGCCACTCTGTATAGATAATTTTTCACAACTGTGGCTGGACCCTTCCTTGTACAAACCTGTTTAAAGTTTTTAATATTGCTACCTAGCTAGGAATTTTAAGATATCAAGTTTTCCAAAACTGGCTCTATGTTAAAATGTACCTGAACGTTGTCTTCATGGTAAAGGGCGACTTGCCAAGGCCATTTATATAATGGTGCATCCTCTCCACCTGCTATTCTTCCCTTGGATCGTACTGCTCTTTGTGGACCGCCATTGTAACCACATTTAGAATAATCTGTAATTAATCAATCTTCAAACAGTTTAAGCTGAAAAGGCTATTACATTATTATGTCTATCTTCAGCCCATCAATGTCACAACTCTCTTTTAATATAAAAGAGTGGTGACAGTTATGAATATTCCTGATAAAAACAATATCATTGCCCTTCAGTGTCGAGTCACTGTAACTGTATTAATCTTGTGGTCTAACATTTTTTATCATGGGAATTGAACAGTCTCAGGAACGTCCCACTGCATCAAATCACTCTCAATTCTAAAAGATTATAATTCGTTCGATTTTGTGTCAAAGTTCCACATGCATAAGGAAAATTTAAGTGTCATATGTTAACCTACCTAGCGTTTGTTTTGTTATTGCCTGGGCTAGCTTATTCAGCTCTCTGTAGTCGGCAATTAGAAACAAGTGTTCACTGAGTGGCTTTGATGCTATGTATTGTAACTCGGATATGTCTACTTCATGGGTCACTCCGATGCAGTGAATTTGAACTTTGTAATCATCTCGAAGTATCTTAGCTTGGTTTTTAGGAGCAGCTTCACTAGCTCCCTCGTTAGTGTGGCCTGAAATATCCGTAGGTAGAACATTTGTCAAAATGAGTTAATTTTAAATTTTAACTATTATTTGTTAAAGAAAAAAAAAATTATTAATATCTTGAGATCAATTTGTGTTACATACGTGATGTTTGCACCATATTTTATCTCTTTAAGTTTTGAACAAATCTTACACATTTATCTCTGGAAGTTTTGTACAAATCTTACACAAATAGTAACCCGGTGTGAACTTACCGCAGGTAAAAAAAAAACTTCGTGTTTATTAAATATTTTCTCAAAGGCATGTTTACCAAACGTTAGTTTTACTTTCCGCCAGCTCTGCTCAATTGGACACACGAAACACTTGTATATACTTTAACAACAACTTATGAAAAACTGTTTAAGCTGTTGCAAACTGCTTACTAACTAAAGGGACCCATGGTATAAATGCAAACAAATACTGTGTAGCCTGACGTTTTCGACCCTTTAGCAAAGTCTTTCTGGAACTTATGTCTAGTTTCTTCTCAAATTGTTCTTCCTAGAAACTCTTCTCAGCAGCATAACTCAAGCTAACTCATCAGACGATTGAATCTCGGAGTGAAGACGGCACAGTTTTCATTACGTCATGATGATGTAATCAGGTGATGAATTGCAAGGTTTTTAAAATTAAAAAAAATTACAATTTGCTATTCGCTGTTCTTCATTTAAATTTGAAAGCTATGATGTCGATAATTGGGCATCCGATAGATCAAGACTTGGGAAACATTTGAAAAGTAACGGCAAAAGCTTATGACCTTTTACTTTCAATCGTACTGGCGAGGTTAAAGTTTGCCTTTGAGTTTGCCTTAGACTTTCGGGACTTACCTACGGCATAATTTATATTTGAAATTCACTTGAAAATGTTATAACTCATCATACATTTGAACCTCATTATCAAGACGTCACAAACTTGATGACGTCATGGTGTTGTATCACATTTAATCAAAGTTTATTATTTGAAAAAAATCATAAGTCCTGAACTACACTTTGGATTTTTATAATCTATACATCACCGGAACGGTCGTTAAAAACCAAACAAACGTGCCAAAGACCTAATTTGACATTGACTTCCGTTTTAAACCGGAAGTTAAAAAAATCATATATCAAGAACTACTTATCATTTCATCCCATCTGTTACATTTATTTACTGTGTAATATATGCCTTGTATAGCCCTACTTGACTACACTTGACTATACTGCAAGTATAAGTTTAAAGATTGGAATTTTTTCGATGATCGAGACAGAATATTTTTCACAGGACACGGGAAAGTACTGAGTATACAGCGCTAAATGTACATCAGTGTAAGACATACCGTCAGAGAAGAGAAAGAGAACTTTTTTAGCAGAAGGACGTTGAAGGTACCTCTCAGACAGAGGAATCATATCAGTGTGGATAAATTGAAGTGCTTTCCCGGTTGCAGTTCCTGTTCCTGTTGAAAAATATGATACCTGTTATTATACCTGTTGTTAATTTGGATGCTGTATTTCTTTTTCCTCTTTGTGTGCCACCAGGCAATGGGGATTTGCGTGTTTTCTCAGTAAAAGAATACATTCAAAAAGCTAAAAGGAAACAGTTTCCTCCCATCACCTTTCCCCCTACTTTTCGATCTTAATTAATTAAAAATTGATGTTACAATATTTTAACAAAAATGTAAAACAAAAGCAGAAAGTAACTTCAACAAGTGAACCCCCCCCCCAATCATAGCTTAAGAGGTAGATGTTGGGGAAGGATCTACACTGCATTAAATAATGTCTTGCCAAATTTCAGCAATTGGGGCTTTGGGTGGACAAAGAAATACTAAAGGAGAACAAATAAACCATTGAGGAAATGTGATCATTCCAAAAGTCAGTACAGTAGCCCTCGTGCCAATTATCAAACAGAACTTAGATATTCATGCTGGTGTTATGAGTCTGGCCTATTGTCTGTCTGTTTGCCAATTACATTCAGTTTCAAAAGAGATTATATTTTGACTAGCAATTCCTAAAAATATATTATAGGCCTACACTGTTTTTGGAAACTTTTTTTTCTGACTTTCACAAGTTTTTATTATTGTTATTTATTTATTTATTATTTTCTTTTTTGCGACTTCAGTGGTCAAGATTGTAAAAAAAAGTTACTTTTTGTTTTTGGAGAATTTGGCAAAAATTTAAATTTTCAACGAATATTTCTGTTCATGGATATAAGGCGCCCCAAGCATTTCTTTGTTCCATGCGTGATATCAGATCACTGGTAGAAGTCTAATACACAAAAGGCATACATCTTGCTAAAAACATCAAGCTGAAAGCATGCCAGCTGAAAGTAAAAGTTACTTGTTGTTCTGAAACTGTTCAAATCAAACTAGACATGACCTAGACGTTAAAACTTTACCCAAAATGCTTACCTAAGATCTCCCTTCATTCTAATTGAGAATTTAAACAAAACATTGCATTGGGAAATTCATGGCAAACTAAGCCAATAAAAAGCATAGCTTTATGCCGCCTATTGCTGCAAAAGCTAATGTGGAATCAAATTTCTGCCTCAGTTTCATACACTATATAACTGACGGGGTCCATGGTGTTTGAAACACCCGTGTAGGCATACATTATATTTGTTGCATCCCTGTGGAGACATCTTTTGTTCTGTCCTTTGTCCCTGTAGTTAAGAACCTCCCATAGACTTTGTACACAACATTCATTATGGAGCACCCCAGTCTTTAGAATTCTCCTATGGAGACCCTTATGTTCCCTTTTCTGTTTTGTTCTTGGTCTCCATAAGGTAGTGAATATGAAATCAAATGGAACCAAAGCGTGTACAAAACCCATGGGCCACATGATAGCATGCATCAATATTGTTGTAACCACGGTAAGAGACTCCTCTTCTTTGGAGGCGATATGTTGTCATCTTCAAACATATTGCGACGTAGTTGGCCCAGTTTAACAAACAAACGAACAGTGGCAATCACAATCAAAATTGTTAACAACAACGGCGGAAAGGTCGTTGAAATAAAAACAATTATTCACTGTTACCTCGAACCCGGGGCTATTTCTAACTGTAAAATGCACAGGAGACTACCAAGAAGTGTGAACGGTCAAGGTAATGTATCCCGGGATACTCAAGTTACCCCCTCATGCACTATGCGTAATGTGTAGTTCGCAATCCTTAAAAAATAACTATGCATGCTAAGCAATGCGCATTCTTGTTACGGATAATGCAGTACGCAATACGCGTGTCTAAATGTTAAGCGTTACATTGCACACAACGCACGACGGGCAGATCATGGATTTCTGGCCCTAGCCATGTACATGCGCCTTTGTTATACCCATTGATCTCTATAGACCTTATCATTGATCTCCATTAATATTGACTGGATAGGACACGTTACCCCATAGGCATCAACGCGCGCGTTTTTTTAGGGGTTTAAAAAATGCAAACGCAGAGTCGTCGCACCATTCTGTGAGCAACGCAAACATATGAAGTTTGTTGCTGGAGCAAAGTTTCTTGCACTAAAATTTACTCGTTTCTCCTCATTTTTTTAAACAAGATGTGACGAAAATTTAGTTTAAACCTAAAGAATAAAACACAATGGAGTGAAGTGTTGCGCAGCCGTAGGTTGCCAGAACGCAAGACTACAAATGTTCAGAAAATTGGAGTCTCCTTTAACAAGTAAGTGCTTATAGTCTGCAAAGAATAATGAGCGTTGCTAATTGTGTGCTTAAATGCTCCCATGTATGACACTGACAGTAAGTTTTTCAGAGGCCTCCTCACGAAACTACTTTTTTAAAGTAATATTATTCATAATATTATAATAGACGGGGGTAGTATAAGTAATAACCAACTCAATTTAGTGACAATGGTATCGTTTCATTTGGTTTTTCAATAAAACCTTTTGATTTTGTGAAGTGGCCAGCAGTCGCAAGACGCAGAATACTAAAATGAGGGGATTTAACCGGGGTTGGGAAAGTAAACAGAACTAATGTTTCAACCTCCGTCTTTAGGGGGCCTAACCCCACCACTTTCAGAAGTTTTGATGAGCAATGAAAAATACCTAGTCCTCCGGTCTTTCCGCAATGGAACCACGATCCGTTATATTGCTAGTTACAAAGTGTTTCTATCAATGATCTTGATTAACTAACATTTTAATAATTTAAACACAATTTTACAAATGTCAATTGTACTAAATTTTTTGATTGACTTTTCATACATTCTTTTAAAACTTAATGTTATTAATATCTCTTCAATTCAACAAAGTTTAGGCCTATGGTACTAAATTACTGTAATTATCGGATCTGTTCTCTGTTCAAAAATTAATTTATTTGTTTATTCATTTATGATTGACTGAGGTAGTTAAATAATACTGTATTCAAATGTTTTCAATTACAAATAATATTCAGTATTTCATACCAGTTTTCCGAAGCGATTCCTTTCGATGCTTTTGGGCTTAATTGTTTCGTTTTGCTGCTTATTTCTGCCACTTTTTAGAATTCACCCCGACGCTTGACTGCGATGTTAGGGCCTATCTTGGAAGAAAACTTCGGACGTTGCCAATCATTTATGATAAGCAACTTCTCAGAACAGATCGGCTTCCGAGCCGCTTTCTGTTTAGTGACCATTAGTGTATTACCCGATGCAATAAACTGTTTATCCTTTGTTGTTGGATAGCAAGTTTTTTATTTATCTGAAACATTGTGATATAGCAACAAATAAGTCCCTTGCGCATGCGTGTTTTCACTTGTAAAACCCTCTAAAGCGAGTATACTGCGTGCCGCGCCGTTGATCATTGAACGTGTACAAACGCGTTCGACGTGTCCTATCCAGTCAATATTAATGGAGATCAATGGACCTTATGCATTGACGTCATCCAGCCGCCATCTTAGAGGTATAACGGTGACGAAACAATCGAAACGCACAGATTTGTACGCGCGGCGCACAGGGTTGGCCAATGAACAGCCTCCTTTTTACCTCTAGCAGAGGGCGCCCTGCTGAAATGACGTCATGTGCATAAGGTCTATTATATTGACAATAATATAATAGAGATCAGTGGCTATACCACTGTAACAGATTGTGAATTTATATTGGTCGAGAACGACTCATGTGATGTGATGCAAGGATGCATGTTACATGAGAAATCCACGTGTCCGTCATGCGTTGTGCGTATTGTATAGTGCGCAACGCGTCAAAATAAAAAATAAACGCGTACCGTGTATGCGTTATCCACAAAAAAGGATGTGCATTGCTTATCTCTCATCTAAACGCTTTCGTCAAGTACATCTGACATTGCGACTCCGTAAGTATCCTCCACTGACTTTTCTATCAGCTGTCAAGTGCCAGGTATGACGGTCCTTGATGTTCAGGTTCGTGGCTTTCAGGTCTTTATTTATTCTGTTCAGCCATGTTGTTCTTTGACCGCCCCTTGGCAGCTTGTTATGACGTAATGCACTCCATAAGCGCTTGCTTGGCTGGTGTTTCATCAGGTAGTCTCAAGAGATGGCCTGTCCATCTCAGACGTCTTTTGGTGATTATGACACTCCAAGGCTTCTCGTTGTTTTTTTCATAGAGCATTTATTTGACACCTTTTGGGGCGACTGAAGGCTGAGGATTTAACGCAGAAGCCTCCTGTGAAAGGCGTCAATTTTCTGATCTAGTGACTTGGTTAGTGTCCATAATTCACTGTTGTAGGCGTATAGAACTATGGATGCTTTGGATGCCCGAAATGTTTTGAGTTTGGTTGCATGGGAGATCGACTTGCTGTTGAAAACACTTCGAAATGTGTGAAGAAAAACATCGAAAGTGTCTTCCTCAGTGTCCAGTAGGGAGCCTAAGTTTTTACTCTTTTTCCAACTGGTGTTAATTCCGTTTCTGCTGATGTGACTTGCCCATGTGATGTCATCAGCATATTGCAGCCCAATCTCAAAGTATGCTGGTGGACAAATGGCATAGTAGTGGTTTTCGAGTTCCGCAGGTAGGGGTTGGGACTGAGACTGCAGAAGATAAGCAGAGTAGTTATGATCTTGGAGATTCGGTGGTGCCGCTGGTGTTAGTACATTTAGTTGTCTCGGTGCTTTCGCAAGGTAGATTGTGAAGAGAATGGGACTAAGTCAATTATCTTGAGGTACGCCAATGTTTGTTTTGAAGGGCTTACCTAAAACTGTACCCACTCAGACTTGTAAGCGGACTTTTCTGAGTACGATTGCCAAAAGATGAAGTTCATCCTGCTCCAGCATTTCTTTAAGGTTTTCAAAAAGAACTACTCTCTTTACGGAGTCAAATGCCTTTGACATGTCAAGAAGCAAGGTGAAGTTCGTAGCTATCAGCTGTGATGGCCTTTTCTGCTAGGGTCTTTAAAGTGAAAACTTGTTGTGTGGTGCTTCTACCGTGTCAATAAGCGGCTTGGGCAGCCGGTATGTAATCATTCAGTCTGTCAGCGATTCTCCTCGTCAAACATATCACCAACATTTTGCGGATTATTGTCAGTAAGACAATTGGTCTTATGTTCTCTGGGGGTCCCTTTGGTTTGCCTGGCTTGGGAAGGGGGATGAGAATGCCTTCTTCAATGTCATTTGGGTAGATACCTGTGCTTGCTATATCATTCAGAATACGAGCGACTTCTTGGGCAATTATCTCTGGTCCATACTTCAGCAATTCAGCATTGAGGTTGTCTTTTCCAGCACTCTTGCCATTTTTTAATGATTTAATGGCTTTCACAACTTCTACTTTGGTGAATGATTTGATCGTTGTTTGTGGTGGAAATTATTGCTTGCTTTGAAACCAGTTTCTGATGATCTCTTCTTGACCATTTGCATCGATGACCGCATTACCGTTTTCGTCTGCAACCTGTATCCGATTGGGTTTCATCTGCCGTATATTTCTGATGGCCTTGAAATATTTTGTAGAGTAATTTTTCTGGTTTTCAATGTCTTCAGCTTTTCTTATCAGTTCTTGCTCCTTTATCTCTTTCATTGTGTTATGAAGTTTGGTGAGAACGCTGCTTCTTTCGTTTCTTTTATCTTTATTTTTTGTCGCTTGAATGGTTTGGAATAGCTCTTTTTGCTTCAATGATAGTTCTGTGATAGCGGGGTGTGTAACTTTAGTAGATTTATTTACATACCCCAAGACACCAGAGCCTGCTGATAGGCATGCTTTTTTATGTTGTTCCATCGTTTGTTGCTGTCTGTTAAGTTTTTTCCCTCTAGAATTTGTTGATATGCACTGAGACAGTAATTCCTTCGGTGTTCTAGATCTTGCAGTTTGGCCAAGTTGATTTTTGTCACCCTGGTATGCCGGTATGTCTTCTTCTCTGGGCACAGTTTGAAGGTTGCTCTCACCCACTTGTGATCTGATGTCAAACTGCATCCTCCGAATGATCTTGAGTCGGTGACATACTTCCTTAGTGTGTTAGGTACCATTTGTAGTCTATTTGGTTATAGTACGGGTTTCGTCGATTTGGGTTGTTTGATAGGGGGTTAGTCCTTGTGGTACGGTGTCGAAGACTCTGTCTGAACGTGGTATTAGTCAGAAGAAGATCGTATTTAAGACACAGTTCAAGTAATCTTTCGCCATTTCTGTTGCTTAGCGTAGATATAGAATATAAAACCTAGATCGGCCGTGCGTGCGCGCGCTCCACTGCCTGGGTAGAAAAATATTTGGTTCGCCATGATGTCATGTCAGTAGAGCGCCCTAAATACCTTGATCGTCCCCACCGTTGGTTTACAGTGGCCGTCGGATTTGCAAAAGTTATGACCATGAAGCAATATAAAATACAACGAACCGAGAGTTCTGAGTAAAAGATAAACATTATAATAATGGTAGTAATAATACTGGATACTTGAAAACTGAATAACCACCACAAGTGTGAAAACATAGTAAGAGGGAGGGGAGGGATACGCACCGGTGTTTTGCTGTTGACTTTGCAGGACCAGATCCCTCTCAGGGAAGTCCCGCAGCCGATGTGCCGGGGAAATACAGGAGCAACATATATCTGCGTCATGACATCATTTGCGCTCCGTGGAATGTGAAGGGGGCTCATAACCGGGAAGTTTGACACTAAACTATCCGAGATGGAAAGGTGCGGGGTGAAGGTAGCTGAAGAATGGTTGCTGGGGCAGGGAACGTTCACATCAAATGAGGGAAGCACAGTGTTCTTCTCGGGAAGAGAGTTTGGACAAAAGAGAAGTGAGGTTGTGTTCATACTAACTTGACCCAAATCGGACCATTCGCCAGAAATGTGCCAATCAACTCTGCTATAAAGGGGTTCTGGACTGGCATGTGCGCTGCTCTTACAAGCCCCATGATTTCATTTTGATAAACGTGCTGTGATGATTGGTCCGAGGTGATGAAATTCGTAAGCCTTGTACTTTTGATCGTCTGCATGCAGCGTGTGCATAATGTTTGTACAAAATATTTTTTTTTTCATTATGTTATTGTGTGTGCATGTACGTGTAAGTTGACTGCTAATCTCCGTGTGAAATGTATGCGAGGTAAAAGGTACATCTGGCAATATCCAGTTAGGCAGGTACCTGGCACTATTGACGAGCCTTGACTGTACACATGGACTAGCCCGTGAGAGCGTACTAGGAATCAGAAGGACTATGTCATGGTGAAGAAGAGGTGGCGGTCATACTTACTGAACGTGAGAACCGGACCAAGTGAGGACTGTGGAAGTAACTCCCCGCTACTTTGCAAGTCAAGGTTGAGACTCAAATCCAAGAAGAGGAACTCTGTGGTTCCAGTTCGTTGTGACGTGGTTTGCATTCCGGACCAAATCGTTGCAGATATGAGCAACCGTTCCATACGACCCCTTCAGCTAGCCGACGAAGAAGTAGCACCAAACGAGCCATGGGAAAAGATAAAAGAGGAAGTACAAACAGCAGCGAGCGTCCACGTCCCAAGAAGGAAGAGAGTCGATCAGCAGAGTGGTTGAAAACGGAAACGCTAAATAAAGTCATGACTTGGAAAACCAGAAGAAACGAGATGAGCTACACCGAAGACAAGTGCATAGAGATGGAAAGCTGCTGCAACAACTCAAAGAATTTACAAGAAGTGGTCAGGGAGTTGACTTCAGACCGGTCATCCCATACTGATCATGATCAATGAGAGTAAGGGTAAAGCGCCAACAGAGGGAGAAGTTATCAAGACTTACTGGGCTCAGTATTGCAGAGACCTGTACAAACCAATGGACCAGGACCAGGCACGCATCGGGGGGGGGGGCATTGGGGCGCACACCCTATTTTCTTTCGGGGGGTGGGAGAGAGAAACACCAAAAAGGGGAAAATTAGGGAGACACACAATTAATTACATACCTGGATTTGGTTTTCTTTTCAAAAAGCTACTAATAACCCGTACCTCGAACACTTTGTTTCCTTTGTGAAAGACAATTATTTCACTGACAGACATTGTCTCATGAGGAATTACTCTGAATCTGTGTGTATGGACGTACAGCGTGTTTCTAACTCTGAACATGAGCGCGAAATACCTGCACATCTTTTGCGGGCTCTTTCGTCCTGAATAAAAATGCTAACTTAATACGTATGATATTTACAGTGGCCAACAACTGTCACGGCAAAACCAAAAGCACCACGGTAAAACCAAAAGAGCCACGGCAAAACCAAAACCGCCACGGCAAAACCAAAAGAGCCACAGCAAAACCAAAAGCGCGACGGCAAAACCAAAAGAGCCACGGCAAAACCAAAAAAGCCAAGGCAAAACCAAAAGAGCCACGGCAAAACCAAAAGAGCCACGGCAAAACCAAAAGAGCCACGGCAGTAGTCTGTTGGGTCTATAGCCGACATTTCAATAGAATCGAGTAGAATCGAACAATGGGGAGCAATAATACAAAGGAGCTAGGGTCATTAAAACGAGGTAATTTAATCCAGGAACAAAGGCACGCAAAAAGGTAGAAATCTTTAGCCGACAATTCAAAGGAACGCAGAAAGTTAAAAAATCTTTAGCCGACAATTCAAAGGAACGCAGAAAGTTAAACAGTCTTTAGCCGACAATTCAAAGGAACGCAGAAAGTTAAAAAATCTTTAGCCGACAATTCAAAGGAACGCAGAAAGTTAAAAAATCTTTAGCCGACAATTCAAAGGAACGCAGAAAGTTAAACAGTCTTTAGCCGACAATTCAAAGGAACGCAGAAAGTAAAACAATCTTTAGCCGACAATTCAAAGGAACGCAGAAAGTTAAAAAATCTTTAGCCGACAATTCAAAGGAACGCAGAAAGTTAAACAGTCTTTAGCCGACAATTCAAAGGAACGCAGATAGTTAAAAAAATCTTTAGCCGACAATTCAAAGGGGGCTACGTGGGAGAAAAAATCTTTAGCCGACAATTGGAAAGGAATTACTGTACGGGACAAAAGGACCTAGAAATCTTGAAGATGAAGGAATGGTAAAGCTTCACCCTATTTTTTTTTCTAAAGCAAACAAAATTGAAAACACAAAATTTAAAGTTGGATAATATTCACATCAGACGCAATTAAACTCATCAACTGTAACACCATATTAAGTTTCTTCTCTCTAGCGGGCATAACTTTACATGTATGACGGTTGACTTCATACTAGTTGGATAGTCAAACTTTATTTCTAATAGATGAAGGAGTACCATGACATGATTGGTTTATGTGTTGTAAACAGGATGGTAACATCTTATGACCATCTCACAAACGCCAAGAACTTAATATCAATGATAATCATCTGACGTCAACCATAAAAAAAAAATGTTTGTGAATCTGCAAAATATCGATTCACTTCAATATGAAGATTGTGTATTTCTGCTACAGTTTTTCAAACTAACCGATGAAGAAAATAGTGCAATTTCTTCTCGTATGGAAGAACTTCAACTCATGCAGTTATTTGAGATAGATGAGCATGACAAAGATTCAGGAGAACATCCACAAACTAATCTGTGTGATCAACTTTTATTTGGAGACGATGAACAAATTAATTACCCTTTTACTCATTGTGAGAACGATTTGACGCAAGATGAAGATTTTGGTATTACAGACCTTACATCTAACGTCGAGGTGAATCCGTCTCTCCAACAAGGTGGGGGAACAGAACATGTGCAGAGTTATAGCGAAGGTGATGATTTAATCAATCATTTTTCAAACGAAAGAGTCAGTAGAGGAATGGAACCCGGAACCAGTGGAGTTGTAGGTGAAAGCAGAGTCAAGAGACAGGAAGGCGCAGATCCTCTAAATACGGAGATGGACGCTTGGAATATCTCGAGTGAGGATGAAGAAGAAGAAGAAGAAGAAGAATCACCATCTCATCCAAGAGTTTTGAGGGCTTCGAGAAAGAGAACGACTTCAAATGGAGACACCTCAGAGGGAGAACTGGAACGAAAGAAGCCTCGTGCTACACAGTTTTTTGATATTGTGAGTGTAAATGAAAGATTTGTGAAAAAATTTCAAGCTTATACTTACGATTATAAAGTACGTTTTCGTAATATGGATGATTTAAGTTTTGAACAGGTCTTACCTAGATTAGCTTCTATTTTCGAAAGCTTGTTTGAGATTATAGGAAGTGATGTACAACCCGATGAGATGGTGCGATTAGTGTTTAATTCACCAGTCTTAAACTTTCCCATTTCGCTACCTTTCATGTTGATGAATGATTTAACAGTCGAGAGATTTCTTTCCAGGATTGAACAGGTGTTACAATCATATAAATTTATCAGTCTGGATGAAACGGTGCATATTAATTTCATACATATGAAACTGAAAAAAGGGGGGAAATCAAACAGCCCAAGAAATCTAAAATCACTTGATGAGCTCTATGCGAGTTGTAGAAGTTTAGTTAAGATTAAGGATGAACGGGGAACCTGTCTCGGTAGGGCAATTGTAATTGGTAAAGCCCTCTATGAGAAAAAAGGAAATGCCTTAGAGTATCTTATCAGGGGCAGAAAACCTCTAGATGCGATGACGAGAGAGATATATAAAGAGGCTGGGGTTGCTGAAGGAACACTTGGTGGGATAGAAGAGTTGCAAAAATTTCAGGACGTGTTACAGTTATACAGATTAATAGTATTGTCCCGTGAGCATTGCTATGCATCCATTTTTGTCGGTCCTGATAAACCAAAAACCATATACCTTCACTTGACAAATGGCCATTACGATGTCATCAGATCAATGAAAGGATTTCTGAATCGTAGTAACTATTGCGATACTTGCCAGAAGGGTTACAATAGTGCGTCAAGAGATCATGTGTGTAGCATCGCCTGTACACTGTGTCATGTAATTGGGTGTAAGACTGGTGAAATAGATTCGTGGGAATATTGTAATGATTGTAATAGATATTTCAAAGATTTAGTGTGCTTACGCAATCATAAGAGTATACAGTCGGGTAAAAAGTCAGTGTGTAAATCATATTACAAATGTAGGTTTTGTGATGCATTTGTTAGTTTATCCGTAACGGCTAAGTATGGGCCACACGATTGCTCCAAGAAATTTTGTCAAGTTTGCAAAGAGTCGGTTTCTTACGATCATAAATGCTATATAAAAGTAGTGAAGGATAAGAAACATGGGGTGGAGTCAGAAAATGACATGTCCACTGACGATACTACCAAGGGTAGTACCATCAGCAGGAAGAAGAAGAAGAAAAAGAAACCCCCTAAAATATTGAAGTATATATTTTTTGATTTTGAGTGTACTCAGGATTCAGGGAAGCATATACCTAATTTATGCGTAGCTGAAATGGTCTGTGAGGTTTGTGCAGGAAAACCATCAGATTATACATGTGAAATTTGCGTAGGTCAAAGGGTGTTTAGTGGAAAAACCACTCAAGATGATTTCTGTAAATGGTTGTTTTCTTCCAGAGAAACTGAATCAAGCATAGCCATAGCACACAATGCAAAATCATACGACTCATATTTTCTTCTGGCTTACTTGTTTAAAAATGCCTGTATACCAAAAGTGACTTACACTGGTGCCAAAGTGATGTGTATCAATGTCCCTCAATTTAACAGGAAAGTCATCGATTCACTTAATTTTCTACCAATGGCTTTGTCTAAGTTACCTTCAACATTTGGTTTAACTGAGAACAAAAAAGGATTCTTTCCACATTTGTTCAATACAGAGGCAAACCAAAACTATGTTGGACCCCTCCCCTCAGTAGAGTTCTACGATCCAGAGGGAATGAATGTAGACAGGAAGAGTGAGTTTGAACTTTGGTACGACTCTCAAAAAGAGTTAAACAAACCCTTTAACCTACAGGCTGAATTGCTTTCATATTGTCAATCTGACGTTGACATACTGAAGCGTTCCTGCGTTCAATTTAGGGAGTTGTTTATGAAGGTAACTGCGAATAGGTCTGGTGATGCAGGTGTTGATCCATTCAAGAATTGCATGACTATAGCCTCAGCCTGTAATTTAGTTTTTCGCAGAAACTTCCTAAGGCCTAAAACCATTGCGGTTTTTTTCACCCAATGAATACTCAAGCTCTGAACAAAAACAATCAGAGAAAGCACTCATTTGGCTACGTTGGATAAGTCAGTCTCAAGGGATCTATATCCAACATGCAGGTAACAGCATGGAAAAACAGATAGGGAAGTATAAAGTCGATGGTTGGTGCACAGCAAATAATACAGTGTATGAATTTCATGGTTGTTTCTGGCACGGATGTCAAAGATGCTATAGGGATCGTAATGGCATTCACCCCGTCTCAAATGTACCCATGTATGAGCTGTACACTAGAACTATGGAGAGAAAACATTTCATTCAGACCCGAACAAATTTCAATTTTGTAGAAGTGTGGGAGTGTGAATGGGATAACATATTCAACCAGATGCCGGTAAACGTAACAGATCCATTGCTGTCAGAAATTGATGAGAAGGGTAAATATATGAAGAGAGAGACACTTAATCCTAGGGATGCATTTTATGGAGGGCGAACAAATGCAACGCGTCTTTTTTATGAGATCAAAGACAAAGACAAAGAATTCATTGCTTATTACGATTATACCAGCTTGTATCCGTCAATCAATAAATATTGTGCTTATCCCATTGGTCATCCCGAAATCATAACTGATAACTTTCAAAATATTTCAGAATACTTTGGATTGATAAAATGCAGCGTGTTGCCCCCTACAAATCTCTATCTACCGTTAATCCCTCAGCGTGTTGTAGGAAAGCTAATGTTCCCATTGTGTAGGACGTGTGCTGAAACGCTTCAGCAAACACCCTGCGGGCATAGCGATGATGAAAGGGTATTACACGGTACCTTTGTCTCCATTGAATTAGATAAGGCCGTACAGGATTTGGGGTACTGTGTTCAGAAAGTTCAGTGTGTTTGGCACTTTCCAGAACGAGAGATTTATGATCCAGTTACCAAAACAGGTGGTTTATTTACAAAGTACATAGATACTTTTTTGAAGATAAAACAGGAAAGTTCAGGGTTACCCTCATGGTGTGAAAATGAGGATGATATACTCGCATACATTAAAGAGTATGAGAGTAACGAGGGTATTCAATTAGACAGAAAAAACATAGAGAAAAACCCAGGGCTACGCGCACTCGCAAAACTTATGCTCAATAGTTTCTGGGGAAAGTTTGGACAACGTGTAAATATGCCTCAAACCGAAATAGTATCAGAGCCTTCAGAGTTGTACAAACTTTTGCATGCTCAGGACAAGACTGTCAATCACGTACAATTTTTTAACGATGAATTGGCAGAGGTACAATATCAGAATGAGGAGGAATTTATCACATCAAATTCTCGTACAAATGTAGTAATTGCTGCTTTCACGACGGCTCATGCACGTCTGAAGCTCTACTCCGTCTTGGAAAAATTACAGGGAAGATCATTTTATCATGATACTGACAGTGTAATATTTTTAGCACGAAAAAACGAATATAACCCCCCTCTTGGTGATTATCTAGGTGAGCTCACAAACGAAATAAGTCCGAAGGATGGTAATCATATCGAGTGTTTTGTTTCCGGCGGCCCTAAAAATTATGCCTACCGTTTAGATTCTGGAAAAACGTGCTGTAAAGTCAGAGGTTTTACATTGAACTTTAGAAACAGTCAAAAAATTAACTTTGACTCTGTAGTCCACTTGGTAAAAAACACCAACGAACCGAGCATAAGAGTGACAAACCCCCATCAGATTACGAGGAATGCAAAAGAGAAACAAATAGAGAAAAAAACTCAAACGAAAGATTATAAAGTGTGTTATAATAAGAGAGTCATATTGCCCAATTATGATACAGTACCTTACGGGTATAAGTTTGAATAAGAGCGGTTGTAAAAGTCATACTGCTCCCAGTTCTACGATTGTTACCATGGCATACACACGTACTTCACGCGGTGTAGATTTGTCTTCACCTCTAAGTCGTTTTATATTAGTAATTATTGTATTAAGTATTTTAGTTGTCTTTTCCTCTGTATTTGGTATAGAGTTAACGAGTGTATTAGAGAGTGAATTGGTATATGGTATGCTTTATGCCATAACGGCTGTACACAATTCAACTTTAAATACTATGTAATACACGTATTGACCATATGGCTATAAAGTTACAACATCCATCTACATTTTGTATTTCTGGACCAACTAATTGTGGTAAAACGTTTATGGTCAGTAGATTGTTAAGAGAACATCATGATGTGTTTTCGGAACCTTTTGAGAGAATTGTGTGGTGCTACGGTATACATCAGCCAGCTTACGAAGAACTGTCTCGCGATTTACCTCATGTTCGTTTTTGTGAAGGCGTTCCGGAGAATTGGGATGAGCTCATCGACCCAAAACTCAGAAACCTCGTAATTTTAGATGATTTAATGACTGAATGCAGTAAAGATCCACAGGTGACTAAATTATTTACCCAAGGATCCCATCACCGTAACCTTTCCGTGATATACATTGTACAAAACTTATTTTATCAATCTAAGGAAAGCAGAACAATCAGTCTCAACTGTCATTACATTACATTGTTTAAAAACCCTAGAGATCGTTCTCAAGTTGTACACTTGGCAAAACAGATGTATCCAGGACAGACTAAATTTATGGTGGAAGCTTACGCCGATGCAACCCGTCAACCATACTCCTATCTTTTTATTGACCTCAAACCCAACTGTCCCGAAGAATATCGCCAAAGATCTAATATTTTTCCAGGTGAATCAACGTACGCGTATGTACCTAAATAATATAAGGAGTTAGATAACGCTACTTGGTTTCATTTGTAAACATGACGTTAAGGCTCAAGGACAACGCGTATGCACTTCACTCTCTGAGTAAATCTTCTCCTAAGCAGAGACGGGCAGTTTTAAAAAACGCTAGTAAACAACTGATTACTTGTCTTTGTGAGTGTGCTCTGAATGTCTTAAAAGGCACGGTACCACTCACGAATGCTCAAAAGAAAAAACTTATGCGGCACAAGAAACATCTAAGGACTGTAGCTGACAAGAAAATACCTTACGCAAAAAGGAAAAAGGTCTTGGTTCAGAAAGGTGGTTTCATTGGATCGTTGTTAGCGCCTATACTTAGCACGCTTGGTGGACTGTTGTTTTCTAGGTAATGCGTTACTCAAAGAAAATCATGATAAGTGCTCCCACGGATCAAATCACACAAGCCATTCAAAATGTTCTACTATCGCGTAATCCTACACAGAACAAGCTTCAACAGTTGGAAAGTGATATGAAAAATATCCTGACAAGAACAGATTTACCGGACGAGACAAAAGTAGTATTGTATCAACAATCGTTACAAAACTATCTTCAGTTTGACCATGCTCGTAAAATTACACCATTAACAATGACGATGAAAGCACCTTCGGATAAAGAAACAACCCCTAACAGTTCAGAAAAGATTGGAAACGAGGGGATAACCGTTGAGCAGCCTGATGTAATGACCGAAACTAAAGAAGCTGATGACACGTCACAAATTCTCAAAAGTGTCCCCAAAACATTGCATAGAAGGGCTAAATTGTTATTAGATAAACTCAAGCATCATGATATCATGACTTGGAATAAAAATGATGACCTTGTTTACGAGGGTAATGTAGTGAAAGGCTCTAATATCGTAGATTTAGTTAATGATACTTTAAGAAGTAAAAAAGGATTCGAACCATATGGGTGGCAGTATTTTGTACGTGGTTTGGCCAAATCGAATGCACCCGAAAGTATGATTGGAAATGAATCTCGAAGGGATGTCGTCAGACAAATTAAACAGAGTGGTGTTCTAAAGCCAAGGACGTTGTCCACACCCGAACTAAAAGGGAGTGAAAGCACACCAAGAAGACGTAAACATACCTTACCACACCCCATTAAACCTATGAAACGTTTTCAATGGCAAACATTGTAATAAGTTTAGTTGTAAAAAAAAAAAAAATAAAAAAAATAAAAGTTTGTTTAGTAGGTTAAGCTTGTTTGGTGGCGACTTTACTTATGTTAGAAATTAATAAATGTAATGTACACTAGAAAGAAAAAAAAAACCACGAGTTAAAAACAATAATCAAGTTTGTGTTATTTAATAAACCAATACACTGTATATACAATTGAAAATAATGTGTGTCCTTTTTTTTTCGCTTTCTTCCGTTTGTTTTATTTTATTTTAAACTACTGCTACTATCCTTTATAGAAGTCTACTCTTTCGAGGAATATTTACCCTTTTTTTTCCTTCAAAACTTATCAAATCATTACTTTGTTTTATTTGACTTGTTTTTCATCTTTTTTTTTTTTACGCAAATCTGGTTATGTATAAATTCAAAGTCTGAAACTGGTACATTTACATCGTACCTTTCTTCAATAAAATCATGCACTAGGGTATCGTTTATAAAAGGGTCCTCAGTGAAAACAGATATTATCTTATTTAACGAAACACCCCTACTTCTATGTAAAAGATAGAAAAGACAGAATTGCCCACAGACTGAACTTGTCAGTGATTGTAAACACGTTGAATTATAGGTATAACCGGTACTGTTTTTTCTCAAGAGCTGTTCAAAAAATATGCCGTAGAACTGAGGCATCATGCCAAACGAGTCAAAGAACTCTGCTCTTTTGTTACTGTCTAAGTAGATTGCAAGCCAATGAGTGCCAGTCTTTTCACTCGTATCAGTGTTGCCTATTATTACACAGGGATAAGTGCGTACTGTCGGTAATCTGTCAGCCGGGAACACACCTCCTAGTCTGGAGTTTGTAAATTCATCCTCAGTTAATACCCTCAGAAGCTGCTTACTATCCATTATGAAGTTAATTAGATTTTAAAATTAGTTTGAGTAGTCAATCAGGACATTTCTAGAGCTGTCCACCTCGATAATTGACTCAAATTCACAGTACGCTATTACGTTCACTGTTGTCAAAAGCGCAGCATCAAACATAAGTTCAAGCCGTAGATGGCTCCTCTTTACTAAATTGAAATGAGGGCCGTTTGAGAGGTCGGGGGTGAGATCAAAAGCAAAGAGAGAATATCCAGATTCGTAATCCTCACGGCTAATTCCATTCCCTGAGTCTGCATACATAGCATTTGTACCAGAAAATAGAGACTGATAAGCCATTATATAGGCGTCATCCTTTCCAGAAAACTTTGGCTGTAATGGTCTACCTGGCGTCTGCTCGTTATCTACATAGAGTCCCAGAAAATTTATACCATTGTGTTTAAAATTGAATGGGTTTTTTGTATAACTCCCATTGTACGCGGAATTATCGACCATGGCAATAATTACCCGCTTAGGAATCTGGCCTAGAAACAGGTTCTCTCTTGTAAAGGATTGATTACCCTGGGGTATAGAAAATGTTTTTACTTCCACTCTTCGTATAGGATACTTGGCGCTTGTGGTCTGCAAAGTGTTTGCATGAGCCAAACTAACTGCCGGACTTATCATCACCTTTCTCACATAGAGAGACGCGTCCATGATTTTTACCTTAAATTTTCTATCGGGTAGGGCACTCATCAAACAAAATGAATTTTTACTTCGGTGAAACTTATGTTTCAGGCTTACTCCGTTCAGTAAATACCTATCTTGAAAGAATATGTCCCCATGTATGGGCCCACTGAGATCAAGTACGCGACTCTCTTTGGTTAGTTTATATCTTGCTTTCAAACCGTCGTTGGTCGAGTCTTCCTCGGTTGGATCAATTTCTTCAATTCCACTTGATGAATCTTTGTAAAACAAGGCCGCTGTCAGCTGGGAGTCTTTAGCAGCCGGTCCATAAGTCATCAACGTTTCCAGGAGAGCTCGGTAGGGGTATGTGTTTGATGGCGATGAGATAAGCTTATCGTTCAATAAAATGTCTACGTCGGAGAACAAAGAGTGCAGAAGGAGGTTGACAGGAGCTACAGGGGTATCGGCGGCAAGGTCAGTTCCTGTTTCACTTACTATTTTAACTTTTACATTTAAAATACTGTGGGCTAAATCCAAATAATGTTCTGTCGATCCTGAGATGTTGAACTCTATCAAATCAGAGTCGACAATATTGGTCAGAGGATTATGTAAAATCCAATGTCCTCGGTCAACGGACACTTGAGTCGGTGGAACACTAAATAAGTCTAATTCTGACTTTGTACATTCGCAGGAATTTTTATTGAGAAACGCCATTTCTATTGATGTGTGTTTTAGCGATCAAAAATATCTAGCGTCCTCTTCACTCGCTTGTTAGGAGTCTTTCTGCGGGGTTTATTAGTTGCTTTCCTTTTTAAATGTCTATTTCTTCCAGGTTGGGTTTTATGTGAATTAAATCCTAGTTCTCGGTTTGCTCTGGATACTATTTGCTTTCCTGCTGATGTAACCCTACGTTTAGCAGCCGTTTTCACATTACGTCCCTCTAGGGCATCCGAAGCTATGCCGATGCCTGTTCTTAGGGCCTGTTTACCAATTGCTTTTGCACCTTGTTTTATGGCAGGTAATGCAGCTCTTAGCAACCCCCCTAAAATATTTCCCAATCCATGTCCACGCTGAGTAGGGGCACCTTTGAAAAAGTAATCACCACCCCCTGCCTGGTTTTTGTAATAACTTTCGTAATTTATCATTTTACTTAAAAGAGATTAGGTCGACTTCTCCTAAAATGAAGTGTCACCGTAAGCTTTCCACGCTGAAATGGTACTTTCTTCCCCGTATCCGTCCTTATATCCATATTAATTACTTCAAAATTCTTCATTTTTACTGGGACGTAATGAGGTGTGTTAAAAATATGAGCAATTGTATCTCCATGCATCACACCAGTCTTTTGTACTGGTACAATTCTCAACAATGGAGCTGAAACATCCCCAACCATTTGATTATGTGCTATGTCACAATAGACGTATAGTCCATAGAAACCGTTGTTTACATCAACGGGAATGTGTCCAGTTGTATTTTCAGTCACAGATTTATACTTTAATCCTAGCATAAGGTAGAGTTCATCGTCGAAATAAATAAAAGCACCCTCGTTTAATTCTATATTCACCCGTCCCGTATACTTATTTAGCTTAATAGCAACATTATCTCTACCAGTTGGTGTCATTTCTCGCAAAATGGCATCCACAATTTCTTGTATAGATTCATAAAATCCAGGTTTAATTTTTTCACGCTTTTGTACACTACCAAATTCACTGTAAGTAAAAGAGTTGTTCTTCTTCGTAATATTATACCATGAAAAAGGGTAATGAATCTCAGTGATGGCTACTTCCCAATTGCCTTTCAGATTAATCTGATCTACTAAATGGGTTGTATAACTACTCAATGTGTTATTCGGATACATTCCCATGGAAGCATTACTGGGTAGTGTAACGTAAAACTGAGTAGATGATGATGTCATTGTGATCTTTACTGTTCAAATTCTGTCACCCAACTGTTAAAAGATGAGGGATACCCCAACCATTTAACTAAAGATTCAGTTTTACCATTTTTTCGACGTTTACGAATCACTCTTTCTACTCTGTAAACATTGTCTGTTTTGCGTACTATTTGTAACTCATCTTCATAAAATGACCCCAAAATTTCCTCACGATTATAGTCATTAAGTTTATACACTGGTCTGGCTTGTCGATTGTTACGTTTAGACACTGTAAATATTTCTTCAGACCAGCCTGGGAGGTAGGATTTCTCAAACTTCAATCTCTGTTTACTAATCCTTACTTGGTCACCCATTTCAAATTTGAACTTTGCTGGGTGTCTGTCTTTCGAAAACAAAGTTCTCCATACTTTACTCTCGTTCTCACCAATGACTTCTGAGGGTTTCATTTTTATTGATCGGTGATAAGAACTATTATAACCAGATACCAATTTTGGTAAAACGTTCATGTACCTAAGGGTTTTTGTATACGTAAAGTATTTCCACATGCGTGCCTTAAGTGTACGATTAAATCGTTCAACGATTGAAGCTTTTACTTCACTATTTGTTGTGTAAAACTTTATGTTTTTGTCTTTTAGAACACGTTGGAAAAGCTTATTCAAAAATTCACTACATTTATCCGTGTGAATCATAATAGGTTGTCTCCTGCCTGTTCTTAGAATATTTCTGTACGCTTCAACTAGCGTCTTCCCGGTCTTATTTTTTAATGCAATTACCCATGCAAATTTCGAAAATACATCGATACATGTAAGTAAAAACTTATTTCCGTTATTATGTTTGGATATGCTGGCCACGTCTACCAAATCCAGCTGATGTATTTCATCACGTCCCACTGCTATCACTTTGTTTCTTGGATAGTTCTTGCGTGCTGGTTTATGTAGAGTGTAGGTATCTTCTCCTTTGAGAAAGTCTTTAATCTGAGCCTTTGTAAATTTAAACTTAGCTTCTCGTTTAGTAGCTCGGTATAACTTATCAACGCTACCCAGGCCACTTTCTTCCCCCACGTTGTAATATAATTTCTTTAAGTACCGAGCTCTACGTTTTATAACTGACATCTTGATCAACTAGTACCTAATCATATAGTAATAAAATACACATGGAAACTCAGCTTTTAAACCATCACCTTTAACTTTATTTTTGACCTGACTAGAATGATTTATTAAACTGTTTAAAAAAAAACCCTCATAAGCATATAAATATATATAGACATTATATCAACAAATGTGGTAATTTTTTTTATTAAAACACTTCTCAAAACGTGTAAAAAACCTTTAAAAAAAACTGAAAACGTGTATAAAAAGAAATTATCAAAACGTGTAAAAAAATTCTCAAAACGTGTAAAAAAAAACTGAAAACGTGTAAAAAAAACCTGAAAACGTGTAAAAAAAAATTGAAAACGTGTAAAAAAAAACTGAAAACGTGTAAAAAAAAACTGAAAACGTGTACAAAATGGTTAACAAAAAAACATAAGAAACGTGTACATTACTATGGGAAAATTTTTCAATTTTTCAAAAACGTGTAAAAAAATTCTCAAAACGTGTAAAAAAAAACTGAAAACGTGTAAAAAAAAACTGAAAACGTGTAAAAAAAAACTGAAAACGTGTAAAAAAAACTGAAAACGTGTAAAAAAAAACTGAAAACGTGTAAAACTAAATCTCAAAACGTGTAAAAAAAAAACTGTGTAGGCTTAACAAAAACTTAAAACTTGTAACTTAATTTTTATTTTTATTTTTTTTTTTCGTCATGTAACTCATTTTGTACATAAGTATGTGTACCGTTTCTATACTCGATGTGTCGGTTATTCGGTTATTCGGTTTGGTATTTTTAAAATGTGAATTACTGAATCATACGGGTTGCCACTGACTACTTTACAAAGTAAACTGAAAATACATGGGTTGATAAAACTATGGAAGACTGTGTTTGTGTAATTTACACGCATCATACAAAAAATTTCTGCTTTCTTCTATATCATCTAATTCCCGTACATGAAGGTTTACATACTCATCAAAAACATGATCTAATTTTGAGGTAGTTAGAAACGCCTTTGATAAGGTTCCATTATTAGAGACAGCTTTATTCCAATGTTGTCTACACTCTTGTAACTCGTTTGCAAATATATTATCCATTGCTTCATCAAAATGACGATCGACTGAATCTTCTAATGTGTACATATTACAGTCATGTTGGGGTTGTGATGGGTGGTCAACTTCACAACCATAACAATATTTTTTAGTTAACTTTATTACCTTCTTAATAATTAAAGGTATAAAAATCGCATGTATAACGTCAAATGCTATTTGTATAGCGTCTACCTTGAAGTCGGGGGCAGCGGTGGTAGTTTGTTCCCTGGTGCGTTCCACTGGTTTACGCTGCTCACGTTGCTCGCTCGATGGTTGAGGATCGTCCTTGTCTTCTTCAACACTTATGACCAAACTACCTAGATCAAACAACATCAACACATATCTTATCAACTCAATGGAAATTATTATTATTATATGCTGGTGAATGAAGATGAGCCTTCCGTTCAAACTACACATATGAAGAAAAAAAAAAAAAAAAAAAAAAAAAAGCAAAGAAAAAAGAAAGAAAAGAGAAATAGTATACTTACATTCATAAGGAGTCAGCTCTGGTGATGATGGTGGTGACGGTGGGCCCTCAGAACGAAGTTCATTGTCCAGGAACTCAGCCAAGTCAACTCTACCACTCGTACGTAAAGCACCCCTCAGCTGTTCTATTTGGCGGAGATCCTCCGTCACCTCTCTAAACTGCATTAACATGCGGTAGGTTCGCTCTTCCGTCAACCTTACATCCTCTTTTATTTTGTTAATGTTTTCATAAGGCATGCCTAAGAACGTAGCCAGTTTCTCCCAACCACCTCCAATCTTACTGGCCAGTACTCGAAGAACCCTGTCTGATAGTCTGGGCTGTACACGTACAGGCTCGCCGGGGACTTGGCCGCCATCTTCTTCCTTCTCCTTCATTACTTTTATCCTCTTGCTGTTCAAACCCTGTATAAAAGACATAGACGATCACATTAGTTTAACCAAGGTAACTCTAGGTTTACATGCAACCAGAGAAACATACACAAATACTTATATCTGATAACTAAAAATGTACTTACTTCCACCTCTTTGAGTGCGTCGTTGATAGCAGGTATCAATCCCATCATTGTTTTCCACTCATCTGGAGTCAAGTTGATACCACGGGGGCTACTCCAAAACATTTTATCCTTCTTTCCATAGTAGTCCCTAATCTTTACATACACCTTGTTCTGAAAGGATTCTACCACCACGTGCCTAGTCGATGTCAGTTGAAATCGACAAGACAAAGGTTCTACAGTTTCATGTTTTCTTTTTTCACTACGAGGATGAGGGTAAGGCGCCGTCTTATCCTCGGCTCTCGTCACCATACGCTGCTCCAAAAGATGCAGGCGACGTGGATTTTCATTGATTGATTCACGCGGCCTAAACTCTTGTACTTCATGACTACTACCCGCTACATCAAACGATCCCATCGAAGGTACATTCGATCCGTTAGCCATTTTTTTTTTTTTTTGTAATTATTATTTCTATCACTTCACAGCGATGTCTCTTCTTCTGGTTCTTTCCTTCCTTTATCGTTCAATGACTTTTGCGCCCCTTGATTATATCCATTTCACATTTTACCCCCCCACCCCTTTATTTTCCTATCATTTTATTTTTGTTACTTGTTTATCTTGTCGGTTAAAGATTTTAAGGTCCACCCTTTGTTCTCCACATTCATCCATCTTCTACTTATGACATATCAAGATTTCTAGGTCTTTTTGTCCCATACATTAATTCCTCTCCAATTGTCGGATCAAGATTTCTAGACTCCCTTTTTTCTCCCACGTAGCCCCCTTTGAATTGTCAGCTAAAGATTTTTTAACTTTCTGCGTTCCTTTGAATTGTCGGCTAAAGATTTTTTAACTTTCTGCGTTCCTTTGAATTGTCGGCTAAAGATTTTTTAACTTTCTGCGTTCCTTTGAATTGTCGGCTAAAGATTTCTACCTTTTTGCGTGCCTTTGTTCCTGGATTAAATTACCTCGTTTTAATGACCCTAGCTCCTTTGTATTATTGCTCCCCATTGTTCGATTCTACTCGATTCTATTGAAATGTCGGCTATAGACCCAACAGACTACTCACGGCAAAACCAAAAGCGCCACGGCAAAGCCAAAAGCGCCACGGCAAAACCAAAAGAGTTACGGCAAAACCAAAAGAGCCACGGCAAAACCAAAAGAGCCACGGCAAAACCAAAAGAGCCAGGGCAAAACCGAAAGAGCCACGGCAAAACCGAAAGAGCCACGGCAAAACCAAAAGCGCCACGGCAAAACCAAAGCGGCACGGCAAAACCAAGAGAGCCACGGCAAAACCAAAAGAGCCACGGCAAAACCAAAAGAGCCACGGCAAAACCAAAAGCGCCACGGCAAAACCAAAAGCGCCACTGCAAAACCAAAAGAGTTACGGCAAAACCAAGAGAGCCACGGCAAAACCAAAAGAGCCACGGCAAAACCGAAAGAGCCACGGCAAAACCAAAAGCGCCACGGCAAAACCAAAGCGGCACGGCAAAACCAAGAGAGCCACGGCAAAACCAAAAGAGCCACGGCAAAACCAAAAGAGCCACGGCAAAACCAAAAGCGCCACGGCAAAACCAAAAGCGCCACTGCAAAACCAAAAGAGTTACGGCAAAACCAAGAGAGCCACGGCAAAACCAAAAGAGCCACGGCAAAACCAAAAGAGCCACGGCAAAACCAAAAGAGCCACGGCAAAACCAAAAGAGCCACGGCAAAAACAAAATATATCACACAACAGACCACTACAATGGTCCACCACCTACTGATCAGTATGCATAGAAGCAACTACACCACTAAACAAACCCTGGCTTATCTTGTCCCACTTTTGCAACCAGGCAACTGCCCAACCATTTTCGGGAGGAAACACGTAAAACACCACCCGCGGGAACGCCTTTTTTTAGAAAGACCTTTAATAAGTGGATGTTCAAGCCCCACAGCCAAAAAATCAGAATTTGTGGATTATTTCCTACTTCCGATAGTTACCGCCCAACGCTCCAAAACTTTTGACTTGAGATTTACATGAAACTGTACAGTTGTGCTTGACATGTTTTATGGTATGATTTACGTCTGGGTATTATGTTTGTATTTTTGGTCGGATTGACATGGGTAATGGACAAACATAGAGAGGACCAGACGAACTGTTGACAAATGTGTCAGGGGTGGATTTTTTGGGGAGAGACCGCGAGGATATTTTTTTAGATCCTCTCTGTATAGCAATAACATGTTTTCATGCCTCCTTGGCAACCATCAGTTGCGTGTGGGTGATTCAAATAGAATCCGTAGGTCTTATGTCTCATGAGAGACATATTATAATAGGTATAATGTAATAAATCCGAATGCGGATTTTTAAGCCTGAGTTGAGTTTTCAGTATATGTAACTTGTTCTTCCAGTAGGGAGATTACTAGGATGTTTAGTGTTTCGTTCGGGTCTTTAAAACCCGAATCATCAGGGGGTGGAGTGAGCTGTTTATGGGTCAAGTCGGTTGGACTCCGGTTTAGTTTTGCTCTGTGATCAACTTATTTCTTTATGTTTTGATCTTTTCTATACGCAATGAAGGGAGGGTCTGGAAAGATCTCCGAAAGTATTTCATTGTTGCGTATTAAAGGGGCACACCGGCTTCGTTGGGCTATTTGGGCTACAAAATAGGCTAACATATGCCTTCAAAGGTCTTCCAGGAATGGAGAAGAACGGTTCCTAAAAGAAACCATCAAATTTTGCCGTTTTTGAGCATTTTTCAAAAAACGAAGGTCACGTGATTTATCCGAACCAAAAAAGTGGTTCGGATAAATCACGTGATTTTCGGAGTTAGTTTTACTTCCAGCCGTATACAAGTAAATTACTGAACCAAATTTAAATCTGTTTTTTTTAATTATTCATGAGTATTTGAAAAAAAAACCTATGTATTCAGATTATTGATACAATTTGTAAATAATTATGAAAAATCGAACGTAAGATTCGCATTCAGAGAGTCCGTGCAACCGAAGCGTGTTTTACAGAGCTAGCGGAACGTAAACCTTGGGGCATATCCCGTACAGCCGGTGCCGTGTCTCGTGGGGCCAGAGAGACAAGCCCCGGGGCATGAACTCCCCAGCTTGCCGGTCTAGCCGTGAGCGTGGGAGCTTGTCGGAGGGGTAGGGAGCCAGACCAATAATTACAGTTTTTGTAGGAGGGTTTTAGTCTGATACCCCTAGCTATTATCCCCTAACTATTGCAACGTGTTGCCTGCCTGCGCTACACGCGCGGGACGACGACGGGGAATAGTTATCCCATACAGCTGGTCTACTTCTATGATAGCTGCACAATGTCCACCCCCCCAAAAAAAAATTGCTGCTTTTGCTGGCTTTCCCTCTGGATTTATCGTGGTTTTTCTTTTACTTTTTACTTTTCGTTGGACCACCTTCTGTGTGTTTTTCCTTGCGATTTTTTTGTACCGATCCTTGGATGTCGAAGAAACGTTCTCCATTATTGCAAGTACACATAATATAGTACGTCGTCGTACACAGAATACAGGTTGGGGTTAGTTTTCGCGGTCGTAACCAATAACTGTTTCAATGGCAAGTTCAACCGAAACAGTTATTGGTTACGACCGCGAGCGGACTTCGACTAGGACTGACCATAGAGCAAGGAACCTTGCTCTATGGACACGTCCGCTCATGTCACTGATCTATATTATACTGACAGTATAATAGAGATCAGTGGCATGGTTATGTCTGTTTTTTTATTTACACGTGAATTTGTGCTTGATGGATATGAAGTCTGTATCCTCATGCCTCGCCATTGTTATAATTGATACATAAACAGAGCACCAGTCTACTTACAACATCGCGCATCATTGCCACGTAAATTGGACAGTTGCAACGGCTGGAAAAGCGTATAAGCTGACCTTTGACCGCGTTTTGTTTTTTTCACATTTTTCGTTAATTACGTGATATTTTGATGATTTTATTTTTACAACAACCATTTAAAAATTGTTGTCTGTCATTCCACATCACAATATTAGGTAAACAGTAAGCCGGTGTGTCCCTTTAACGACCAGTTGTTTGATGGATATGTTTAGGTCAATTTGGTTGATGTACGGGTTGTATGTCGCACTGAAAACCAATGGAGTTTTGCTTTCGCTGTTTCCTGCTGTTTGTGAATCAATTGTGACCGTTCTTTGTGTGATATTTTGCTTGTGATTTTGTTTATCTCTGAACTGTTATAGCCTCTTGCAATTAGCTTTTCAGAGAAATTGTTGAGTTTGAGTAAGAAATCATCTTCGTTATTTGTGTTTCTGGCATAGCGGAGTGTTTCACCGTAATGAATGTTTTGAACACTGGGGGTGTGATGATGTCTTGTGAAGGTATTGGTATGTTTCAGTGGGTTTGGTATATACTTTTGTGTCCGAAATATCGGTTTCACTGAACCTGTTACCTTTGAAAGTTGTTAAGTCAAGGTAGTTGATAGAAGTATCCGAGGCCTCAAAAGTAAATTTGAGGATTGGGTGTATTTGATTCATGTCGTGGAAAAGGCTCTTGAAATTGTAAAGATAGCTGTCATAGATGAAAAGAATGTTGTCTCTATAACACCACCAAGTAAGGATGTGATCAGCTTTTTCCAGGATTTGTTTTTCCAGAACATGTAGTGTAATATTGAAACCCCCTTCCAGTATGCTAATGTGTAAATTTTCTTGTAGGAAGTAACAGCCCCCCCAACCTCGTTCCCAGTGGTGTACGATCTCGACGCGCCATTTTGTTTTCTTTCCCAGAATGCCTTGCTCGATTGTAACCCCTGGAAGTGTGACTTCAAAATATCCAAATATATTGGATATTTAAACTAGTCCTGTGTATGCAGTTTAGGGTGACCATGTAAAAGCATGATTCATTTGAAATGTATTGCGTCAAAATACGGGCATTTTTACACGCGCGTACTAAGCGCCCGACAAGCGTCCTACAAGCGTCCTACAAGCGCTCGAATGTTTTAACAAGCGTGCACGCAAAGCAGTACATTTTGGTTAGCCAATCAGCATTGATTTTCAGTGTTTCCCTCCCAGGGGTTTAGCGACGAGAGGTATCGACGGCGCGCTGCCCATGGTAGCGAGGCTGCCCCCCCCCCCGAACAAACAAAACTTTGGATCACTGTGGCTTGCAGAGAAACAGAGGGCACTGTCTAGAGGCAATGCACTTTATAATTATTAAAGCATTGTTTCTGTGTTAAGAAGATTTAAAAGCACCCGAATTGTTTTAAATTGTCATTGCCACAGGTAGGTTGAAACTTCCAAATTTGGTTCTTGTTATAACATAGTATTGATCTCACATAATGTTTTACTTTTGAGACTGGAATAGGATTAAGGAGGATGATGGGAGATTTAAAGGTTTTTTTTCCCCTTATATTTAATTTGCTATTCTGTGTGTGCATTACATTATACACAAGCCTCAAAACGGAGGTAGATTGTCAAATTTTGATGACAAAGTTTTAGAAGAAAACATGATCAGTGGTGAGCACATTCTTACCTAGAATACTGATTGTGATGTGCAGAGTTGGAAGAGAGTTCTGTACATCTACTCTGGTTGAAATTGGCCCTTGTTTACACAAAACCATTTTTGAGTATGTCTTTCAAAAGGTGAAAGTTGTTCTTTTTATTGAGTGCAACACAGAAAGGAGAACTGTTGTACATGAACATGGGGCTTAAGTACATGAGTGTATATTTCTATTGAGGGATTACCAGGATGTCAGAGAAGCATGACTGTTGGTTTATTAAGTTTTGGAGATCCATTCATTCAATTTAGAACTGAGTATAAATTCAAATGATTAGAATTTCCAAATATTAGGACCCATACTAAAAAGAGAAATTATAGGAACATATAAAAAACTGGTATTTCATTCAGTAAATGTCAAGAATATGAAGTAGTGACAACTGTGAAATTTGACAAGAGCAGTTTACGCCACAACATTAAAAAGTTACTTTCTCTTGCTCCTAGACATGGTTACATGATTACACAATTTTGACCCCCATTCCAAAACGAAAGGTTAGCTAAGATTTAGGTTAGAGTTCCAGTCTAACTTACAAGTTGTTGTTGCGAAGTGTACTTGATGCACTTTATAATTATTAAAGCATTGTTTCTGTGTTAAGAAGATTAAGCACCCGAATTGTTTTAAATGTCCATTGCCACAGAACCCAACCCCTGAACTTAGACATGCGTGTTAACCAAACACCGTGAGACACCGGTTACAATATCACATATTTTGGGGCTTGCTGTTGAGCCCATGGCGCAACCAATTTTTTGGAAGTAGTAGTTGTACCGAAATGGAAGCAATTTCTTCCCAATATCAGTTCCAATAACTCTCGAATGTAGTTGGAGGGTGGTTTTGTGATTGAATATGGGTAGGTGGTTTGGTCGAGAGCATTGCAAACACTGTAGATTGCTTCCATTTGACGAACGTTTATGTACATTGAGCCAACATCAATACTTGTTATCGGAACATTTTTGTAACTATCGGAAGTAGGAAATAATCCACAAATTCTGATATTTTGGCTGTGGGGCTTGAACATCCACTTATTAAAGGTCTTCCTAAAAAAGGCGTGCCCGCGGGTGGTGTTTTATGTATTTTTCTGGAGAAATTACATGGTAGGGCAGTTGCCTGGTTGCAAAGGTGGATCAAGATAAGCCAGGGTTTGTTTAGTGATGTAGTTGCTTCTATGCATACTGATGAGTAGGTGGTGGACCATTGCAGTGGTCTGTTGTGTGATATCTTTTGGTTTTGACGTCTCGCATTTGGTTTTGCCGTGGCTCTTTTGGTTTTGCCGTGGCTCTTTTGGTTTTGCTGTGGCTCTTTTGGTTTTGCCGTGGCTGTTTTGGTTTTGGTTTTACCGTGGCGCTTTTGGTTTTTCCGTGGCGCTTTTGGTTTTGCCGTGACAGTTGTGGGCCACTGTAGTACTACCATATAGAAAAAGGACCACCGAAGGAGTTACAACTCTCTTACTTTAGAGGAAACATGATCACCACCACAAATACCTTTAAGTCATATGCTAATCAGATTGTGACTGCTGAGGCAAACATTAACTTTGCGGTCAGGCAAATGTCCATAGCTGAGCGCAAAATGCATTTTGGGTAATCGGCGTGCGCAGAACCCCAAACCAGTAGTTTTGTTGAATGAAAGTGTGGCAGGAAGAGAATGTTTTCAGATCCTGAACACATTCAGGAGAATTGTAGCCTGCTTTTTGATTTTATAACTCAGGTTGGCTGATTCAATGACTCCCGAGTCGAAAATGATGTTTAAATAATGATTTTGCTAAAACAAAATTAGTTAAAGTGGTCAGATATGGAATCTAGAATCCTGTTTCGAAACATTTAAGCGGGCCCCTGAATCCATGCCGTTAGGCTAGGGCTTTGCGTTAAGAACTCGCAGGCGCCACAAATTGCATTCACCATTTGCTGCTTGGTACATTTTCAAGCCCGGGCGTGAAAATGGGGGGGGGGGGGGCGGGGTGCTGTGGGGTGCTGTTGGTGCTGCAGCACCCCTACCAAAAATGAAGGGGGTGCTTGAGTATGCTATAGCACCCCTATACTTTTCGAACGTTTATGTTCGTTGTAACATCATAACTATTTTAACTCACCCCTAAAATCCCTGAAAAAAGTGTAACACTTCATACATTGTTAAACTCCCACTATTAGGCTGGCGCCGCTACGCTAAAATCATGCAGCAAGGCTCAGACAGAGCTGCTTTTAACACACTTCACAATGCCATGCGTGAGGGAGGGAGACTAGCTGTGTGTGTCGATCGCGATGTTGTCAAGTCCGTGCACTGCCGCCAGCGCCAAACCATTATGATCGGTTCGTAGTCTGCTGTAGGACCCTTGGTATGTGGCCAGCTAGTCTGCCATGCATGCATGGAGCACATCAGCTAGAGAGTCGGCCATCAGTTCAACCTCGTGCCAATGGTGCCTACCGTATCGCTCCCATTATACGCTTGGTGCGATTGCGCATCGACGGGAAAGAGGATGTGTACATGTGCGTCTGTACCGTACCGTGTGTAACCGCTGTTTCGTTTTCACTCCACGTTTATAGATCTTTGACTTTATAATGTCCCGCGTACAATGCTTTAACTTGTGAAGGGAACAAACTCACGCGCTTTAACGGGTATCAATGTTTGATATGCTCAGTCTATTAGTAGACTGGTACATGTACCTCTAATAAGCTAATGTGACTTAATTAAAGATGGCAATAGGGAATGCAGGTATCAATGGAACAGTATCTTCAAGAGCCTGAGACTAGATTTGATGTGATTTGTTAGTGGAAGACCCTATTTATTATTGTTTTTATTTATTAATTTTGTTTTTTTATTGGGTTGGATCTGTGACAAGGTTTGCTATTCAGTGTTTAAAATTTATCTCGTCCGGTGCATGTAATAAATTAGTTCGGCCCCGTGCTTTTGTCTGAGAGGACATCTGTTGCAAAAGAGGAAATATATTTGGAGAGGGGAGTTTTTATTTACTCATTGTGACTGCAAACTGGAAGTAAAAGGATATCCCAGTTGGGATGGTGACAGGGATATGGTGAGTCAAATTTTTAAGAAACAAAAACACTGCTGTATACATGTAAACTAACATAAATAAAAATAGAATTTAATTGAATTAAAAAAAAAAGGTTTTTTACTGTATTTTATTTCCACTTATTTAAATCTGTTCTTAATATTGTAAGTGCTGAACTATTTGTGAGAATTACCAGTGTCTTGTCTGTTTGTTTTATTATTATTATTTTTTTTATTATTATTATTTTTTTTTAGGGTAGTTAAGAAAGTAAGGTGAAAGAAATGAATCTACTGGTGTTTGTCGGAACATAAAAAAAAACTTTTGTAGAATATTCAGTGCTGTATTTCCTTTGTGTTGTTTATGTTTAATAATTAAAGTGCATTGCGGGGTTATTATTTTTTAAAAATCGCCGATAATATCCCACCTCCAAAAGGGACATTTAAGTGCAAAATAATGGCTCAGATTGCACGACAGAGCATCTAGGACCCTAAAGCTTCCGAGGCCCTTCAGCGGGCCCGGAACCCCACGCCGTAATGGCACCGCACTCCGCGCTCGCCGATTCTCTGGGAAAATCCAGCACCCCTTGGAAAAAAAGGTGCTCTAGCGGGCCTGCCACCCCCCCCGTTTGGAAAATCCTGGATCCGCCCTTGAGAGGACGTGTTTGAAGACAGGAGACCCACAGAGGCCAATGAAGCGCCACTTTTGCAGTGAACAGAGCACACTAAACACTGAGCACCGACAAACCACATGGATGCCCATTCCCACTTACACAAAATAAATATAAAGTTCTAAAAACTTGCAAGAAGTAGGGGGCCTATTTAATATGCGTGGTAGGTCCCCAGAGACCCTCAGATCCATTTAGGTCTACCAGTGGTGAGTGGTAAACCCCTCCTGTAGTTATAACATTGTCATATTTTATATCTCCATGATTTGTTGACACCTTAGTGACTTCTTTGCATGCCCAGTTGTTGTCTAGGATTATTTATGCCTCGATTTGTCTAATTTAATTAATTAATTTGTAATTAGCTTATCTCTTGCTTTGTGGTTTACAATTCGGGCAGAAGTGTATCTCCCCAACAAGGTGGACACAGTTTGTTTGGCAGGGGGGGGGGGTGAGTGGTGGCCTTCCACAACAAGTCGGCAAGACATGAAAAGCCAAGCCTGTTACAGAGAACAAACAGCCGAACAGATTGTTTCATTTATTAGAGGGTTAGATCTGGGTAGCTCTGTGTTTATGTGCACTGGTATACCAGATTTTGTGTACATTTGTATGCAAGGAAAAAAATCACAGCCCATAAACAAAAATTATATAACTCTGGGAACTGACCCCCCCCCCCCCCCCCCCCCCATCTAAGTTATGTGGAATGGTCCTGTTTAGGATCTCCGGGAAGATCAAGTCCCTCGGGGCTTTGAAAGTGATAAAAAACAAGAAACACTTAAAATCTACCATCCAACACTGGTAGACTCCCACCCACAAGGGTTTTAAGCATAGACTTTATAACATGTGCAAGATATGTCGCATTAACCTGTCGTAGTGCCATGGTACTTCAATCAACAGTCCGTTTTTAATTAAATAATCAGTACTCCGCCATTTTTTTTTTTTTGTAATCTAAAAAAATCCAAGTTCCTCATCTACACCTAGCCAAATAGCATGGAAAAAGTATTGTTCCCATCCGGGTCTCTTTCACACACACAAAATCCATCAATGACCAGCTCTCCCGGAATTCCCATAGGAATTGTACAGCAATTATTTATCATTGGGGCCAATGGACACTGCTAAGTGAATTGAACCATATGGTATACAATCTACAGAAAAGACAAATATGGGCTCATCTAAAAACAAAGTTGTGCTTGAATATGTTTGATTTAGTCAAAAGGGTCTATATCTAAAGGTTTTGGGCCATTTGGAAGTGATTGGGTTATCCACAAAAAAAAAATTACACGCAAATACAAACGGACTGTTGATTGCAGTCCGATGACGTAAGTGTGTATACATTTTTTGATGGGGTCACGCAGGGTTTTAAGCAATGTTCAACATGGAGACCAGCTGAGCACACTCCCTTCCCCCATCTGAAAATACTAAAAACTAAGTCTCAAGAACTGCTACCAGTGCAATGTACCTGTATATTGATTTTATAATTCATTGATAAAATGTTGTATGAACCACAGACATATAATACCTATAGACCGACAGCACCTATGGAAATCAACGTCTGGATACCGTAATTTTGAAAGTACCCGACCATACCCAAACTATGGGCAAAATCCGTGAAAACGCAAGCGAAAACACGTGTAAAGCAATGGGCGAGCGGGTGGATGATGATAGAAAATTTGTGTTTTAAGGGTGAAAAAATCACCAACAGACTTGGAAACAATGTTTAATCAACAACTAGATACCTTTTCTCACGTTGGTTGTTTGCCGTTTCTCCTCTTTTTACTGAACTTTCTCCAAATCGATAAAAGTAGATGGAATTAGTCTTCGTATCAACAAAAATTCGTTCGTCAAACACTTTCCGGCCAAAGTGCGCGTCGGTGCGTGTTTTGCGCGGACGCTGATGACGCGTACCGCCTTTAGATTAACGTGCTACTGATATACGCGATTGTTTGAAGTGCATTCCACGCGAGCGTACGCAAAATGTGCCGAAGGCATGCATGCAAGGCGGGCCGAAGTGTGCACAACGTTGTGTTATAGAGCGAGTCCAGGGATTATTTCCCGAAAATGAAGTTATAGAAACGACGTTTTATACGGTTAAACCTCAACGCCCAACATTGTAAACGGCTGTTATATGGAATGTTCATGAAGTGAGGTTTCTTAAATTTCAAGGTAAAAACTACATTTTCACAATGAAAACGACACAAACGTGTAGAAAGTGACAGTCCTGTAGGCCTTGGCCTAGGCTATATGTATAATAATTTTGTTTACAAATTTTTACGATTTCCTCCCCAAAATCAGCAAAAGTTAATCAAACAACTTTTTTGACGACTCCAGTTATTACATGAATTTCCTTAAATTCCCTCACTTAATTTACAATTCATCATCGGGTCAATATCTCCTGAAAATTCAGAAAAAGTCCATGAAAACGGGACCACTGCCTTGCGGCTATGCCTAAACGTGTACAAAAAGTGTTGACGCGTCTTCACTTCCGCCCATAGTTTGAGAAAGTCAAAAATTTCAGTTTAGCGCCCCCTGCTGTCCGTCTATAGGTATTATATGTCTGTGGTATGAACTGCAATGCACTTCATGGATGGCGCCCTCTGTTGTCTCTCACCTGCATGGTTGTTACGTAACCATGAAATTGCTTTCCCAGGGGACACACAGTATCCCGAATTATTTGAAAGGATTGGCCGGTCGGGACCAATCAGGACCGATCAAAACAATGACAACGTGGCGAGCGGACGCTGAAAGAAGTTTGAATCACTTCTGTTACTGCTTTTATTTGAACCGAACCATTTAACCCACCTCCGTCCCCTACTCCAACCTTAGTGTTTAGTTCAAATCTTGGGCTGTAAAGCGCACTGAACATTGTGATGTAGTGCACTGTCCCAGATCGTGTAGTTAATGTCACCAGTTTTCAGAATAACGGTTAACATGGAAGGGAGGTGGGGCTTTGTAGTGCAGATTTTGGCTGGCTTATTTCAGTCACACAAAAAAAGTAAAAAAAATATATATAAAAAAATAAATTAAACAAAAAGATAACAAAATAAATTACAAATAATATTAATAAAAGAACTAACAGTGACATAAATCACAATAACTAATAAGGATAATAGTAATAACAATCATATTGATTTATGCCTAATAATGTTAGCAAAAATGTGAATATTGTTAATATTAATAATGCAAGTATTTATACTAATATAATAGCATCAGTGCATATATTTCACCCTGTAAGCTAAGAAGCCTGTTTTTGTATGGGATTAGGTCTTACATTGCCTCATTTGGTAATATTTACCGCTAATTGTTATACTGAGTACAGCCGAAACTGTACGCATGCTAGCACCCGTCGGTTCAGACGGGGCTAATATTCCGGCTGTTAAGATAATAGTTTGATAAACCAAGTGATTTAAAGTGGGCCGCTCGTTGCCCGTGGGCCGCTCGTTGCCCGTTTATGTGGCCGCTCGTTGCCCGTGATTTTATGTGGGCCGCTCGTTGCCCGTGTGTTTGTGATGTATTTGTGGACCAGGTCCGTTTGTCATGGTGGGCAAGCATGCCGTTGTTTGTTTGTTTACTTTACCTTGAGGCAAACATAAATTGCATAATTTTCTTGGTTTTACATTGTTGTTGGTAAACTGCCCGCCTTTTGCTATTTGCGGGTTCATTAAAACCAGTTTTGAGCTGTGACAAACAATTTCAGACAAGTCTGTTGTGTTTATATTGTGTATTATCAGCGTATAATTATTCTTAATGTAGGGTGTCATTATGAGTATGGTAGCTTCATTGTTAGGAATAAAACAATAATTACCTTTTCAACAAGTATCTTTGCAATATCAAGAGCCTGTTTAAAGTGAGCCTCAGCAATACTACCAGAGGCATCAAAAGCAAAGTAGATGTCGTATCCTCCACGATGTGATAAATCTATGCTTCTTCCTTTAGATCTACTTGAAGTTTTATTGGAAGTTTCGATGGCAAGACTCTCAGCAACAAAACCAATCCTTTCTGCAACCTCATTAATGTCATCAAAGTCAAAAGGACCTGTAAACAAAACAAAACAAAACAAAACAAAACAAAACAACAATCTTAAGGAAAAGTGTCATATTGTATGAACATCCTGGGCCCAATTTCATGGCTTTGCTTGCTGTAAGCAAAGAATCGGCGCTTACGGAAGCAGGAAATTATTTGCTTATGTCAAGCGTAAATCACGGTTTAGCAGAGAATTTTTGCGTACTCCACGTTCTAGACTTTCTTCGCTTACACAGCTAGCGCAGAAATTCGGCGCTTGCACGGTAAGCGGAGAAGGGTGATCGTATTCGCAGAATTCGGCAGTAAGCAGAGCCATGAAATTGGGCCCTGGGGCCCAACTTCGTAGCGCTGCTTAGCACAAACAGTATTAAAACAACGAAATTATGCTTACCACAATAAAGTTATCAACCCAAATGCCATGTCGCATGCACCATCTGTGATTGGTAACCTGCTCATTTTTGCTAAGCAGCTCTATGAAATTAGGCCAATAAACAAACTGAGTAAAGGCTTGCTTTGTGGGAAAAATCCCAATGTAATGAGCCTTATAAAATATACATTGGTATTGGAGGCACTTAATTTGTGTCGTGTGTGCTTACTGTTGTGCGACTTATTGATTGGTTTGTCAGTTAGGTGGATGATGTGGCCAAGAAGGGACATCGCATATTGCAAATAATTATAATATGCGCATTCGTATTCATCGTCGTAAAACTAATCGCATATGCAAAGGTATGCAATGTCGTGAATTAATGGCAAACGTGTGCGCACGGCGTCTGCGTGTCGTACAAACTATTTGCAAATATTTGCGCATACTTTATGCGATGTCGTGAAACCAAATGTAACTAATTATTATGCGCATACATATGTATGGTGGCCCTAAAGGGACATCAAACATATATATTTAAGTGAATATTTACGTAAATCTTCACGGTTTTTGCCCCAATTCACAAACATTCACGTAAATATTCACATAAATGCTTGCGATTAAGGCACAAATCATGACGTTTACGTTAAAAATCATGCTAATATTCACGATGTACCCCCAAATTCGTAATTTTTTACGTAAATGTCCACGTAATTATTTACATAGATATTCACGATTTTGCCTCAATAGCAACATTTACGTGAGTATTTGCGAATTGGAGCAAAAGCCGTAGATATGACATAAATATTCACGTACATATATATGTTTCATGTCCCTTAAGGGCCACCATACATATGCGAATTTATTGCAATGTCATGAGTTTTAGTGCAATCTTTGTCGCTTTTCTTCGAATATAATTTCAAATGATCCGGGGAGTTTCTTGTGTGATGTGGTATTCCGAAAGGCAAAATTTGGGCTGCATCTTGTCTGCATCTTGACATCATCCTAATTGTGACAAAGAATGCAATGAAATCCACGACGTCGCACACGTATTCGCATGTGTGCGCACGTATTATAATTTCACGAGATCACATGCGTCTGCGTACACATTTGCGAATAATTTCACGATACTGCATCCGTATGTGCACATATTTGCGACATGCGATGTCCCAACAGGGCCACCATAGGATGTGTGCTGTATAAAGTAATTGTAGTGTGTAACTGTAACTTCATCTGACACTGTACCTCGACATGTAGGTTCTTCTCCTGACCAACTTCTAGACGTATTACAGTGTCGTTCTGCAGAACCAACCAAAGCTCGGTTTGAGTGACATGCATACCTCACCACCCCTCCTTTCTGGAAGTCTGCTGTTTCTTGGTTTGCCATATACCCTCCAATTGGTATTCCAGGATTTGGACAGTAAAAACCTGCCGGTTGACATACCACAAGATTCGGTATTAAACTGTAAGAATTTGTAACTGCTGCACCAGCGGCGTAGCCACAAGGGGGAAGGGCGGGGCACGTGCCCCCAGGTGCCCCCCTCCCAAGAAAAACATCGCGATAGTGCCCACAGAAAAAAAGAAGTAAAAAGAATGAAAACAAAACATTGCAAAGTTATATCCTGAATACATCTGCTAGTTGTAGGCCTTCTTTTACTATACAGTACCCCCCAAAATTATTAATCGTGTACTAAGCCATTATTGTTTAACTAATGCGCTGGGGATTGTTGCCCTCAAATCAGGAAACGTGCGCGCGCCAACGTGCTGATCAGTGCAAGGCATGCAACGCGCGCTGATCAATGCAATGCATGCAGCGCGAAATGAAAAGGTTGTCAACGTCAACAATTCACCGTCTTGTTGCCAACAGTTATTTTCAGCACTATTTTGCTCTAGTTCAGATGTTTTAATGCATAAGAAGTTACAATTGTGACGATTAAATATTATTTTCAAAGAGGAAAATCACAAGTTGCAGTTGTTACGGAACATCCAAAATGTACAGAGGAAGAACCACAACTTGAATCTCTTCCAGCTGATGCATTTGACGGGTGTGATTATGGCAGTGAGAGGCTGAGTGAGAGTGAAGGAGAAGAACAGATTTGTAAGGCTGGTTTGAGCTTGAGCGATGAAGATGAACATTTTTCAAAGGATTCTGTTGACACAGGCATCCACCACTTACAGTAAATGAGTTGTTGTAAACACAAAATAGAGAGGGGCCGGGGCTGGGCATAATACTGATCATTAATGCTGAATAGGCAAGTCTTGCTAAACAAAATGCCAAGAACGATTGTGGCCCCCTGCAGCGAAGCATGACCCCACCACTGACAAACCCATTCCCCTGCCCCCCCACCGAAAAAGTCCTGGTTACTCCGCTGTCAGCTGCACTCAGTGAGCTAAACACACAAAAACTCAGATTTTGTTCAGATGTTCTGCCCACCTTCAGGTACGTGCTACCTATCAGTGCAGTTGGAATTCACCATCAGCACATATGGCATACTACAAATATTTTCTATTTCCGTTTTGTGTGACAAGGTTTTTCTCATCATATTGAAGTGCACTCAAGCTCAGATGTTTTGTTACTTTATCAAAGACACAATCTTTTGGCAGTTTATGAAAAGTCTTACCAACAAGTTCGTACCCCACCTTCGTAAACTACTGGAGCTGAGATAAACTCAGACCTATTCTGGTATTTTGAAAAACTTACTGTCATGATCACATGATGTCAGCTCTCCACTCCATTTACCACTAGGAAGACAACGTCTGACAGCTGAGCCTCTAATCTGGTATCCTGATCTGCAGTAGAATCTCACACTACCCCCTACACTGTTTGATTCCAAATATAAGTCTCCATATTGGATTCTACCAGGATGAGGGCATAAAATCTCTGCAAACAACAAATCAAGGTTTTTGTTGTACACGTAACATGTAGACAGACAACAAGTATAATTAATCTATACTAAAATTTGGTTGTGTGTGTTTTAAACTAAAAGTTAAACAATTCAAACATGAAAAATTAAGAAAAATAGCATGAGGATGTTTAAGACCACAAAAATTAAAGTGCGACACTTTATTATTAAGCAAAGCAAAAATAACTAGACATGTTGCATTTGTGCACAAATGCCGAGCTGTTTCGTCATAATTTTTTCAAATTACTCAACTGAATTTGAAAGTTTTTTTGTATTCAAAGTAGTTATGACGTTCAAGCCTGTTTAAAAAAGAATTAGGATTTTACCACGTTTTGTAAGCAATTTATGACTAAAAGGTGCAAAAAATAGAAAAAATCATAAAAAATCATGTGATGACGTCATTATAACGTCATTTCAGAATTTACAAGAACTTGCCAATATCCAACAACCTACCAAGTTTCAACATGATCGCTCTAACACTTAGGGAGATATACGACTTTAAAAAAGGCACCTTTAATGCCGCGTCACGTGACCCCCGATGACGTCATCGATCTGAAATTTCACACATATGATGGCTGCCTGACGATCAACATGTGTGTAAATTTTGAAGTGAATACACAAAATTTCACCACACACATCTTCAAAAAGTCCATTTTGATCAGTTTTCAACCTGCCGCTAGAGGGCGCTCTTGTGTGTTGTGACGTCATCGGTATTTTTTTTTAATTACCCACCCTTGCCAGACAATACCATAGTTAAAAGCAACTTCATAACTATTTCCACTTTTGAATAACGAGGCAGTTCCGGTTTCGACCGGAAGTAGAGGTCATGTGAGGTCACGCACACTGAATAAAATGAAGACCTAATTTATCCCTATACAATCCCGCAATCAAAAACCTACGGTCTCTTGTGGCTGATTTGTTACTGATTTTCAAATATTTAAAATAGAAACCTTTAAGATGACGTCACATGACAGGTGATGACGTCATCATGACCTCATTGTTTTGAGATCTTTATTGCACCAATGCCTTTCATCACTGAAAGTTTTATTGTAATTGCTTTTTAGGAACTATGCAAAAAGCCGCTTTGACCAAACGTGCGTTATGTCAATAGCCTTTTTTACTGAAACAGACAAATAAAAAAAATAATAAACTAGATATATTGCATTTGTGCACAAATGCCGAGCTGTTTCGCCATAACTTTTTCAAAAAATCATAAAAAATCATGTGATGACGTCATTATGACGTCATTTCAGAATTTACAAGAACTTGCCAATATCCAACAACCTACAAAGTTTCAACATGATCGCACTAACACTTAGGGAGATATATACAACATTAAAAAAGGCACCTTTAATGCCGCGTCACGTGACCCCCGATGACGTCATCGATCTGAAATTTCACACATATGATGGCTGCCTGACGATCAACATGTGTAAAACGATTGTGGCCCCCTGCAGCGAAGCATGACCCCACCACTGACAAACCCATTCCCCCTGCCCCCCCCCCCCCCCCCACCGAAAAAGTCCTGGTTACTCCGCTGTCAGCTGCACTCAGTGAGCTAAACACACAACAACTCAGATTTTGTTCAGATGTTCTGCCCACCTTCAGGTACGTGCTACCTATCAGTGCAGTTGGAATTCACCATCAGCACATATGGCATACTACAAATATTTTCTATTTCCGTTTTGTGTGACAAGGTTTTTCTCATCATATTGAAGTGCACTCAAGCTCAGATGTTTTGTTACTTTATCAAAGACACAATCTTTTGGCAGTTTATGAAAAGTCTTACCAACAAGTTCGTACCCCACCTTCGTAAACTACTGGAGCTGAGATAAACTCAGACCTATTCTGGTATTTTGAAAAACTTACTGTCATGATCACATGATGTCAGCTCTCCACTCCATTTACCACTAGGAAGACAACGTCTGACAGCTGAGCCTCTAATCTGGTATCCTGATCTGCAGTAGAATCTCACACTACCCCCTACACTGTTTGATTCCAAATATAAGTCTCCATATTGGATTCTACCAGGATGAGGGCATAAAATCTCTGCAAACAACAAATCAAGGTTTTTGTTGTACACGTAACATGTAGACAGACAACAAGTATAATTAATCTATACTAAAATTTGGTTGTGTGTGTTTTAAACTAAAAGTTAAACAATTCAAACATGAAAAATTAAGAAAAATAGCATGAGGATGTTTAAGACCACAAAAATTAAAGTGCGACACTTTATTATTAAGCAAAGCAAAAATAACTAGACATGTTGCATTTGTGCACAAATGCCGAGCTGTTTCGTCATAATTTTTTCAAATTACTCAACTGAATTTGAAAGTTTTTTGTATTCAAAGTAGTTATGACGTTCAAGCCTGTTTAAAAAAGAATTAGGATTTTACCACGTTTTGTAAGCAATTTATGACTAAAAGGTGCAAAAAATAGAAAAAATCATAAAAAATCATGTGATGACGTCATTATAACGTCATTTCAGAATTTACAAGAACTTGCCAATATCCAACAACCTACAAAGTTTCAACATGATCGCACTAACACTTAGGGAGATATATACAACATTAAAAAAGGCACCTTTAATGCCGCGTCACGTGACCCCCGATGACGTCATCGATCTGAAATTTCACACATATGATGGCTGCCTGACGATCAACATGTGTGTAAATTTTGAAGTGATTACACAAAACTTCACCACACACATCTTCAAAAAGTCCATTTTGATCAGTTTTCAACCTGCCGCTAGAGGGCGCTCTTGTGTATTGTGACGTCATCGGTAATTTTTTTTAATTACCCACCCTTGCCAGACAATAACATCGTTAAAAGCAACTTCATAACTGTTTACACTTTTGAATAACGAGGCACTTCCTGTTTCGACCGGAAGTAGAGGTCATGTGAGTTCACGCACACTGAATAAAATGAAGACCTAACTTATCCCTATACAATCCCACAAACAGAAACCTACGGTCTCTTGTGGCTGATTTGTTACAGATTTTCAAATATTTAAAATATAAACCTTTAAAATGACGTCACGTGACAGGTGATGACGTCATCATGACATCATTGTTTTAGGATCATTATTGCACCAATGCCTTTAATCACTGAAAGTTTCATTGCAATTGCTCATAAGGAACTATGCAAAAGTTTGCTTAGAACGAACGTGCGTTATGTCAATAGCCTTTTTTACTGAAACTGACAAATAAAAAAAAAAATAATAATAACTAGACATATTGCATTGTGCACAAATGCTGAGCTGTTTCGCCTTAACTTTTTGAAATTAATCAACCGAATATGAAAGTTTTTTGTATTCAAAGCAGTTATGACATATCAATCCTGTTTAAAAAAGAATTTGGATTATACCACGTTTTGTAAGCAATTTATGACTAAAATGTGCAAAAAATTGAAAAAATCATAAAAAATCATGTGATGACATCATCATGACGTCATTTCAAAATTTACAAGAACTTGCCAATATCTAACAGCCTACCAAGTTTCAACATGATCACACTAACACTTCGGGACTTATACGACTTCAAAAAAGGCACCTTTAATGCCGCGTCACGTGACCCCTGATGACGTCATTGATCTGAAACTTCACACATATGATTGCTGCCTGACCGTCAGCACGTGTGTAAATTTTGAAGTGATTACACAAAACTTCTCGACACACATCTTCAAAAAGTCCATTTTGATCAGTTTTCAACCTGCCGCTAGAGGGCGCTCTTGTGTGTTGTGACGTCATCGGTATTTTTTTTTAATTGCCCACCCTTGCCAAACAATAACATCGTTGAAAGCAACTTCATAAGTATTTCCACTTTTGAATTACAAGGCACTTCCTGTTTCGACCGGAAGTAGAGGTCATGTAAGGTCACGCACACTGAATAAAATGAAGACCTAATTTATCCCCACCCTATCCCGCAAACAGAAACCTACGGTCTTTTGTGGTTGATTTGATATAGATTTTCAAACATTTAAAATAGAAACCTTTAAGATGACGTCACGTGACTGGTGATGACGTCATCATGACATCATTGTTTTAGGATCATTATTGCACCAATGCCTTTCATCACTGAAAGTTTCATTGCAATTGCTCTTTGGGAACTATGCAAAAGGCCGCTTAGAACGATTTGTGCATTATGTCAATGACTTCCTGTGTCTGAAACATTAAAATAAACTAGACATATTGCATTTGTGCACAAATGCCGAGCTGTTTCGCCATAACTTTTTCAAATTACTCAATTGAATTTGAAAGTTGTTTGTATTCAAAGCAGTAATGATGTATCAAGCCTGTTTTAAAAAGAATTTGGATTAAACCACGTTTTGTTAGCAATTTATGACTTAAAGGGGCAAAAAACGAAAAAAATCATTAAAAATCAGGTGATGACGTCAGCACGACGTCATTTAAGAATGTACAAGAACTTGCCAATATCTAACGACCTACCAAGTTTCAACATGATCGCACTTATACTTCGGGAGATATATGACTTCAAAAAAGGCACCTTTAATGCCGCGTCACGTGACCCCCGATGACGTCATCAATCTGAAACTTCACACATATGATGGCTGCCTGACGTTTAACATGTGTGTAAGTTTTGAAGTGATTACACAAAAGTTCTCCACACACATCTTCAAAAAGTCCATTTTGAACAGTTTAAACCTGCCGCTAGAGGGCGCTCTTGTGTATCGTGACGTCATCGGTATTTTTTTTAAAATGCACACCCTTGCCAGACAATAATATCGTTGAAAGCAACTTCATAACTTTTTCCACTTTTGAATTACAAAGCACTTCCTGTTTCGACCGGAAGTAGAGGTCATGTGAGGTCACGCACACTGAATACAATGAAGACCTAATTTATCCCCACCCAATCCCGCAAACAGAAACCTACGGTCTCTTGTGGTTGATTTGATATAGATTTTCAAATATTAAAAAAAGGGAAACTTTAAGATGACGTCACGTGACAGGTGATGACGTCATCATGACATAATTGTTTTAAAATCATCATTGCACCAATGCCTTTCATCACTGAAAGTTTCATTGCAATTGCTCCTTAGGAACTATGCAAAAAACCGCTTAGAACGAATTTTGTCTGAAAAATACAAATTAAAAAAAAAAAAAAAAAAAAAAAAAAAAAAAAAAAAAAAAAAACTTTAACGAAAACAAGAGCTGTTCCGCTGCGCTATGCTGCGAAACAGCTAAAAAAACAAAAACAAAAACTTTAACGAAAACAAGAGCTGTTTCGCTGCGCTTTGCTGCGAAACAGCTAATAAAAACTAGACATATTGCATTTGTGCACAAATGCCAAGCTGTTTCGCCATAACTTTTTCAAAAAATCATAAAAAAATCATGTGATGACGTCATCATGACGTCATTTTAGAGTTTACAAGAACTTGCCAATATCCAACAAACTACCAAGTTTCAACATGATCGCACTAACACTTAAGGAGATATACGACATTAAAAAAGGCACCTTTAATGCCGCGTCACGTGACCCCCGATGACGTCATCAATCTGAAACTTCACACATATGATGGCTGCTTGACGATCAACATGTGTGTAAATTTTGAAGTGATTACACAAAACTTCACCACACACATCTTCAAAAAGTCCATTTTGATCAGTTTTCAACCTGCCGCTAGAGGGCGCTCTTGTGTTTTGTGACGTCATCGTTTTTTTTTTAAATTACCCACCCTTGCCAGACACTAACATCGTTGAAAGCAACTTCATAACTATTTCCACTTTTGAATAACGAGGCGCTTCCTGTTTCGACCGGAAGTAGAGGTCATGTGAGGTCACGCACACTGAATAAAATGAAGACCTAATTTATCCCTATACAATCCCGCAAACAGCAACCTACGGTCTCTTGTGGCTGATTTGTTACGGATTTTCAAATATTTAAAATATAAACCTTTAAGATGACGTCACGTGACAGTTGATGACGTCATCATGACATCATTGTTTTAGGATCATTATTGTACCAATGCCTTTCATCACTGAAAGTTTCATTGCAATTGCTCATTAGGAACTATGCAAAAGGCCGCTTAGAACGAACGTGTGTTATCTCAATGGCTCTTTTTACTGAAACAGACAAATAAAAAAAGGAAAAAAAAACAAACTAGACATATTGCATTTGTGCACAAATGCCGAGCTGTTTCGCCATAACTTTTTCAAATTACTCAATTGAATTTGAAAGTTGTTTGTATTCAAAGCAGTAATGATGTATCAAGCCTGTTTTAAAAAGAATTTGGATTAAACCACGTTTTGTTAGCAATTTATGACTTAAAGGGGCAAAAAACGAAAAAAATCATTAAAAATCAGTTGATGACGTCATCACGACGTCATTTAAGAATGTACAAGAACTTGCCAATATCTAACGACCTACCAAGTTTCAACATGATCGCACTTATACTTCGGGAGATATATGACTTCAAAAAAGGCACCTTTAATGCCGCGTCACGTGACCCCCGATGACGTCATCAATCTGAAACTTCACACATATGATGGCTGCCTGACGTTTAACATGTTTGTAAGTTTTGAAGTGATTACACAAAAGTTCTCCACACACATCTTCAAAAAGTCCATTTTGAACAGTTTTCAACCTGCCGCTAGAGGGCGCTCTTGTGTATCGTGACGTCATCGGTATTTTTTTTTTAAATGCACACCCTTGCCAGACAATAACATCGTTGAAAGCAACTTCATAACTTTTTCCACTTTTGAATTATTAATTAATTGAATTGTTTTAAAATCATCATTGCACCAATGCCTTTCATCACTGAAAGTTTCATTGCAATTGCTCCTTAGGAACTATGCAAAAAGCCGCTTAGAACGAATTTTGTCTGAAAAATACAAATTAAAAAAAAAAAAAATAAAAAAAAAAAAATAAAAAAAAAAACTTTAACGAAAACAAGAGCTGTTCCGCTGCGCTATGCTGCGAAACAGCTAAAAAAACTTTAACGAAAACAAGAGCTGTTTCGCTGCGCTATGCTGCGAAACAGCTAAAAACTTTAACGAAAACAAGAGCTGTTTCGCTGCGCTTTGCTGCGAAACAGCTAAAAACTTTAACGAAAACAAGAGCTGTTTCGCTGCGCTATGCTGAGAAACAGCTAAAAAAACTTTAACGAAAACAAGAGCTGTTTCGCTGCGCTGCGCTACGAAACAGCTAAAAATGAATTGACGCAAAAAGCTGCCAACATGAAGGGAACAGGAAATGCCCAACTTGGATCTTGGATTCTTATCAATAAAGCTAACAATCTTAACATTAGGTTCTGCCAAATAAAAATACTAGTAACAGTATAGTTGCAATTAGAAAACAAGAGAAAACAAGGGGAGACTCCGGAAGGCACTTGTTTTCCTTTTTTTTAATTACTGAAAAATCTTTGGGCCAATTCTGCTGAAACTACATGTAATCCTCAATGAAACCCTCTAGTTTGACATTCTAAAGTCACCTGTAACATTGAGCGCTATACAGGTCAGGCATATTGTGGGATAGCTTGGGCTCCAGCCGAAGCCTATTCATTTGTGTACAAAGTATAAGCCTATTGTGTTGTGTGCAGATCTAATCCCCTTGAGTTTCACTACTGGCTGCCAGGCTAGCAAAGCCCAATGCTATGAGTCTAGTCTAGTCTAGTCTAGTGTAAATAAACAGCCGTTCCCACACAGACAGGCGCTGTCTACTACTGTTTTATGTCCATGTTTCAGAAGACTGTTTTATGTACTGCTCATATTGTATGGCATTTACTGTACAAAAATAAATCATGTAGGCCCTACTGTACACGTAAGTGGCAGTTACTGTAAAAAAAATCAACCTATAAGTTGCCTGAATGCTTTAATCCTTTCTAGGTGTGTCCAGGGGGACCTCCATTCATCTACATACCGTTAGAAAAGGGATTGTGTCAACCAAACAATGTTATATACGCGTAATAGAAACTGCCTTCCGTGAGCTCCCCTTTTGCCGCTTGTGTAATTTGAGGGGCGGTGCTGCTCGCAAGGTTTTAAAGAGCTCAAGGAGAGTATGATGTTTAATGAGTCCGAAATTGGTATTACATGATTGTATGACATATGAAACTTAATCAAAACATTCAGAAAATTTAACACGATTTATTGGGATATATTATTCATAAAATATTTATCATACATCATGGATATTAAAAAGGCACATTTTCATTTGTTTTTTTACTCAGAGTGGTATAAAACAATGCTTCTAGTATTTGTGGTGTTTGATAATGACTCCATGTCGAATGCAGGACATGGTTTGAATAAATTGTTTCCCTTTTCCTTTTTGCAGATTACTCATGATAGTGTTTACCTTTACAAACAGGATTAAGGTGAGACCATGTTCCCTCAGAGGTTTGAGGAGAACAAACCCTGGTTGTAACGCCAAAGATCCGATAGCCAGTATCACAGAAGTACTCAACTACATCTCCTTGCTTGTATGTCCTGTTCGTCATTTCACTGTTTCCGTGGGGAATACTTTCAACAAGCGGTGGACATCGAATCTCTACGAAGTTGATAAAATCCGTAAAAGTATTCGTTGAAATTGCAAACGTTATTAAAGTGTTACTAGAGCGATTTTGGGAAAAGCAGAAAAGATTGTAAACCTTGCAGACATTATATCAGACTACTATTTAATGAGTAAGTTAAGTTATTTGGGTTCATAGTTTGTCTGTAATATCGCATCCAAAAAAGGGTCATTATTGGGGATTTGGCAAAACTTGAAAGCATTTCGCAGTTGAGGGCGTTTGATTGGTTAGAAAGATCATGACGTCACAGGGTGGACTAGGTCGTTGATGATGTTGCGCAATCACGGCTGCAGCAATGTGCAAGCAATGCGAAAGGTCCGTCGAGAATCACACGTCCTGATACATGTCATTGCTAAAGGGTCTGGATAATACTTAAAATGCCAAACACGTGTGCTGTTGGAGGCTGCACAAGGAGCAGCACTAAAAATCCTCAACTCAGCTTCTTAAAATTGTCAGCAGATTCTGTTATTAGGAGACAATCGATACGTTTTGTAAACTCAACGCGATCGAACTTCAACGTTTCGAAGTGTTTGTTGATATGTGCATCGCACGCACTTCACCGGGAAGCACTTCACCGACGACTGCTTCTGTGCTTGGATACATCGACCGAACTCAAGCAACGGTTTGGATTCACCCCTAAAACTACCCTGAAGGCCCCTAATATTTCTACATCGTGGTCGGGGAACAAGATGAAAAGCCACAGAGTGAAAGGGCAGAACGGAGGGGAAAAAACTGGAGCGAACAAGGGTGAGTGTGTGGTTGGTGAAACAGTAAAGTGGGACGAAAGTGGGGACTGGCCGCAGCATGCAGGCATGATCGTACCGGCCCCCAGCCAAAGTTTACCCATGTTTTCAAGGAAGTGCGGCTTCGACGTGTGCATGGTAATCGTTGTAATGTGTTTGCCCTATTTATGTGATACATTTCATGGTGGTCTTGCATTTATTGCATGCTGTATTATGTATGAAACGATCAATCAGATGAGATCGAGATCGTGAAGAAAGACGTGTCCGGATACTGGGCAAAACCAACCGGCAATGTGTACATTAGTATTATGTTTTGATCGGTGGTGTCAAATGGTGTTCATCAGGTCAAACAATAACTACATCATTGTATACATTGTATATCTCTCTGTAAAATAGAAGTGGGTAGCTTATTACATCCCTTCCTTAATTAAATAATCCTGTCATCGTTACAAATACAATACATGGGGAATGTTTCCTTCAAGTTCAATGTTGTAACTAACTACTTGTCATAAAAGTCATATGTATCCTCCTATGCTGCCAAGGGTACTGACTAGCCAGTAGCCTCAGGCAGTATGAATGGAACTATAATGGAAGATCTTTCTTGGTCATATAATGAGTGAAATATATTAGTGAGTGTCTTTCCAAAACAAAAACAAATTACAACCATAAAAACACATAAATAAAAATTCAGTTATGGATTTGTGTGGTGAATAAAAAAAAATTGTTCTATTTTATTTTTGCTAGATGCTGAAGGAAATGTTTGAACCTAGAGGAACAGCTGTACTGTCATCAGCTAAACCATCAACGTCTTCAGCGTCTGCTACACTGTCCACAAAATCAAGTGATCTGATTGATTCATCTGATGAGGTAGATGTTAATTATTTAATATTCCTAACCATCTATTCTTCTAAAACATTTTAACTAATTAAAATTGATTGAAAAGCATTACATGTACATAGATACTGAATATCATGTCGTAATTTCTTGAAAGTGTACAATTCACACACATGACATATTTACTTGGAGATTATTCCTGTGTTCAGCTCATGTGAAATCATTTTGTGATAGGTCAGTTCAAATCAAGTGCCCTTTATATGTCACATTTATAATGTATATTATTTGCCAAAAATTATTTTGTTCATATGTCAAATTTAAACATGTACATGTATTTGTTTGTTCTTAGGAATTGACGTCGTCATCATCTGAAAAGTTTAGAAGTAATGTAACCCATGATTCATCGACCAACAGCTCAGATACCAAGGTTATTATCGTAGTCTGAATCGGAATTTAGAATAATGAAAAAAATAGAGTTTCAACTAAATATAGAATCTAGAAAGTTGATATTGTTTTACAGGAGGCTAAAAATGACAAGGGGCCACCACAAAATTCTTTTTAAACTTTAATTGCAACCTCTGGAAATACCATGCTGTTTGATTAAATTCCATACCAAGTAGGGGTCTAATGATATTATATGATCACAATGCACCACTGTTTGTTTTATTATGAAAAATGTAAGTTTAGGAAATGTTACACAGGAAACAATTATAAGCACGACAGTAAAAATAGCCCCAAAATTTCTCATATTTTCTTTACACACTATTACTTTGTTATTTTATTGTCATTGTAATATTATATCCCTATATTAAAGTAATTGGCAGCTTTTGTACTGTGGAGTGAACTCTGACAAGTTTGGTCATCAATACAGGGATGCATGTCTTTCCTTAGTGTCACACAAATCAGAAAACACTGTTTATATGCAAATATATTACCTCGGCAGTTTTTATTTATTTTTATCAAAGTTGCATGTCTATGTCTAAAGTAATATTAAACAGCAAAAATAATTTTGAAAGAAGTACAATGCATGAAAAAATCAAAAGTGCATACACAAAAATTAAAGTTGATCCAGTTCGGGATAGCTGAAGCATTTGTATTTTCCATCTGGGTTCCGGTTCGGGTATGGATTTTATTCACCACACAACATGGGAGTGGAACTTGACGGTAAGCCTCATGTCGATATTTCCTGAAGATTAATAAGAATTTAATAAACAGAAAAGTATAAGTACCAAGTAAGTAAACTTGTGAATTTACTATACTAGTTCATAGTGTAATACAGTGTAGCCATTTATTTTGCAGAATCAATCAATCTATCTTAATACATGTAATCTTGTTGACCATACAAACAATACTATAAAAATGGAAGGAGTCAGTTGTAACTTTCTGTAGAGTTATGTAATTTGTTAATGATTTTTTATGATCTGATTCTATGTTCTATTTAAAGTTGTACAGTGTACATGTTTATTTACAAACAACATGGTGTATATGGAGACAAAACATAATGTCTTTGTTGAACTTTGTCAATGTACAATACTGGTAATATTATTAAACAGTTAAGAGTTTTAAACATACAATCACTTTTGTCTTAAAACACTACTTACTTGTCAACTGTTCCCTGTACGCCCCTTCTTCCATATTGAGCTTGGAACTGTAAATGTACAGTCTGCAGAACTGCAGGATGCAAACAGCAGGCTTCCAACCATTCATGCTGGCTGATACACTGGTCCTGAGCATCCAGGTTGATCCTCAAATCTGTCATTTTTTTGCGAATTGCATCAACCTCTTCACAGCAAATACAATTTGAAATATCAGGTTGCATGATGCATTGTCAACAATTACACCTGGATATAGTAAGGGGGAGGAGAGGAGAGAAAAAACCTTAACATTGTGATGTGTGCAAATACTTTTTATGAAGTTCATTTACAAATAAACCTCGCAAAAACAAGTTTTAATTTTACTAAAACTAGGATTACTTTATTCATTAACTTTTAATATTTATATATAAATATTTTTTTGTTATTTTATTATTATTATTATTTATTTTTAATTTTTATTTTTTTTTGGGGGGGAGGGGGTAGGTTTCCTTTTGTCTTTTTCTTGTTTTGTTATTTGTAAGCCTATACGAGTGTAGGCTTATGCATGGGTCCTTGTGGGAAAACAACGGAACGATGGACCCCACAAGGTATTCTTCATTTAACTTGAATTATTTAGAAAAAGAAAATAATAGAACAGCAATAGCAGGACCCCACAAACCGGATCCATAGGGGTGGGGTGTGTGCCCCAACACATGCCAACTTAAAGGGTACACTACATTTAACAATTGATTAATTGAACAATACTACCCAACAAGTTTGCGTATGTGTGTGTGTGTGTGGAGGGGGGGGGAACTTGATCCCAATATTTCACACCTTTGAATGATTAGACCATGTACATGTAGGTAGTAAGTAACTATTTTAGGATTTCACCCATGCATTGCGTCAAAACATTTATCCAAAATTACTTTTAAACTTTGATGGTAAAAAGGGTGCACTAAAATTAAATACCACACTGGATAGGAATACTGCGTAAGTGAAGGGTAATTCGGGATAAACAAGTTATTTTGCACATTCAGGGGTCGAAATACCAACCTAGCTTACATTACTAATGCCGTCAAAACAATGTTTGATTTTTGAATGGAGCCTGATAGTTAATTCACCCATAAGTAAAGAAAAATAAATAAAAATAACCTCAAAGCAAAACAGTTTTCTGCATCTATTTTCTTTTCTTTTTTAACTAAAATTATTCAATTAGTACTAACTAGTACTTTTTTAGTAGTAGTGGTGAAAATATACATAACTATCAATTAAACTTTATCATCATGAACATGTTCTCTCTGAACAGTACATGTATTGTAGGGTGTACTAGTGTAAAACATACTACTACTAGTACTAAGCACTATTATTATGACTAGTATCATTCACTACGTAAACTATGCCTGTCATGCCTGTACAATTCACACGTGTGTGGTGATCCATGTGTGTACTGGCAGTGGCATGAAGGTACATGTAGTCAATCGGCAAAAATCACCGGGCAAGGCGAAGGATTTTACAAACGCAATAGTTAGTGTAGAACTAGACCCAGAAGCTTAAAAAAACCGTACTGGGTTCTTGATATGTCTAAGATGCAACATCAGTCATTTAATTGTACTCACGATCATGTTTTGTACTCCAAATTGACGATTTTTTTAGTCAATATGAGCTGAGAAACCATCCATCACGATCCATATATCGCACGTATCGACGGGTGCCCTGCCACAACAACCGCGTAGTTTACATGGTTGAGGCAGGGCACCCGTCTGAAAAGCAGGCGGTTGTTTTTACGAGCTATTTTGTTGGGTCTATTTCTAGACTAACTACACTAGACCCTAGTGAGTATTTAGAACTACGCTACGTTGGGCTACGTCAGTTTTTCAAATGAAATCAAGTCAAAATGTCAACCACCTTCACTAAATAAAAACCAGGAATGTATTAGAAGTCCCCTCTACTCACCAGTCTGTGTTTAAAAGACGATCGTTGTCCTAATCGGATTCCTCTTCGTCGTCATCTTCGCCGCCTTGGCCTACCGGGGCAATGGGCTCGAACCTGTACGGTTCTGCACCACTCTGACCACGGACTTCTTATGACTTCGTCGGCAGCGGGGTCAGGCAAACTGAAATTGCTGGAATCACTACCAGAATAAATACTGTCGCTACTGCTGTCACCGATGACATCCTCTGTTACACTGTGATCTTTCAGCCATGGTGAAATATGCTGGAGAATTCGTGAAACAAGCCTTAGCGAAGGGAAAGTAATGGCTTCCTTCACGCTGTTGTGTATGACAACACAAGACCTATACCACTCTGTGACGTCACGCAGTTGTTTGCGGAAGCTGTGTGCACAGGGACTCTACGTGGGGGGTCTTTTCGCGATTCGGAGTGGCGAGTGCAAAAAAATGGGTCTATAAAAGTGTTTTTTGTGCATGAACAAAAGAGCCAACTCTTTGTTTTTTTTTATGTGACATGATGAAGTATCATTCTACAGTTTTATTATAGAAGGGAACCGCAGCACAAATCGCTCTAGTAACACTTTAAAAGAGTCGGCAACCAATGTAGAAAAATGAAGAGGGGGAAAACAACTTACTGTTGACGGAACTTACCTTCACACAGTGGTATAGTTGGATTCCATATTCCATCCATTCCACAACTGACTGTGGGTTTTCCGACCAGTACAAAGCCAGGCCTGCATGTTATGTGTACTTTCGTGTTGGGACTAAACTGACTATCCGTCTTGCTACTCCTTTGGTCAGCTGAGACTAGTGTCCAATCACCATCTGTTATATTACCTGGGTTGTTGCATTGATTACTAGCTGTATTAAAATAATAATAATATATTGTATTTGTATAGCGCCTACTGCAGGCCAGCCTCTAAGCGCTTAACATTCAGTATTTCCTGCAAGGTATTTTGGGGCTACGTTTGAAGTATGAGATCTACTCCTTTACATAGCACCTTGTAATGGTTTACAAGGTGCTGTGGCGCAATATGCAGCCGATCAAACCAGGAACACCGGGGCGGACCCCTTCTCTTTTCGATAAGTGCACTGGGTTCTTTTTCGTGCGTTACACAACACACGGGACCAACGGCTTTACGTCCCATCCGAAGGACGAAGCAATCATGGTTAAGTGTCTTGCTTAAGGACACAGGTGTCACGACCGGGGCTCGATCACAAACACCAGAGCTTGAGTCCAGTGATCTTATCCACTCGGCCACGACACGCCATGAACATAAACAACACTTTGGTAGTCAATGGCAAATTATTTCACACTTGCATCAGTAAAACACCTAGAAAGTTATGGATTTGAGGGAGCTGGGAAATACATTCATTCTATGGGACAACTCAAGTTTGGGGACATGCCAATACCCATCCCCTTCCACTAATAATGCCATAAATGCTCCTTTCCTTATCATCCCCATGAACCCATAGCTTGAGTTCATGCCATTTCCCTCTCCTGCTATTTTTGACAATGGATAAATATATAGTTTTGTAGAATAGCTGTAGGAAATGTTACCTCGACACACTGTGAGTGGCCATTGCGAAATACCTGCTGCTGTCAGTGTGCATGTAATCCTTTTTTTCCCATACAGTGTAAATCCTGTGTTGCAGCTCACTATTGCCCAGCGACCTCCAATCCGTTTAACTTTGCCGTTCCAGGGTTTAGGTGGCTTTGTGCATTTGGTGTCCCCTGTTTGGGGGAAAAACTTGAACTGTATATTCAACAAATTTGTATTAAAGAATCTCTAAAGAGACAGGTAACGCAAGAATAGAACAAGCCACAAACTATTTCATTCCTGCAAAATTTCCTTTTGAGGTAATACATAACACCGTCGTATATAATATTGGGAGAGAATAATGTCATGATTCAATCATAGGTGGATTTAAACTCTTATAATTTTCTTGAATTAGCTACTTAAAAATAAAATTGAAATTTTGGGCAGTGATGCTAGTCTTTTTGAATGCTTTATCTTGCATATTAATTGAAAGTGTCTAGTTACGCCAGTATTTTAGACTTAGGAAGGTCTTTTACCAACTTCGCGATATTTAGTCAACTTTGATGTTTTAATGTCTGTCAACACAGTTTCAGCATAAAGGCATTTGTCCAGCGATTTTATAATATTCCGTTGTAAGAAGTGTCACTTGCCTTTTGTACGCGTGCAGGTTGGTAGAGTAGCCCATGTGTCTGTCTCCAAGCAGCTCACAAACCGATTTCCTTGGATGGGAAAAAGAATAAACAAATAAATGCTTCAATTGAATAAATCAAACCAATCCATAGTCTATTATTTCTGATTTACATAATGTCAATTTTAAAAAGGAATGCTAAACAAAATCAAGATCAATCTCCTGACAATGACTCATAGAGCAGTCATTTGAAACGTTGAGACCATGTCATCTTACTCACTTAGCAGCAGTGAAGATAACCAAGAAGTCTCCGATAAGGGAGAGTAAAAGTGCCGCGGTTTAGTTTCCAGTATTTACTCCTAGGTAGACTTTGGTGTTCCCCAAACTAAATATTCCTGAACACAAAATAAATCTGTTGGTCATTGATTGGTGTTATATGGGTTACATTGCTTTAATCACATTTTTGCTATATTTTATGATTTGGACCCAAGCTAAATGTCCTGGCTGAAGTACACACCTTCCATAAGCGGGTTTGAGGCATCTTAAAAACCTAACTTAGAGGGCCTTTGCAGTATTTAAATACTTGACAGGTTGGCCTGTCCAACACACCCTCCTTTATCTGTGCTTTTCTTTAGATGATTATTTTGGTCTCATCTGTCAGCATATCGAATTTCAGCTGTTTTTGTTTTGTATGGGCTGGAGAGAGATTATCAAAGCATCATGCTCAAACAACTCCCTTGTGCTGACTATTATAAACGGCGCCCTTTCTTTGTATGGTCCAGAGTTCCATTGGCGCTTGTTCCGACTAGCCGTTTGTCCGAATTTTCCGACAAAATGACTTGATGGACTAATGGACCTTCGGAATATCGAAACGCAGTCCCTAATATCAACTTTGTTGGGGCTGACATAGGCCGGTTTTCCTTGCTTGCCTTCGTCAGTTTCTTTTGCTTAGACACCTTGTTGTAAATAGAATGTAGACTTTTGTCGTTCATATTGTATACAATACCATAATCCTAGTATATATTTCCAACTACAGTTCTAGATTGCACAAGACTGAATCTGTACCGCCCCAAAATTAAAAGAAAGTCCCGATGCGTGTAGTGACCCCCCCAAAAAAAAAAATATAAAAAAATAAAATTGAGTAGAGAAATTGGAGTTGGGCAATTTTGGAATGAATTCTGGAATGAATGAATGAATATGCACTTTTAAGTAAAACTTGGTAACGTGGGGTGCTGAATCCGAAAATGATGGATACCAAGTCTAAATTTTAGTCCTTTCCCTGAAAAATCAACTTCAAAACAGTACAGAAAACCTAGCAGACGATAGTACTTCCATATTAATTTTTCTGAATACTATACTAGTCAGGCACACAGTTACTAGCGTAACGGATCACTCATGCACCCGCCAGAAGGGGAGGGAAAACTTACTTGCTAAACTCAGATGCAAAATAATAATTATAAAATTGAAACAGAATTGCAGGTACTTGCAGTAACCATTTTAAGAAGATTGTTGCTGTAAGATACGGTAAAATGTCTAAGTCAGACGTGACTATTTTAATAGAGAATAGTTTTGAAGTTTATGTAAAAATTTATGTTAACGAAATTTTCCTTGTGTAAGTTTGTTATTTTACGTTATGGGGGAGATGTTGTAAGCTTTACTACTTTTGTTTGTTTGTTTGTACGCTATTGTACGAAACCACAAGTGTCAATCATTCTCTCTGCATAAGACTGTTGACCCAGTGGGCGGCGCTAATCCGTTTATGGTCGAATGGTTGTTCTAGAATTGTGTTTGGAACTGGCTAGAAATTCAAAGTTAGTTTCAACAGTTTAAGTATCTTCCAGAAAAGAAAAACAATGTATAGATATATTTTCGAAAGGACATAAATTTTCAAGACTGTTTGAAGCTCATGTCATAGTCACATCGGCAGAGAGCTGTTTGCGCCCCTGGAGTTGGTCAATTGCCAGGTTGTTTGATTTCTGTTGCATCTGAGAAGATTCAGGCTTTTTGAGTGATTTATATAATCATGGATAGATTGGAGATTTTTGGATCGTAACAGCAGACTGTACCTTTCATTGTTGCACCCATAGAACACTGTACCGAGATCACGGTATCCCGTGGGTAGAGGCCATCTTCACCCGGTGAGTCGCTAAATTCAATTTGTGCTTTGGCTACCACGGGTTCTGCACAGCCGACACTGTCTTAATGTATTGCATTAAAGAAAAAGATCAAATGTTACTCTCATGTTATTAAATACACTATGTATACATCACCCTAATAACCTGTAGAATTACTACTAGTTTTCGCATTCCTAAGCCGGCAGGCACAAACGCTAAGATTTTTACTTACGACAGAGCCTCCTGTTGACCCCCCCCTGTGGTGCTAGACTTGGTTCCAGGTCTGTGATCGTGGTTCTGATATATAGCCACCCAGAAGAGTATTGCCTGAAATAAAGCCCTCTTGTGGATTAACCCCCGGTATTAACCTTCGATCACAGGTGGTCTCAGACTTGAAATCAAGTCTACCATATGGTGCCCATTTTAGCTTCATAGTTTCTCTTGGTGCCCACACATACACTGGACGTTTTTCTGTGAGCTCCGTCTAAGAACGCATTCGCTGAGTAAAAAGAGTAATTTTGCGGATGCGTGGCTGAACTGTAAGAAGAAACTATCATGAGGTAGCTTGGCACAAGGACGATTGTTCCCAGGACGCAGGGTAAATTGGTACAGCAAAACTATTTTCAGGTGAACAGCTTGTCACGCATCATGGTGCATCAGTAAGACAAAGCTGGTGTCAGGTGAACGACTCGTCACCAGGACGATTGCGCCCGGAAGGACACATGGTACATGTAACTTCTGAAATCTTGTTACATGGTAAATAATGCATTTCAAGTTCAAACGCACTAACAAAGGAGGCTTATTGACACAGTTCTTCAGCTTAATCAACTGTTCCATCCTGGTCCAGTGTCAACGGTTTACTGTAACAACAACAACGACGACAACGACAGTGGCAGCGGCAGCGGTAGCCACTACCCTCCCAAGGTGGCCACTACCCTTTCAAGAGGCCACTGTCCACGCGAAGCACTGTCCTCTCCATCCTCTCTGGCATTGCTTCACCAAACTTTCGTCGTGACTACATGTCTGCAAAACTTGCTCAGAAAGACCTTAATCCAGGCAGCCTAGTGCCCTCCATCTTTGATCCGCAAATCGGCAGTAGGCTGAACCGCAAGCACTTTGCCTCAGAAGCACTCCACATCGTCACCACTAACCCTCTTTCCCCATCATGGATCTTGAATCGATGGAAGGAAGCCTGGTCAACATCCTCATTCCAATTCCATCCTTTAGACCTACAGGCTGGGATCTTCCTCGTGGGACATGGGTCCAACTCAATCGTCTTAGAACTGGCTGGGGCCGTAACGCCTCGTTCCTTCATAGCATCGGAGTTACCTGCTCGAATTTGTGTCAGTGTGGCAGACCACAAACCATCATTCACATCATTCATGACTGTCCTGACTTCAGACCACCAAAAGGCGAGCAGGGACTCATAGACCTCGACAAGGACACCATCTAGTGGCTTGAAGTCACTAAATGACCAATCTAATTTTTATTCATTGTTCACCTTGGTCCAGAGATCAAACGAAAGAAGAAGAAGAAGAAGTGGCAAATACTCTCGGACCCATCTCCTCCAAAACTGGTCTACATGGTATTGGGCTTGCCTCCATCTTCTTCTGCTGTAGCAGTCTTCTTTGACAAAAACACCAGGAGGGAAACTTGGACTTCTTCTGAGCAGGTGATTTGGATTTAAAGGTTCGTCGTCCTTGGGATTCATGCTTAACTGTGTGAGGGGACGTGCGTTCATGATAGATTCCGCTTCTGTCATGATGGTGATCAGGTACTCATAAGTGACTGTTTGGTGCTGAAGGAGACTTCCAAGGATCTTCCTAAATGAACGGATCATCTTTTCCCAAACCCCACCCATGTGACTTGCTCCAAGGGGGTCGTAGTGTCAGTCTACACCTCGTGGTACCAGGAAGTCATTGACCTTCTTCTTGTTCAGTGCAGCAAGACAGGCTTGAAGCTCTTTGTGATCACCCTTAAAATTGGTCCCATTATCACTGAAAATAAGTTCCAGAGGACCTCGACGACTGATGAACCGACGCAATGCTTGGATGAACGAATCTGTCTCAAGTAAGACGGCCACCTCCAGGTGAACTGCCCTGCTTGACATGCAGGTAAAAATGCAAACGTATCTCTTTAACTGGCTCCGCACCTGTTTGACTAGGAACGGGCCAAAGTAGTTAACTTCAGTGCTGCTAAGTGGTGGCTTGTTGGTTGTCACCCTTGCTTCCGGCACATCAGCCATGAACTGCTGTCCACGCCTTGCATTCGACTTTTTACACATGATGCTGTTCACTATGGTATGCCGTACTCTAGCACCACCCTTGATTATCCAAAACTTCTGCCTAAGAGAAGTCCAAGTTGTTTCTGCACCACAGTGTCTAACGTCTTGATGGTAGTGAACTATCAGGAGCTTGGTGATGAGATGATTACTAGGTAAGATTAATTAAAATGGAGGTTGAATCCGTCCAGTATAGACCGTCGGCCGTCCAGTCGTATCTTACAGTCTTGTTCTCTTCAACAGAGGGTTTACTAAGTAACCACTTAAAAACGAAGATAATAGTACCAAATTGCAATTTTTGCTTGTTCCCACGCTCAAATGTTGCACATTATTTCGTAATTTGACGACAAAAATCGCCCTAATTTGTGCAACGATATACGGTAACCGAGTCAGGCGCGAGTAGGTTGTCCAATGAAATTTTGTCTCTCATCAGGCAACTGACCAATCAAAATTGGTCTTATGGAAGCGTGCGGATGTACGAAGGAACGCGCTGCGACGTGTTATGTAGAAGCGAAGCGCATTTACGAATTTGCACAATTTAAAGATTGCGCTGCTCATTCTGCATTCCCAGACTGGTCACTTAATTTGAAATTGAGCAAAGATGTGCGCAATCTTGATATTGTGCAGATCTATAAAATGCGCTCTACATAAACACATTTTCACGCAGCTGGATCGTCATGTGGGCAACATGTCAGGAAAAGACAGCGAGAAGCAGTCTAATTTACGGTGTTATGCCCATTTGTGTGATGTTCATGAAGTCTTTACACCTATAACTGAAACATAGTGGACAAAATTCAGACAATGTGTGCAGATTTGGAAGGAACTTGACGGAAAATCAGCTGAAATAGCGAGGTGTTTCTTGCAAGATAGTGGCGGTGATGATGGTGCAGCTTGCGCTGCACTAAGTTAGTACCTAACGCAACGATGGTGGTTTTCCCCCTTTTCATCGGAAGGGTTACCAATAATCACGGATGCTACAAAACAAAGACGGGCTGTACTTGCCAGGCAGAAGCGAGATGAGGAACATGTGCCTGCCGCTGAAGGTTAGAGAATTGTTTCAAGTTATATATTGAACATTTATTTTTGACATTTGTGACTGCCAGTGCATGATTAGTTACTAAGGTTGAGTACTCAACAGACTCCTAGAAAAAAAGTCGTCTCTTGCTCTTATTATTTAGACTTTGTCTGAGATTGGGTGGCTAGCTGCGAAACTGTACCGCAGTAGCTATTGTATTCGCTACCAACATTTCTATTTTTAAAAGTTTTATAGAGCTTGGCGGTGAGTCGAAATAATTTGGTCCACATGTTCAACATATTGTTTCAACTGGTTATGATGTACACAATCGCACCATTATGATGGGTAGAACAAATTTTGCCCTGGCTTCATCCTTCAATGTAAATGTCACCAAAAAAAAAAATAAAAAGAAAGAAAAAAAAACCCAAGAGGTGTTCATGCACGTATTGCACGGACACACTATAAAGAACATGTTGGGCATTCAGACCCATATTTGTACACAGTACTGTTTGTAGCCCTGATGTCTAAGGTTCATGACCAAGACTCAAGAGCTACGTTTATCAGCTACACTAAGTCTTGGGTAGGTGCAGTAATCAGTAACCCTCCTCCCAGTCCCAGTGGCCTTTGCACGAAGGAGTGTCCATATTTGCAAGATTTTCAACATTTTTACAAATACAAAAAATTCATAAAAAGGGAACAAAAATTGACTCCATGAGTGGAGAATTAATTAAAGCACCGAATAAATTATTTAATTCCTCGACAGATCAACAAAACAAATTCACCAGAGACTGCCGAGCCTGCATATCTTTCGAGTTGTCAGCTTGAAATAAATTGCTTGTTGTAGTGACTTCAATAAAATGGTTCCCACCTTTGTATTTTAAAAACTGTTTTGCTTGTTTTTGTTTTAAAAAGTATTATTATTTACATTTTAGAAAAATCATTGAAGAGGGACTTAATTTTGTTATGTATTTTTTTTCCCCAACCAGATCTCAGTGAATCTTCTCACATCAGAGAGGAAGACTCGGAGCCTGCTCAAAAGAGAATTTGAATGCTCCAGTCAATTTCTTCAATGAAGAAAGAGGAAACCTTATCATCTGCTCATATTTTACCGAGAGTTTGCATCATTTGCCATGAAACTCGGTATTCAAACGCTTTTTACAGCCCAAATCGCACATTGCACATTTAACCATGAATAATGTGTGTACAACCCTGCACCCCCTTAAAAGAAAAAGAAAAAAAAAAAGGTTGAAGTAAATAAATAAAATAAAATACAGGTAATCAACTTATGCATGTATGTGTTTGGTAGGGTAAAATGGTGGCTGTAGGGCTCTTGTCTGTTTGGGGAAAAAGGGGGGGGAGGAGCAGGTGATACTGATGGCTACATGTACAAGATATTTTTTATTTTAGTAGTTCTAATACCTGTACATGTACTATGTCATTTTGCAAATTCTCTAAATTGCCAGTGCATGTGACAGGACCATCAATTTAAAACTAAGTTTCTTTTCAGAACCACATTAATTGAAAGTTGCATGTGCAATGTTATGGTCAACAAACAGTAGTAATTAAATGAGATTTACAGGTTTGTGATGAGAAGTAATCAGGTGAAGTGTTTCTTGTAACAAAACACTGTGGTCTGTTCTGAACTTAGGAGTTCTGAAAAGAACCAGGATGCATCACAGTACAAAATAGAAACAAAAAAATCACTCATTTGCTTGCCACAAATAAGCATACCTTTCAGTATGATTATGGTTAGCTTTTTTTAATGAAATGACAACGGTCCAGTAAGCAACAATTCTGCTACTTACAGGTTTTGTAAAATTGGGCCCAGACTGTCTGACTAGAAATTGATAATCTAATCTGAGATCATTCTCCATCACCAATCAACTTTCCAAGCACATCACTATTTTTAAATACTTATTTTAACTTTTTATATTTTTTTACAACTACCATAGAGCATCTTCATGTATATATTATTTTAAAATGGAATATATTGAAAAAGACATTAACGTTGCATTTACATTTCAATTCTTTATCTTATCACACTTCATTGATAATCGATACACACATTTTGTATTATTCAAAGTGTTGAAATAAAAGGTTAAAATTTGTATGAGCATTCCTTTGTCTTTATGCACACAAACCATGACCATTATGACATGATGTTATGTAGTTCTTTTTTGTAAACTATGAGTTTGTTATTCATACAGGGGACTGTTTTAAACTCATACAGAGCTGTGGTGTGAAATTTAAACAAAATTTTAATGCACAAAGAAATGGTTTTTTTTAACAGATGATAACAACATTTGTAGGACACATTTTTTTCTACAGAAAATGATTTTTAGGGACAGGAAAATCAAGTACAAAAACTAATAATTTATTTAATTCAGCATTTATATTTTTGATTATGCAAGTTGAATTGACATTCAATAAATTCAAAGATGGAAATATCTGAGGTTTTCTCTTTTTCTAAGGGCTGTTTTGACATACTTTGTGGGTTAAAAAGTATATCAAAAACTCCAGTTATTTTACAATCAACATAATATAGTTTGCTTATTTATTTGGCAAGACTGAACCCCCTCCCCCAGTCGGGTTGTTTATACTTGTGATGTACCCCATTCCTTTCCATGTGTTATACCTGAATTGTTAATTGCCTGAAAATAGTGTGTTACCGGGGTAGAGATTCAACAATTTCACAATGGATCAACTGGCCTATAGCATATTCCTCACCACATAAACACCAAGTACAGTGAAAAGTGGTGTTCCAATAGTTGATACAAGCATACAAACTTTTAGAAATGTTGTTAGCATACATGATCTAAAGGTTTCCACATCATAATGTGATTTTTTTTTTTTTTTTTTTTTTTTTTTGGGGGGGGTAAACTGTGCCTAGCTGGAGAAAGCCTCTCTTTGTTTGGTCAATTGAGGGCGCTGTTTTTCTTATGTTTTTCTTTATGTTCAAAAATGTGACACTTTATCCGTGAATTACACATTAATGTGCAACATTTGAGCGTGGGAACAACTGGATTCTTGCTTAGACACATATTATCTACAACTGGGCTAAATTTCATGCAAACCCTCTCCGGAGAGAACAAGAATCGTTTTCTAGAAGGATTTCAGAGCCACGGCCCATAGTCTAGTAGGTATCAAACTGCAGTGGCAATCTGAGCTCTTCCTTGATGAACTGAAATAGTTTCATTGTCAACACCGCTGCAGATAGCTCAAGCCTAAGAATCGTCGTCTTCTTCAGTGGACACACCCTCGTTTTGCCCGTCACAAAGGCACAGCGAACCTTGCCATCTAGGTCAACAACTCTCAGGTAAGAACATGCAGCGTATGCCAGCTCTGAAGCATCACATATTGCATGCAGTTCATTGTTTGCATCCCTGAACCCTGGGGGCCTGAAGCACCTGGCTATCTTAGCTGTCGTTAAGTCAGAGAGTTCTATGACCCAACACTTCCAACATTGAACTTCTTCATCTCCCACTTTCTCATCCCATCCTTTGCCTTGAGCACAAATATCCGGAAGCAGCAGCGTGGCAATGAGGATGAAGGGAGCTACAAACCCTAGGGATCATACGGAGAGTTGGTAGCCGAGAAGATGCCTCTTCTTGTCAATAGAGTTTCCGTTATTGATACTGTAAGTGAATTCATCAGTATCTACGTTTCGTAGGACCCTGTTAGTTCTCTTATTTGGTAGGTGGTCAAGATCTAAGTCGACAACGGAGGCAGCTCTTTCAGTGATTGGCACAGATGACAACACTTCTCTGTCGTTGCTTACCCACCTAGTAAGCCTGCAGCCACCTCTTCTAAACAGCTCACACAACTGGGGGAGCAGCTTCATAATGCATCGCACGACAATGGGAACCTAGCAGACGAAAATGTTGTTTGGTGAATAGCTTGTCTTCAGGACGATTGCACAAAGAAGGACGCGTTGTAAATCGGTCAGGCGAAACTGTCGTCATGTGAACGGCTCGTCACCACGAAGATTGCACCCAGGAGGGCGCGTGGTCGATTGATAAGACGAAACTGTCAGCAGGTGAACTGCCTGTCACTAGGAGTATTGCGCCCAGAAGGATGCGTGGTTGATCAGTAAGGCAAAGCTGTTGTCAAGTGAACAGCTTCTCCCTGGGACGGTTGCGTCCAGAAGGACGCGTGTTTGATTGTAAAGACGAAAATTGTCAGGTGAAGAGCTTGTCACTAGAATGATTGCTCCACAAGGACGTATGGTTCATCGGTAAGGGGAAGCTGTCGTCAGGTGAACAGCTTGTCACTAGGACGACCAGGGGGCTTCGCCCCCTGGAACCCGCCTGGACCCTGACAGGTTTTTTAAAACCCCCACCCCACTAATACAAAATCCTGGATGCGCCGTTACCTCCGGTTAAAAAACCCTGGATCTGTCCTAGAGAACGATTGTGTCCAGAAGGTACGAGTGGTTTATAGGTAAGACAAAACTGTGTCAGGTGAACAGCTTATCATTAGGACGATTGCGCCTGAAGGATCCTTTTTTGATTGATTGGTAAGACAAAACTGTTGCTCGGGAATATTTTGGCTTTGAGTATAAGGCCATTATTTAGGGGGGCTATCGTGTGTATGGGCAAGGAAGAGTTGCCGCGTGCAGTTTGTCTCTGTGGAACACGTGGTTGCCGAGTGACTCGTTGGCTTGACATCACAGGGTGCTTGTCAAGGCTGGGCTATTAGTATCGTGCTTTGTGCATGGTAAACTCGTAGCTTAATAAGTTGAAATGCGCTAAGCCCATTGGCAATAATGAGTGAACCACATACATTTTAGTTATTGAGGACTTGCATTTTACTAAAGACACCAAGGTTGGCTTTATAAACCACATGGTTGATGCTGGTGTTCATGAGTTGAATGTCATTGTGAGTTGTTTATTGAGTAATCTGAGTAAATGTACCCTGACAGAGGTTAATTTAACAATCAGAATCAGCGCGGATATACTTCCCCCAAACCAATCTCGTCTCTTAGCCTTTAGGTCGCCTAGTGACGTTTAGCTTAAACCAACATAACCGGGATCAAGTTAATAACTAACAAAAGGAATTGCAATCAGGCAGGCACACCTTGTTCGTTTCCCGCCCCGTTTCTAATTGTCATCCCTGTTATTTCTAGGCGACCGGGCCAGCCACACATAACGCGCATCTCTCGTCTCTCATGATGCGTGCACTTTTTATAAGGGGCGCACGGTAAGTCACGTTCCTCTCCCCTGGTTTGGGGTAAGACTCACTCACACCGACCTACCCTCTACTTAGGTCACGCCCCGTTCGTACAGGCAGTAGCATCTCGCATACCAACTGTCTTTTCTTTGGCGCTAGCCTATTTAAAAGTAGTAGCTCTACAGGTAAGCTTAGAGACGTAGACTCCCTCCCCACTGTAGTGCGGGTAGGGCCAACGAACGATTCTAACATGTAGAGCACCCTCCTTACTTAGTCTAGTGATAGTGTTCTTACGCGCAAGAGCAAGAAAAGAGGAAGATAACGCGGCGTCTATGCAGCGGGGCACCATGGGGAAGTGAACAGGGGGCGCTTTTGTGCGTACAAATCTTAGCTTTTGTGTCTGCCGGTTTTGTTTGACGTATGGGAAATTAACACGCGCTGAAGGAGGAGGATTCAAAAGAGGGCGATTCCAAAGGAGGAGGATGCAGAAGAAGTTTGTACAGAGTTCTCAGTATGGGGGGAATTTCCTGCCAGACAGCCTGGAGAAATATGCAATTGTGTAGCTCTACAGGTACCGTTCTAGAACCTACCCACACTACTGTGGGAGGCAAGTATAAGAATACTTTAATTTATTTTGTATGAATACAAATTAGCAGAGAGTGATGCAAAAAGGAAAGGTTTGCGATTTATTCGGAGATCGAAAAATTATATGACTGAGTGTTGATGTGCAAACTTCGAAAAACAATAATAATAACTGCTGGTTTGATATCTCGATAAAGATATTTATTTTTTCAAAAATTTCCTTTCCTTTACCAAAGAGGCTGAAAGTACTCCTTAGGAATTAGGTTAACATTTTATTTTCGATAGGGGATTTAATTCTTCCAAATAACAATGGTGTCAAACACAATACCAGGTTTCCTGGCTCAGGTGTAATAGTCGGTTGGGGTGCCTCTGTGTGCGTGAGTTTGTGTTCACATTCAAACAGGGGACCTATAACAAAAGAGGACAATAGGGTCCCCGGTTGGGTAAAGGATCCCAGTTGGAAGTTGTGTATAAAACCCAATGGGAGCTGTTGCCAAAAAGTTAATGTCCAAACAAAAGAGGGACAATAATAAAGTCCCCGATTGCAGGTGTTTACACCACTTGTGTGTGTATGTTTGTGTCAATGAACGACAGACTGCATCAGTGATGAATTCATTGAACAAAATTAGCAAATTGGAAACATAAGAGCTATTCAACAATGATGGTAGTCTTATGTAGGATGATCATACCTGTGCTTGCACATAATGAGAGGATGATCAAAGCAAGAACAAAGACGTCCTCAGTTATCATTATGACACTTTCTCCTGTAAATCAACAAAAAATAAAATACGTGTAAATATCAACCGGTGCATAAAAATCTCAAGATAAAGGCTTGCAGCATTTCTTTCTATAACTTAACATTTGTTCGTGCTATGTTTCTTCAAAACAAATTTATCACATAATATAATAATATTGTTCAAATGCATTATACTCAACAGATAATCTATACGCTTTGGTTTACACTGCACTAAGCAGCTGGTATTCTCGGTCTATAGCCTGTCTACGGACGGGTCAGTAATAACTTCCGCTTTCGGGTTTCGGGGATCGATTCTTTGGCACGTTGTTCCGACAGAAAAAAATGAGGGCGCTCTTCACACAGGTTTGAAACATGAATTATGCAAGAGTTCACCAACAATGTAACACGACGAAGTCTGGTCTCGACACAACCACATTCCAACTCCGTGCGACCATTATTGCTTCACATGCGTGGTCTGTTAATACGTCCTTGCTATCTCTGTGCTCTGATCATGCCCTGATGGTGCTACCATAGCCGTTTGCTGAACACAGAAACCATTAAAAGATATTTGTGTTTTTAAGCTGTGCAGTGTTGGCCCAGAATTGTACTTGGGTTATAGCATTTAGCAACAACAATACTCTAAGTGAACAAAGCGTGTATTGTCGTGATAGTCTGGATTAATTCGTTAATTGGTGGGGGATGGGGTGGGTGGTCTTGAATGAGGCTAGGTAAAAGGGAAGTTTAAAAGAGGTTTTTGATATAAATTATAAGAATAAGCAAATAACGCTACAATAATGCTGTTTTCTGTTTTGTACAAGTTATTTCATGTTTACACGTAAGGTCTTTATTTCATTTAAATGTTTTACCCCGTGACATTCTTCTGAGCGATATAATTATGATACATGGGTGTAGGCCTACACTACCTATTCCACAAAGATGGTTCAAGCGTCCTTGGTGAATGTTTTGAAGACAGGGATCGAACGGGAACTATTTTTTTCTTAGGTTCCTGGGGAGTAGTATAAAAATGTGTAATCCTGCATGTTTGGTTAATAAAGGTAAAACAGTATATACATCTTGTAAAGTAAAAAAAACAAAAACAAACAAAACAAACAAACAAACCAAACGGTTATTATAAACATATAAGTAGACTTTTGTTTTGTGTCCCATTCATCAAAATGTAAAAAAAAAACTTTAAAAAAAGCAAAAAAAAAAAACAAAAAACAAAAAACAGGAAAATCCAAAAAACCTAAATGACTGGCTTCTATCAAAATCAGGGTTCAACCAACTTGAATCAAAAACCACATACCCAAACTTAAACATGTGAAGTATTTAAACCTTTTTTAAAAATATAAAAGCAGCATAAAATTCTATAATTATACTAGACGAGCTCACATTGAACCACTTCACTGTGGGGATGGGCAAAGACTGATCAGAAAACTTAATTATTCCTCATAAACATGTCACTTCCAGTGCATTCCTTGGTGTTGCTTTAGTAACCGCCGACACACAATGTAATGCACAGCTGTGATTAATTCTCTGACCATTGATGCCATAAAAGCACCTAAAGGAACCTATAGGGACACCTTAACAAAAAAAGTGAAGCAAATAAGAATATTAACTGAACTTTCTGAAATAATCTCGAATAATATCCACTTATTGAAAGTATGATACAAACTTTTAAACTTCCATATCGACTATGATCTGATCTGGCTCTAAATATCTTCAAACTTTAAGACATTCACATTACTCCTACATCCGAAATAATCTCACTTGACCAAGCTCACTTATGACCAAAATAACCCTGCTGCAATGAATTTAAACATTAAATTGGATTTGAGTACAACAAGTCAAATTTAGAGGATTAATAAGACATTGTTTATGATCTCTAGACCACTAGTCTTTGGCCAACTCCTTACTCGTTAATAATCATGTGCCATGGGGCATATGTATCCATAACCATATGCCCGCATTATAACCGTAACTGTACTAAAAGCGGTTCCAAGTTTTATAAGAATTTAGCTAAAGGCTAGCTTTTGGGAACAAAGAATTCCTCTTACCAAAAAGTTCAGAATGAGCAGTAAAGTTACTTTTAAAAATTCTTTTGTATGTTGTTTGTTTTAAAGATATATTTAATGTTTGAGTAAATACTCATAACATTATTTATTTTAATCTTAAATTTTCAATCTCCAAATTTCTTTCTTAGGGAAATGCGTTTTTCTTTAATGTTCATCACAGAAATAGAACAATTTAATATTACATTCCAAAACTAAATATGTAAAGAGCATTTAAAAGTCTTTACTTCTCCTGTTACAAGTGAAACAAAGTCGTATATTTCCAAACTGTATTTTGTTAAATTTGCAGAGCTCTAAAATTTCAGGCTAAACCTGCAAGCAAGAGTTAAACTACAAAGAAACGCTTGTCTCTAGAGAAGTGATTTTGGTTTTAGGATGGAGGATTGAGGAAATGTTTTGTAGGCCTAAAGCCGAGTACCAAGGACAGTCGACTCGTTTAGTTTGTCGTTGTAACCAATAACGGATGTCCCCTCGCTCTCTCGTACAGTGTACAGTGTACACAATACAATATGTACATGTACATGTTTATATTATAAACAGGATAAGCAACCACACAGCACACACGTACAGTATCCTTAAAAGTCCTAAAAGCAAACTTGTCTGCACAATTCCACAACGCAACACTTTACATGCATATTCATGTTTCAAACATGTGTGAAGAGCGCCCTCATTTTTTTCTGCCGGAACAACGTGCAAACAAAAATTGTTGCCCGCCCAAACATGTGGTCCTGTTGCAGAGCGGGATTAGGGCAAAGCTTGGCTCACTTTATTTCACAGCTTCAAGCAGAAAACAAGTTTCCTCTATCGAAATAAAATCCCTGATGATGTTTGAGGGCTTGGTTAATTCAAGGGATGTTTGGTAACATTTATATTGTAAGCTTTATGATCAGGGTGGCGCCGTGATGTGCCACACAAGCTGTTACATGCCATACACCCAATGACAGATCAAAGAATATATAATTAATGTTAGGATTATGATTTAGTAGAGCCGTAGTGTGCCATCCGTGCTAAATTCAGGCCATTATGTACCAATGGCCAAAACTAATCACACTACACATTAAGTATATTGTTCTATTAATATCGCCGGATAGTTCCCCTCGGGCTATATCCTTCCGCATGTTCCAGCGGTGGCGCAGGGTTTTCATCTGTTGTATTCTTATGGGGTAGTCTCAGGACACTCCGAGTTGTAAGGTTTATTATGTGAACTTTGATTTAATGATAACCTTTCGTGTAATAAACCACAAGGGAAACTGACTGGGTAAATTTTGAATTAATTTGGGTTTGAACAAAGAAAAGTTGACTGGAGCGCAAACTTGAACCAACGACCTCCAGATTAACGTACCGGCGCATTACCAACTGAGCTGCCCTATGTTGGCGGTCTCCCTATTAGTCAATATCTTTGTTCGGGGGTGCCAGTCAGAAGCCATGCAACCGTTAACTGCCGTGTAGCCAGGGATCACACCCAAGTTTACGATACAACCTGGGAAGCGGTAGCCACGGGACCATCTTAAGGGGATGCAACTTTTTGATAATAAATATCAAGTAATAAACCACAAAGGAAACTGATTGGGTTACTTTTTAATTAATTTGGGTTTGAACAAAGAAAAATTGACTGGAGCGGGACTTGAACCAACGACCTCCGGATTAACGTACCGGCGCTCTACCAACCTATCGTGATACAGCAAAAGCCGGTGTATGCTGGGGATGGTGCTCACGGGTATCACATTTCGAGGTATTTTGGTGGGCAGGGGTATTGCTTTTTATTCTTTACCTGGTGGTAATGGGTGTCACCTGTTATTCTTTACATACTGGTGGCCAGGGATACCACAATTTTTATCACCTTTTTTGTTACCTCTGGTGGTAATGGGTGTCACCTGTTATTCTTTATCTACTGGTGGTCATCTACTAGAATGCTACTGCATTTCCTTTCATGACTGTTGCATTTGCTGAAACATATTTCAGCATGAAAATATACTCAACATGTTTGGTGATCATGAAAGAAAATTAAACGACCAACACGCTGTCCGTGCTGTGCGGCAGTAAGTCTAAACTTACAGCGCACAGCGGTCATGTTGACCGGCCATCGCACGTACATGCCCGGTAGCAGTCATTCAGAACATCACGCTGTGCTGTATCGCCAAACGGCAAGGAATGTCGACGATTTCAACTTTCCCTTTTTAAAGGTATTTCAGATCCAAATATTTTAAAAAACAATAGCTTGGTTTAGGCACAACAACAAAATAGACAATGATGTATTCATGTAGATAAAATTCTATAGCCTGACATAACGCTAGGCCTACATCATTTTGGTGTGCACTTTGCTTTGTGCACACACTGCAGTTGCCTTTCCAAAAGTTGCAGCTTGCTCTAGAGATCTATGATTTCTACTTTTTAAATTCCTTGTGGTCGAAAAACCCGAACTGGATTATCCGGGTATTCGCAGACATTTTGCAGTTAAACTTTAAAGGGTTATAAGAGACAAGGTGCACACGGCACCCCAGATATCACGCATGAACAAAGACCAGTGTGAGCGGCAAGGCGTCAAAGCGCCTTTACCAACTCGTTTTAATTTTCTTTTTGCTAGCGATTTTGGTAGGAGAATGCATAATGCATTAGCTCGCTTTGATGTTGGCCAATAAGAAGACTCAATTACTTGCATGGCGTCGCATGAACGTTTGGTGCCAATTATTAGCAAGATATCGACTATAAGTGCCCAATGTACTACCACACCAGTGTCGACGATTTTCCCCAGCTAAGCATTAGCTTTGCTGCTCAACAGCTAGGCTGGTGAACTATGGCCACAGTAGTGTCCATACTATAACAAATGTATTGGAACGTAGATATTTGTTTGTAAATCTCACCCCAAGTGGGTGTAAACACGGCCCGTCCGGGGTTTTCAATTACGGACATGACGTTTCCTATCTCACCAAATGCATGATCATACCTTAGACCTCCAAACACTGGTTGTCATGTGTATAACCTTGCAATTTTTGCTAACACTGGTTTGCCCACTTTTTTGGTATCCTTTGTGAGAGGATAATAAACTGGCTTGAAGCTACGACATACACACACTTGCTGCCGTTCCCCAATTTTCTAAATTTCTGAGTATAATTAACTTATACAATTAAATTGTTCTTGCCATGTTTGCTTAAAGACACTGAATGATAGGTGATCCTGCATGGTTGACATTGTCGCCCGTCGCGCCGCCTTTTCAAATGATTTTAGTGAGTTTTTGGTGCCGTCGTCTGTCGCTTCTTCCGTCACAACTTCCGTCGCGTATTTCGTCGCGGCTTCCGTCGCGTCGTCCGTCGCGTCGTCCGTCGCGTCTCCCGTTGCATCGTCCGTCGCGTTGTTCGTCATCCGTTGTGTCGTGCCGTCACCCGTTGCTTCGTGCCTTTGCGTCGTGCCGTTGCCTTTCACCCGCCGTTGTCAACGTTTTTTAAGGATGGATGTCATTTTATGTTCTCTTGATTTGCATCACTAAATGTGAAACTTTTCTAGCAAATGAGGTTTGCTATTTCCTTGATTTACTTATTCGAATCCACCGACTAGTGACAAGAACATTTACTTGGGTTCCGTAATGATTTCATTCACACATCGTTCTAAAATTCTACGGTCATTAGCATTACGGTACGTATAGGCTGACCATCTAAAATGCAGTTACACCAACGTTGTTGATCCCCAAATCAATATTGAGTTAATCTTCATTATTAATGTTGTTTTGTTTTTGTAATTTAGCAGGACCGCTATTAATAACAATCGTCAAAACCCGTCATCAACGAATCCACCCTTGATTTTTATTAATGTATCATACGCCTATTTACACATAAGTCTAATCTCTGTTTAAAGGGACATACCGGTTTACCGTTTATGACCTTCATGGGGGCTTTATAGTTTTTGTTTACTTTTCGATACCGATTTTGGTAGGAAAAATGTTTTGCATAATGCATTAGCTCGCTTTGTTGCTGGACAATAAGAAGACACAAATACTTGCATGACGTCACATGAACGTTTGGTGCAAATAATTAGCAAGATGTCTGCAAGTGCCGGCATGTCTGTACTACCACGTAGCACGTACCAATATTATTATTATTATTATTATTATTATTATTATTATTATTATTTATTTGGCCATTTTTCAAAGAATATAAAAAATACAATGTACTTGTAAACGGTAGTTTAGCTACAGGACAAATAAACTGCTTTTAAAGAACTACAAACATAAGCCTTACAGCAACTAACGCATTGAATGAATGAAGAAGACTGACCGAAGGGTTGGATACAACAGGGTAATGAAAAGATGAGAGATGAGGATAGATCGGGTAACGACAGGAAATGGGGTGGGAGAGGGCAGGACAGGGAAGGTACAAACACAACCCAGTTCAAGCTGGTCAGGATTAACAAAAGTGTACTTAAACACTGTGACTCGAACGTCTGCCAATCCAAACTTGAAATGGGAACATTTAGGGAACGATAAATGTAATACATAAATACGAATATAATTGTAAGAATGTATGTACATACGAAAAGTTATAAATATTTAATTTAATTTAATTTAAATAGTGTCTGAGATAGAGCAAAAACCCAAAATAAAGTAATAAATAAACCAGTGTGGGGTTGAACAGAAGGGCAAGAAAATGAAAATATCCAGAGACATTTAAGTAAGTGGCGTATAGCAAACAAACAATTGAAAAAGCACTATAAATAAACTGCAAGCAAGCACCCCACCCTTAAATCATTTTATAATAAACAAATACATAAATACATTATTGATTAAACTAAAAAAACAAATAATAAATAAACAAACAACACAAAAAATAAATAAATAAATAAATAAATAAATAAACACGACGACAGGTTGATTTAGCAAAGCAAGTTAGCTTTGCTGCTCTCAGCAAATGGAGATTTCCTGTGAATTTAAGCAACAGCAATGTTAATGATGTTAGAAATGTATTGGAACGTAGATATGTATTTTAACATCTCACCAAAGGTGGGTGTAGACTGTAGACACAGCCGTCCGGGGTTTTCGATCACGGACACTACACGACGATTTCTGCCTCACCCAGATAATGCATGATCCTGCGTAGCCAGGCCTATGGTTTTTTTTTTTTTCACGATATGTCAGTTTCCATTGTCAGAATTTATTTACCTCAGTATTCTCTTTTATAGCCTAATACTGGGCCCAAATTGTCAAATCGTCCTATTTTATATTATCGATTGTCAAATTAAAATAAATATTTGCCAGACGGGATTACCTATCTAAATATAGAAGAGTCTTATATCCAGCCAACGGTGATTGTTTAAAAAAAGATATATACATATTCCATGACCATGAATAACGATTAGCTAAGCGAGTTGGTAAAGGCGCTTTGAGGCTTCGCCGCTCGAGCTTGTCTTTTTTTTTTCGTGCCCGACATCTGGGGTGCCGCCGCCGCGTACGCCGTTAAAGGCTTCACCAACCTGTTTTCTGTAAAGCGACCATGGATCCATAGTACGACTAACTTACTTGGAATGGAGAGCGTTTCTTCGACATCCAAGTATCGGCCGAAAAAAAAAAACATCACAAAGAAAAAAAAAACAAAGAATACGGTGCAACGAAAAGTAAAACGTAAAAAAAAAAAAAAAAAAAGCCTATAATAAAAGTCCAAAGGCAATTTAAGCTTCCTTAAAAAGCAGCACTGCGACCACAGTCTAAGGGTAGTGTCCCTCAGCTTGGACCATTTTTCCAGATTGGCTTGGCCAATAACCTTTGCCAAGTGAACCTCCCGACTTCGCTGTAAACAGTTTGCACTTCTCTTTGCAGCTTTGGCGATGGTGTTTTTCAGCCAATGATTTTCACGGATGGCCTCTGGGGTCCTTTTGTGATGTTTAGGGGAGAAGATCCATCGTACGCAGCAACTTCCTGAAACATGAACTGTGCATCTAGACCAGCTGGTGGTTGTAGTTAAATAGTCCGTCGTCCCAAATGTGTAGTAGGCCTACAGGCGCTACGAATGTGACGAAAGTTAGGTGTACTTAAACTCCAACGGAACAAAACGTATTTTCAGATATGGTTCCCTACCCCTCCCACCAGCTCCTAAGCTCACAGCCACACCAGCAAGCCCAGGGAGTTCTTGCCCCCGGGGTTTGTCTCTCTGGCCCCACGAGACACGGCAACGGCTGTACGGAATATGCCTCAAAGGTTACGTTTCGCTAGCTCTAACGCTGTGCGCTGTAAAACACGCTTCAGTTGCACTGAGTCAATGATAATCTTATGTTCGTTTTTCATCATTAGTTATTTACAATTTGAATACATAGTCTCTTTTGTCAAATACTCATGAATAATTGTTTAAAAAAATATAAAAAATTTGGTTGAGTAATTTACTTTTATACGGCTGGAAGTAAAACTAAATCCCACGTGGCCTTCGTTTTTTGAAAAATGCTTTAAAACGGCAAAATTTGATGGTTTATTTTAGTTACTGTTCTTATCCATTCCTGGAATTCCATTAGAGTCATGTTTTAGTGTATTTTGTAGCCTAAATAACCCAATGATTCCGGTGTGTCCCTTTAAAAGCACACAGCTTACGTACTGAGCCCATGATTGTATATAATTGTAGGAGTTTTGTTTAGATGAATCAGTAAGAATAAAATTGACTCACCTAGCACGTAAAATACCGCAGTTTCCAGCAAATCCTTGTGCCTGCCCTGGAACCTACCACTTGCAATAGAAATCAGGTTAACATACTCATGCCGGTAACCCACGCACTACTGCAAACCCTGCACGTGGAGGAAAACATGTCCTCACTAGTTCCGCTTCCATGTTTTAAACCGGGTGAATGGGTATAATGATAATTGAGAGAGATTTAGCAGAAGAAAGAATCATTATGGCGATTCCGACATCAAATGACGCTCATCAGCCATTATGCACAAGCAATTGAATTAACCTTTTACGTGTATTGTGTGGTTGTCCGTGATTTATACTTAAATGAAAAATCATCCTTGTAAAAAGTCGTTCAAATATTTTTTTCTCGTTTTCCTTGTGTGATATGTGTTGCTATCACAATGTAATTTGCCTTGTGCACTTTACATCATTATAGGCCTACGTTTGGATTCCGTCTAAATTTCGGCGTTAGCGAGATGACTAAAGATGACTGTTAGGCCCCCTATTGATGTCAAAAAACACCTCTTAAAAATTGATTTATTGATTCATTGATACATTGATTTAGAGACATGCTGCTTAAAGCGTTTGAAAAGTGACGCAAAAACCAGATCCCTTCTAGCGTCAAAGTACGTAGGTACCGGTACCGGTATGCTTTGGTGTTTTAAATCTGGTTATTTAGTCAGGATATCGACAGAGCTATAACAGCTGGTCTATGTATCTATTATTTCTTCCGCGACTGTATACAGTAATGCAAAGGTTGAGGGAAATCTATTTTAGCCCTTTAGGGACATCGAACATTTATATTTACGTAAATATTTACGTGAATAGTCACGATTTAGGCCCCAAATCGCAAATATTAAAACCCTGCGTGAAGCCATCGAACTGCAGTCCACTGTCCGTTTTTAATTAATTAATCAGTACTCCGCTATTGTATTTATTTATTTTTTATCTAAAAAATTCCACATTCCCCATCTTCACCTACCCAAATAGCATGGTAAATGTCTTGTTACCATCCGGGGTCTTTTTCACACACAAAAATCCCTCAATGACCAGCTCTCCCGGAATTCCCATAGGAATTGTACAGCACTTATTTGTCCTTGGGCTAATGGCCACTGCTGAGTGAATTGAATCATATGATTTTCAGATGGCTTCTCTATAGATTTATACAGGGCTCAGAGCACTGCCCTGGTTGTTTATTTGATGATTGAGTAGGATGGTGTTGCAGGGATTAGTTAGACCCTATGAGAAGATGGTAAGAGATTGATGTATCAATTTTTTCGTAACCCCCCCAAAAAAAATAAAATAAATAAAAATAAAAATAAACAAACAAACAAACAAACAAACAAACAAACAAAAAGGATGCGTGTTCTAAAAAGGAAGCGAGCGGGGACGTTGAACATATTTTTTTTTAGTTAACCTAAGTTTTAATTACTCAAAAGGGTCTATATATAAAGGTTCGGCCGTCGATTTCACCAAACTCTTCCTAACTTAGGATTAATCTTAGGACTTAGGACGAGTCCCAGCCTTGCACTGTAACATGTAAACCTTAAGATTAATCTTAAGTTACTCGTCCTAACTCGAGATAGGATTAAAACACTCCGTGATGCCATGGTACTGCAATCAACAGTCCGTTTTTAATTAAATAATCAGTACTCTGCCATTTTTTTTTTTTTAATCTAAAAAAATCAAAGTTCATCATCTACACCTAGCCAAATAGCATGGAAAAAGTATTGTTCCCATCCGGGGTCTCTTTCACACACAAAAAATTTATCAATGACCAGCTCTCCCGGAATTCCCATAGGAATTGTACAGCAATTATTTATCATTGGGGCCAATGGACACTGCTAAGTGAATTGAACCATATGGTATACAATCTACACAAAGACAAATGTGGGCTCATCTAAAAAACCGATTGTGCTTGATTATGTTTGATTTAGTCAAAAGGGTTTTGGGCCAATTGGAAGTGATTGGGTTCTCCACAAATTTTTGTTTACACGCAAACACAAACGGAATGTTGACTGCAGTCCGATGGCTTAAGTGTGTATAAATTTTTTGATGGGGTCACGCAGGGTTGATCCTAGCGTTTCGTGAAATCTGCTGCTGGGCCATTTGAAAGTGATTGGGTCCTCCACAAAAAATTAGTTACAAGCTAATACAACCGGTCAGTAGCCTCCTGACCGATGGCCACACAGTGTGATTTGTTTTTGATGGGGTCACGCAGGGTAAGTAAATATTCACGTAAAGTATTCACGTTTTTGCCTCAAATCGCAAATATTTGGAGCCAGATATTATGAGAGATGACTTTGTGACAGATGGTCTCACCGAGTGCGACTTAAAAGTCATCAATTTTTAGCACAAAAACATTATCGTGAGTACAATTTCTTGCCCGATGTTGCATCTTATACATATCGAGAAGCCAGCAGACGGTTTTCAAGCCATTTCGTTGTGTCTTTTTGTCATTTTGGGGGAATTTTGTTGTGGCTTGGTCTGGTGAAAATCATAGCGAATTGGGGTTTCGAAGTAGGGGTGAAAACGCCGCGCAAACCCGTCTTGCGATCTTGTGCTTGGCGCCAATGTTGTGTGGATGTTGAGACTGCAAGTAGGGATGCCGTCGAGAGCGGCCATACTGCCATACTGTTGATTTTGGTCCCGAGTCCTTTGACGCCCTGCCTGGCGTTTGCCATTGGGATCTCGGTTCCTGGTTGCGATCAATTCCCCCCAACACCACGTCAACACCTCCACTGTTGTGAAAGGCTTCATCAACGCACACTGTTCTGCTGTTGTGGACGGATCCTCCAGTGCAACTTGCCTCGCGCTGAAGCATGCTGATGTCATCATAGACCAAAAAACATACTGGACAAAAACTTTGACATTGACCAATCAACTACAGGACACTGACTTTCAAGTTCAAAAGACAACAACAGCTCAGCTGGAGCGGCATCCTCCACCAGCGAAAGTAGCCCCACTGGAACAAGCAAAGGCATCGACGGACCACCTGATGCACGATGCAAAGAAGAAAGGATACAGACAGATGCAAGACGCATCACAGAAGACAAGGCTGAGGGTACAGGAAGGACTACCGAAGACAGGATACCCGTTGGTGCGTGGAGCACCAGAAGCTAGGTATCTGCTGGTGTATGATGCACTGCGGAAAAACAGGCTGCTGAAGTATCCGCAGAAGTCGGGGATCCGTTCGTGAGGGATGCTCCACAGACAGAGTGCCTGAAGGTGGAGGGATCAGCAAAGACAGAGTAACCACCCGTGCTGGGGGCACTACAGACATGAGATCTGCCGGCACCAAGGACATGACATCCACCGGCACCACGGACAGGGGATCCGCCGGCACCGAGGACAGGGGATCCGCCGGCACAACAGACTGGGCATCCGCCGGCACCAAGGACATGACATCCGCCGGCACCACAGACTGGGGATCCGCCGACACCGAGGACAGGGGATCCGCCGACACCACAGACTGGGCATCCGCGGCACCAATGACAGGGCATCCGATGGCACAACAGACAGGGAATCCGCTGGCGACACAGACAGGGAATCTGCCGGCACCACATACAGGGAATTTGTCAGCACCGGCTTGTAAGTTTTGCCAATCCACACGGAGACTTTTGTAACATCATGTAGAAGTCGGGTAATTCATTAGGTATCGAAAATGTGGGACAGCATGTGATATCAGAGAATGTGGACAACTGTGGTATCAGAGATGGTGGACATCATAAGGTTTCAGAAAATGCAGACAGCATGAGGTATCATAGTTTGTGGACAGCATGGTGTATAAGAGATCGTGCGCAGCATGATGTTTCAGAGGATGTGAACGTCATTTAGGTATCAGAAAATGCACAGCCTGAGGTATCAGAGATTGTTGACATCATGAGGTATCAGAGATTGTGGACATCACGATGTATCAGCGATTGTGGACATCATGATGTATCATAGAATGTGGACATCATGAGGTATCGAGATTGTGGACATACAAATAAAGAAAGGCTTTCTCTACCTGGTTAAAGTTTACCTTTTTATATAATTTGTTAGCTGATGATGATAACTGTTGAACTCCAACTCATCAGACTGCATTATACACAGGAACAGGATCATTGTGTAACAATTTATTGTATGCTGAATCTACCAGCTTTCCCATAATCTTCAATAAAGGAAACATTCTGAAAGGGTGCGCACTTTATTGGATTGCACATATTACAAAGTTTATCAGATTTCTTTACTTTTCCATTCTTTGAGCTGACTGAGAAACATCGAGGAAACTCTGCTGCTTGCCCAAAACGTGATCTACACTAATTGTCTGATTTGCTTCCAAGGACATTATCAGGAAGATCTTCGCAATCTGTGACAGAAGACTATTTGAGATGAGGAGGACGGTCACTGTTTTGTTGGTTGTTTTTAAACAAGTGATTGTGAATTTGTCGAGATTGGCTGCAGCAAATGCATTGTCTAGTTTAGGTGCGAGCAGTAACCAAAAAAGTACATGTACCTTCGGTCAATAAAAACAGCTAACCCAGAGTCAACGGTATTTATGATATAAATTGTTTAAACGACGGGTTGTAATAACCAGTGTCGTGTCTAAGGAGTAGGATGTTGTAAGATGTGATGAGCATGCAGTTCAGATTAAGTAAGGGGAGAGATTGGTCAGAGGACACAAATCTACGTGCAGATCTGGGGCCGATTTCATAGCTCTGTTTACTGCCGATTTCTGCGCTTGCGATCACAATTCTCTGCTTACTCAGCAAGTGCCAAATTTCTGTGCTAGCTGTGTAAGCAAAGAATGTCTATAGTAGAGTACGCACACGCACTAGTAAAACATCTCTACAAACCCGTGAAATAATGTTTGACGTAAGTGCGGAATTCCCTGCTTCCGTAAGCGCCCATCTTTTGCTTATGGTAAGCAGAGTCATGAAATTGGGCCCTGGTTAGTTCAGGGGATTGTTCTATCAGATACGAACAACATCGACAGATCAGCACATTCTTTAGTTGTTTGACTTGTCACGTCAGCTTGATAAGGGGTCCAGTTTAGATTTGTTGTACAGAAAAGTTTTCTGAACAATTTATGCAACCAAAACTAAGTAGCACACCGAGCATATATTTAGCGTGATTTCGGGTAGAAATTTTTCTCTAGTACATTAAGAACAGTTTGTTATGCTTTGTAGGTACTTTTTGTGCTCAATGAGATTGGGTCATCGACATCATCGACAGATGAGATCAGAGGCCCCATACAATCAGATTTAAATCATTGCTGGCATTTACAATAAGTAATGTCAGAAATTGCCAAGATAAGATAAAAGCGTCATCGACATGGCGGTTAAGTCATTCGGAGTGTCAAGGGATTAGTCCGCGAGGCCTACGATGTTTATTTAAAAGATTACTACAAATGCCCATCAGGTCCGTTTTTTGGACAATGAGATTTTAAGACATCATCCCCATGTAGACGAGGTAAATCTAGCAAAGAAGACTGGCGTAAAATTATGAGACGTCATCCACATGTAGATCAGATAAGGTCGGATGATTCATCAGATAGTCATCATCAAAATGAAGATCAAGAGGTTGGAACATCATAAGATGTGAAAAAGATACCATCAAATCACTGTGATCAAATCAAGTCTTGTGATTTATAATATCACATCATCAGAGACGATATCATCAACATGCATATCTTAACAGGCCGGATGATTTTTAATATCAGATAAAACACCATTAAAATTCAAATCAGGAGAAGTCGGGCATAGATTGGAAAACAATTATAATTCATAAAACGCTGAGATCAGATCAAGTCAGGTGATTCATAAGATCAGATAAGACATTATCGACATCCATATTAGAGACATCAGGCTATTTATTGGATGAGAAAAAAGAAATCATCAAAGCGTAATGATCAGATCAGGTAAGGTTTCTTATAGGTTTATTTTAAAAGAAATCATCATTAATAAAAAAATATCTGGGTGGCTGATTTATAAGATTAGATAAGACTTTATCGACGAGCAGATCAGTCGAGAGGTTGGGCTATTTAACCTATGAAAAGAGAAAAGGACTCAATCAAACACTGAGCTATAACATGAGGTCAGGTAATAATATAACAATAAGAACGTATAAGACACCATTAACATGTTAATCAGATCTGATTGCCTGATCTATACGATCACATTAAACATTAAAGCAGACCAAAAGTGGTCGAGCGAGTTATTGGATGAAAAAGACACAATCGAAACACTATGATCAGAACAGGCCAGATAACTAATAAGATGTAATAAGTCGTCATCGACATTCGGATCACTGGAAAAGTCGGGCAAATTATTTGCTGAGAAAAAAAGCACCACCAAAACACTGATATTATCGAGTCAGGTGGTATATAAGATAATACATCATTGACACGTGCAGATCAGGAAAGGTTGGGCGGTTTACCAGTTAAAAACAAAACAAAAACAACACCATCAAGACACTGAAATTTTATCAGATCAGACAAATTTATAAGAACAGATCAGACATTAATGGCAAGCAGACCAAGACTGGTCGGGCGACCTTAAGCTGAGAAAGAGACACCATCAAAACACTGACACTTTCGGATCGGGTGATTCAAATCATCAGATAAGACATAATCGAAATGCAGATCAGATCAGGTCAGGAAATTAAATAGACCAGCCTAGTCATTTTGGTGATGACAGGTGCTTGATGCGATCACATGATAATTAAACACAACAGATACAAAATGCATCTATATCAACACGACTGTCTACGCCAGGGGCAAGAATAAAGATATTATCGACACGCAGATCAGACCAGGCAAGCGGACTAACTGACATTTTCACTTTTTCACATGAACATAAGTAAGGCACATACCTGTACTGGCACGTAGATCGGGATATCTTAAATATAAGATATATCCTCGTAAGATCAATAAACATGGTCACGAATTATTTCATCGTGTCGAGAGTTTATAGTGTACATGATTTGGCAAAGATTTCTTTTCCTCAAAATTACACGTCAAAATTGTCTACGCTAGTTATCTCAACAGGCAGAAACATAATTAATGATAGAAATATACCACTATTGCAATAAGCAGGCGTACATAAATTTACCACAAAATAATCAGTGTACATAAGGGAGCACATTGTATTCCATTTGGGCACTTTGGGTATAAAAAGCGGTTTGTCCATGTGTAGTCCATTATTTGTTAGTGTTACAGAAGTTTCAGAGGGACAAAGTGCAACTGATCGTGGGAAGTTAGGCAGTCTACCGGATGCGTGCAACTTTCAGTTTCACTTCAGCTGGCAATTTCATGGCACCATCCAATGTTTTCTGACCCTGTTGAACTGTCTCTCGATGTTTACAAACGTTCTACCAGATATCCTTGTTGTCAAAGAGCCTGGTTAAAAAAAAACCCAAAACAAACACACAGTTTTTTTGCAAGGACAACAAACTATTTCATGTGCATCGATCGTTGTTTTCATTCAAAACAAAACACTTATACACCAGCCTACCAACAAACAAGCTGATGGGGCTTATGAGGTAGGTCTTGCTGATAATTACTAAAGCCCCTTCGAAGATAACTTTGTGGGGGAACCAGTGCAATTGTTCGAAGGACGACACAAAAAATTGTACGAATCTCCGACAAAACACTATCATGAACCATTTATCCTTCTCTTTCATAGAGGGATCATCTAATTAGTACACGAGTAGGTTGAACAACAGTAATGAGTTATTTTTTCTCCAAAGCAGCTGATGTTTTATAATACCTCATTAACCTAATGACTGCAGTGAACAGCTTTCATAGCCGGGACGACTTCATTGTATCTAACAAGGACTTTTTCTGGAGCTTGTCCTTGCGTTGCACAGAGTTAGCGAGAACAACGTCACCATGTATAGTCCAGTAAATCTAGCCAAGTTTGGGGCTCAGCCAACCACTTACTAATTGCAAAAGAATGTTTTCCCATCTATGCAATTCCCCTGAGAACTACTTTTCGTAGAAATGGTTCAAATTTCAAATTATGCAAATGTGAAGGTTAGTATGGCGTTCTGGGAGACAAAGGCCTATCTTAAATGCATAGCAGTGAAGAAAAATTTCTTTTGCAATTAGTTGTGGGCCAACCACTAAATTGACTGGACTATTAGGCCCATTACAGCACATGAAAAAATATAAAGTGCAGTATACATAGTTTAATTTACAGCAAAGCTACATAAGTGATATGCCTATAATTGAAACATGGACTACATTTTGTCCTCGTTGGAGATTTCCTGTTACGCCTAGTAGGACAGTATTCAGTGGTTCTTCGATGTATATAATTTCACAAGTCTTTGGGTGCAGTGGTCATTTTACGGCGCGATGGATATACTCTAAGGTGGGGTTTATGATAGCCGGCACTTTTGGCCATAGGGCTTTTTTTAGCCTTATCGTATCGTAGCAAAATTGCACCGATCCCGCATTCGTGATGTGACACTGTCAATTCAGTTCGTACCACGTGTACCTACTGCTTGTGGCGGTAAAGAGGCCGCGGCCAATATTGCTGTAGGCACTATTGGTGCCCGGCAAACAAAGTTAACGTCCACTCAACGTCCCTCTTTAATGTTCAGAGCAGCGGCGTAACTTAGGTAATTTTTTAGGGGGGCACAAGGGGGGAGGCAACATTTTTACTAGGGGGCACTGCTGGTAAATCAGCTATTTTTTATTAACATCTATTAAATCGTTGAGGAACCTGCTGCTAAACTATAGGATTCGAACTGCCTCTAGCTAACGGGCAATATCGGTGGTCTAGTTGGTAAGACACTGCTCTAGAATTGCAAAAGTCGTGGGTTCGAATCCCACCTGAGTAATATGCCTGTGATTTATTTTCTCACAGAACTCGGGAAAGTACTGAGTATACAGTGCTAACATACACCGGTGTAAGGGTAAAAACCAAAATTAATATTCTTTTTCCCCGATGCAAAATTAACATCTATTAAATCGTTGCGGAGCCCGCTGCTAAAATATAGTATTTCGAACTGCCTCTAGCTACCGGGCAATCTCGGTGGTCTAGTTGGTAAGACACTGCTCTAGAATTGCAAAGTTCATGGGTTCGAATCCAACCTGAGTAACATGCCTGTGATTTTTTTTTTCTCGCAGAACTCGGGAAAGTACTGAGTATACAGTGCTAACACACACCGGTCTAAGGGTAAAAATCAAATTTAATACTCTTTATAATTATATACAGACCAATTTCTTATTTTTCTTGAACTACGATGCCACTTTCGCACCTGCTTTGTTTAGTTTTGATACCCAAACTTGCATAAAAGTAGAAATTCACTGTAAAAACCAATACAAACCTATGTAAATGTCTAATCTCCGATAAAATATTGATGTAGAAGGTAGATATTTGCTGTACAAACCTATTTGAATATCAAATGTCCAATATCAAACTAGCTTTACTGTCATTCCTCAGGTTAACCATTGTATCATCAGTGAAAGAAATACAAAAATATAACTGCAGAATTTAAATGAGGGAGGAGGAATCCCATCTGTAACAGTTGCGTATATTGAATTGTTTGTGTGACTTGAAACCGGCACGTATTTCCGGTACCGTTGGCTTAACCGAGTCTTATCTTACAGTTCCGTCTAACGGACGTGTCATGATCACAGGCTAATGTATATAGACTGTTACCTGATTTACATTACACTTCTACGAGGTTCCGGGACTGTTTTTTGTAAAAACGACCCGCAGCCACAAGGTTGCATATACCAGTAAGTGTGCTGAAGGAACGGTTCTGCAATGGCAACAGCGCGGTTACTGTTCACGTTGTTGATGATAGCTCGCAACCTGGTTGCCTTTGAAGGTGAGTTATTATGGGGTAATTGGCAAAGAAGGATTGCACGTTCATTCTTATCCTCGTAGTCTTGATTAAGAAAACATATCAAAACTAAGTGGTCACGTGTTGCTGATAACCTTTGCTGGTCCAACGGTTTAAATGCTGCCAGAATTTTGCACGCTCATGTGATTGTTTGAACATTTACTACACCTAGGCTAGTGTAATAGTGAACAAGGTTCTTGCATCGTGCTCGTAGTATCTCAGGCGGAACAATTTCTTAGAACAATTTTTACCAGGTTGGAATCAAATCTAACATTAAAATACCCAGTCACGCATCACATTAGCATAGACTTAGCCCATTATACTTTTACAATGTGTGATTAGTGGCACAGAGTAAACTCTCGAATTTATACACATGATAAACTTAACAAAGAAAATGAGGCTTATCCGAATTGGCGGCTACGGCTGCAACGGCTGTTGCCATGGACATCCAATGCACACTGGACAAGGCAATCGAGCCGTAGCCGTAGCCGTTGATTCAGACACGGCCTGAGTTTTAAATGGGAAGTGCTAATAGTCCGGTGGCAAAATCGTGAAACGCCGGGTTTAAGCACAACCATTTGCACACTTGTTTTAGGGGTCCCATAGAAGTATATTAGAGGGGGGGGGGTGCCCGGTCTTTTATCTCAAGGTCAGTAAATTAAAGGGCTCAATTTCTTCCACATAGCTCTGCCTGGGTGTCTGAAATAGAAGCTGCATGGTCATTTGTTATACGTTTTAATGGTATGCAGAGGCGGACCTCTATTGGTGATAAATTGATAGGCAGTATTATAATATCATATGAACTTTGACCTCAGCCTGACCTTGACCTAGGTCACCCAAACCGGGCACCCTCCTCTAGAATGATTCTATGGGACCTATAAAATAACTGTAAACAATTTGGTGCATTAATCCAGCGAGTCACGATTTTGCCAAAAATTTGCCCCAAGCCACCGGACTAAGAAGGAATCCATGGAGATAGACAGTACACCCGCTGGTGCGTGCTTGATTCAAACCAATGTGAGCGAGGTTACCTGTCGACACCGAACAAAGAGATCCAGGTGTTACCGCTTGGGCTAACAGAAGGGCCCTTGTGGGGTCTGTTACACATTGGAACAAATCATTCTTCAACCTGGAACCCACAAGGGAATTCTTTAGAAAAGGCATGATAGAACAAAAACAGCAGGACCCCACAAACCAGATCCGTAGTTTCTTCTCTACTTACACCTGCCAACTTACTGGGTACTTTTAACAATGGAACATGCTACCCCACAATGTTTTCTATGTTATTTTGATACCCGTTCCCCGCAGAGACTTTCTTCAGAAAAGGAAATAATAGAAGAACAGCATGACCCCACATACGGTAAGGGTGGGCTTACAGGAGTGCCCTTGTGGGGTATTTTTAACAGTGGAACAATGGGTCCCACAAGAAAATTCCTTGTTCAACCCAAACCCCACAAGAGAGCCTCTGGTGTGTGTTGTGATATGTAATACTTTCCCCCGCGTCGTATTGTACACGTAAGAGGTCATACGGCCACTATTCTGAGGTTGCAATAAACATGGAGACACGGAATCACTCCATGGTGGCAGCGGTGATGAAAAGAGCCTAAAATCCATCGAACCTGTGACTCTTAGTCAGATAGCCAATCCGACCACAAACGCTGGTCCGAGCTGTACCACCGCACCGTACCGCACGGAGCCTGCCGAAGCCTTACCACTACTGGTGTTTGTACCAAAACATCCCCGTGAGCTGGTGAGTCAACGCTACCTACCGAAGGACAAGTGAGAACGCATGACAACGGGAAATCCACCCCTCATCTAATCCCAGTAACTCAACGTAGGGAGTTCGACCATTGACCAACGACAAGCCCCGCCATCTAAATATATATAGCCAGTCGAGGATCAGCAGCTATTTACACTACTTCAATAGTAACATTTGGGAATAACTCACTACCAACTGTGGATATCTTATGCCCCAACTTTCCACGGACAAGGCCAACCTCCGCAGGTAAAGATTAAGAAAATTGGCCAACGTCGACGTCCTGTGGTGCCAAATTTCATCAAGTTTCAACAACGGAGCCCGCCAACCCTCCCCCAACGCAAACAACTTTCGGATCACCGGACCCAGGATAGAACGGTAGAACTGCCATCGTTATTTCTACGGTACGGATATTCATAAATTATTATTCGACCTTCTAATCGATTGCATTGTTTTGTGAACCTTCATAACATTTTATAGTGATAAATTTCCGCCATATTTGTACTATCTCAATACAATACCGTATAGAAACATAGCTCCGTACATACTGAACACTCACGTCCAATGAGTCAACCCTACGTTGACGTTCATCCAAAATGAACTTTGAACTTATCACTCCGCCCTCTGATCGCACTTCTTAGGATTGTCTTTGAGATTACTCCGCAGACAAGCCGGAAACACGCATCTCCAATTTGTACATTGGAACTGGACTTACTACATCCTGAAAACGAATAACCTCCTGTGGATAATGTTGAACACTATTGAGCTATAAAAACATTGTTATATTTGATTACTGATTTTATTTTAATAAACTAAAAAAGTATTTTGCAGGTAGTACAGTATTGTAACGCGCCGTCGCGGTCAAGGACTTGTTGTTGGTTTGATGATTTGTACGTGAATTAAATAATGGACATGAACAGGAACAGGACAACAGACACACAAACGAATAAATAATTGTGACTCGCAAACAGTTCTTATGATTCTCTGATTCTTCTCTGATTCTTTGGTTCTTTTCTTGTATCGGCATAAATTACATGTACTTACATTATACTAGCTCTATATCTCTTATGCGAAGCTTACAAGGGAGTGGGGTGTTGGGGCATTCACACTTTCGTCTTCACTCTTTGAGACACAGATCAGCACTGACTGCCCCTCTCGGATCACGTGGGAACCCTAGCCTGCAATTCCACGATGCACGCAATGGTGCCTGGATTCCCAGGTGATCCGGATGTCTGCGGTCAGCGCTGCCTGTCTGTCCTCATGTGAACTCGGTGACCTAGTCACCCCTGCTCACTACACAACCCCCTCCTTTAAGAAAGGATGTGTCCCCACATAGACATCTCAAAACTTCTTGCAATAAGTAATCAGTAACATCTCTTATAATAATTTTTTAAAAAGTTTTTATCTTCCAGTACTTTTGTTTTTAACTTATGTGAAACTTATATACAACTGTCCCTACGCGTACGTGACAAAGATGAGATGATCTACTCCGGGAAGAAGCGCTCCTTGATCACTCTTGCTGTCACTTTTGCCGTCGCTATCAAGCAGCTCCTGGATCGTCCGTTCGGCCAAGCGATGAGTGTTGCGGCCACCTTCAGTCTGACACCCAACCTCATTTACAGTAGGCAAGACCGAAGAGGTCATCGGCGCCAGGGGAGCTACAACTTCCATCGACGGTACTGACAATGGCATTTGGATGCTACGACGTACTTGTGGTGGAGACAGAGACTGCAGCATCAGTCTGTGCTCTGGGGTCCCTGGGTGAAGACTGGTGAGGTCACTTCCCCTTCCTGGGGTTCGTGGAATCTCCGGGGTTTCCGGTATAGCTTGCGGAGAATGACCAGGATCCGGGTCGTTAATGTGGGTCGCCCAATGCCTATACAGGTCATGTTTGCGAACAAACAAGTGACTGCAATAACGATGAGGACACCTCAGTCTTTCTTTCTGTTTTTGGCCATGTTGCTCCTCCTGATGCCTCTTGAGGTTCGACAGGGAACTGCATGCCTTGAAACACACCTGGCACTTGTAACGCCTGTTCGGGCTCTTCTGGTGGGCCTGTCTGGTCTCTCCCCGCGAGGGTGAACGGCTCCTGCTCCGGGCTACTCTTGGCCTGCAGTAGCAAAAAGAAAATATTAAAACACCTATTGTTAATAACACCAGTCACCAAAACGGTCAGGGGGTTTTCGCTTACGTCTACGTGAGTCAGTTGGTTCAACTCCTTTTGTATCCAGTAATTGTTCTGTGTCTGGAGGTGTCTCAACCTCGTCTGAGTCTTGCCTTGGGCCATCCACCATCGAGTCTTCTACCTCCTGATATCTCGCCCCAGGGTCCTCCTCTGTCGACCCACTACCTGAGGTAGTGCCATCATTTGGAGTGGGAATTGTACCCTCACCATCTTGGAGCCCGCCAGAAGCTCCTTCACCATCTCTGTTAGTTGCAGTGCCCAAGCTGTTTTGATCGGGTGTAATGCCTTCCATTGAAGAATTCTGGGCCCCGGTCTGAAGCCACGATCGATCAACTTCTCCGCAGAACGGTTTAAGCAGGTAAGTGTGGACTACTTTAGGCTTATGGGGGGGGGGGCTTTTCTGGATCCTCACAACCACGTCGCTGAGATTCTTGGTAATGAGGTAGGGCCCATCATATTTCAGCTGCAGTTTCGGTGACAAGCCAACCTTCCGAGTATTGACCCGCAGCATAACTGCTGAACCAGCTTCGTACCTCTCGTTGGTCAACTTTAACTCATATTGGTTACGTTGATAATGTGCAGCCTTTTTAAGGTGATTCCTAGCAATATCGTGAGCTTTCCCAATTTTCCTCTCCAGTTCGTCGACATACTCTGTGCTTCCAAGGGCTCTCCCGGCAGTGAACCTCCACATATCAGATCAATAGGAAGTTGAACCTCTCGCCCAAACATAAGCATGTTTGGTGTCATCCCAGTACTTTCTTGGGGCGATGCACGATATGCCATCATAGCATGTGACACATGCAAATCCCAATCTTTTTGGTTCTCAGCTACATAAGATGACAACATCACCTTTAGCGTCCGATTGAACCTCTCCACCTGCCCGTCACTCTGTGGATGGTAGGGTGTGGTTCTTGTCTTGTTGATCCCAAGTAGGCTACACATCCTCTGGAAAAGTGCACTTTCGAATTGCCTACCTTGGTCGCTATGAAGTATTTGTGGTACCCCAAACCGACTAATGAACTTGTGTACCAATACATCCGCCACCACATCTGCAGTAATTGTCGCTACTGGGTAGGCTTCTGTCCATTTCTTGAAGTAGTCAGAAACAACGACTATATAACGGTTACCAGCCCCAGTCTCTGGAAATGGACCGGTGATATCAATCGCAACTTGCTCTAGTGGAACCCCGGAAATCTTCTGCTGTAGGGGGGCTCTCTTCGTCTTCATGGGCATCTTATGTTTTGCGCATACCAGGCACCGTCGGATCCAATTCCTCACAGAATCCCGCATCCCTTGCCAATAAAAACGGTGTTTGACCCTGTCCAACAGCTTTTTCATACCCAGATGACCACCTGTAGGGGAGTCATGCAGCTGTCTAAGGACTTCTTCCTGCATTGAACGGGGAACCACCAGCAAATAACGGACCTCTTCCCCTGTGTCGCTCTCCCATCTCCGGTACAGTACTCCATCTTTAATGACCAGCTGCTTCCAGGCTCCCCACAAGGTCTTGAGCCACGGGCCCTCTGAAGAAATTTCTCCCCATGTCGGCCTCTTCCCTCTTGTTTCCAACCAGTCTATAACTGTGCAAAGCACCGGCTCTCCCAACTGCTTGTCCCGTAAGTCCGCGCTTGAATTACTCTCCAACCAGTTTGGGATTCCTGCTGTAGCTGTCCGGCAACTTGAAGTGCATTTCCCAATGGATGAGGATAGGTCAATGCTATTGGTTTCTGTTTGCTCCTTTAATTGCTCGGCTTCTTTAACACTTGTTATCTTTGGCATATTACCCTCACACTGATCCTCAACCAGCTCCTGCTGGCCACACCAACTGCTCACACTGGTTACATGGTCTTCTCGACAATGCGTCTGCGTTGTTATGTTGGCGACCAGGCCGATGTTGGATTGCAAAGTCATACTCAGCTAGCAGCTGAAGCCATCGGGCCACCTGACCCACGGGTTCCTTAAACCGGAACAACCACTTTAGTGCTCCATGGTCTGTTCTTAACAGGAAATGCTGCCCGTAAAGGTACGGCCTAAAGTACTTGATAAAGTAAACCACAGCAAGCATCTCTTTCCTTGTGACACAATAGTTTCTCTCGGCTTTTGTTAAAGCCCTGCTTGCGTAAGCTATGACTCTCTCGAAGCCATCCTGCTGTTGTGACAGCACAGCACCTATCCCGTGGTCACTGGCATCAGTATCCAGTGTAAACATTAAAGATGAAGATGGATACGCAAGTACTGGAGAGGAAACAAGTCGTGACTTCACTTCGCTAAATGCCCGCTGGCATTCATCAGTCCAGCAGAAGAACCTCCCTGCCTCCGTGAGCCTATGCAAGCGCCTCGCCAACCCAGCGAATCCTTGCACAAACCGACGGTAGTATGACGCAAGGCCCAGAAAACTACGTACTCCCCGGACGGTTGTTGGGACAGGCCAATCTCGCACTTGTTGAATCTTTCTTGGATCCGTCTTCACCCTTTTGGCAGAGACTATATGGCCGAGATAGGCTACCTCCTCTTGGAAAATGTGGCACTTCTTAGGCTGGAGTTTCAGCCCAGCATCCTTTATTCGGCTGAAGATAAGGTCCAGACGTTGAAGATGCTCATCAAACGAATAGCTATACACCATGATGTCATCTAGGTACACCAGACACATCTGTCACTGTAGGCCCTGCAAAACTCGATCCATAAGACGCTCGAATGTGGAAGGAGCGTTGCAGAGCCCAAAAGACATGACCTCAAACTGATTAAGCCCGCTTGGAGTGGCAAATGCTGTTTTTTCCTTATGCTTGTCATCCATGGGCACTTGCCAATAGCCTGATGCAAGGTCCAACGTGTAGAAAAACTTCTACCCAGAAAGTGCATCTATGGTGTCATCAATACGGGGTATTGGGTACGCGTCTTTCCGCGTAACTGCATTTAGTCTTCTATAATCAATGCAGAAACGGACCTTCCCATCCTTCTTCCGTACCAGAACGATTGGGGACGCCCATGGCCCAGTGGCAGGTTTGATGACTTTCTCCTTAGCATTGCTTTGACTTCAGCCTCCGCCACTTCCCTCTAAAGAAGTGGGAGCCGCCTAGGCCTCTGCTTTATTGGAGCCACATCTCCTGTCTCGATTTTATGTTTCACTAAATCCGTCCGTCCAATGTCTCCTTCTCCACTAGAAAACTGCCCTTGATATCTGCAGAGAAGCCCCTTCAGTTGCTCACTCTCATGTTCCCCTATGAGTTTTGAGGATCTTTCATGCAAGTCTTGCAAGTGATTGGGCAAGTCTACCCTAGCTTCCCCAGAAGCTGTCCTTACTCTCTCCTTTTCCATGTTAGCAAGGGGGTCAGAAATAATAAGCTCGGGGCCTATTGAATCAACTGCATAAATCATTGCTGCTGTCCCTTGGTGAGGGGTGATGGGATCATCTCTGGGGTTCATTAGGCGTAGGGGCACTACATTGGATCCAGCTCTTACTAACGAAGGTGCTACCATGATGCAATTCTTTTCTGTCATAGCGACTGTGGGTTCTACTAGCCCGCAGGTGACCATCATGCCGCTACCATCAAATTTCCCCTCAATGAGCATTTCCGTCCTACGAGGGACGACAACATTTTCAACAACCGTCACACGACGACTCTTTGTCTCTCTGCCGTCTCCCAAAGAGGCAGCACTATTTCTCCCCACTCAAGACATTTATTCGTGACATCAATCACGCATCGCTCGTTCCTCAAGAAGTCCAGTCCCAGCAACACATCATTTCCTATCGAGGCTACTATGAATCGATGTTGAACTTTCACTCCAGCCAGCTGCAACTCAGCTCCCACTTCCCCTCCAATGGCCAACTCCTTACTGTCCGCCAGCATAACCCTTACATCAGTGCTTGTCACTGACGCCTGGTCCTCCTTGGACCACTGTTTAGTTATCTTCTCAGACAGCAAGGATACAGTTGCACCAGTATCTACCAAAACATCAACATGCACTCTATTGATGAGCGCGTCTACGTGCAACCCCTCACCAACTACAGCAGCAACATTCTCTGTTTTTACATCTATTTGGGGCCCCCCTGTTACAGCTGTCTCTTGGCCCTCAGATACAGCTCCTAACAGTTTCCCTGACTTTGCTTGGAGTTATTTACTCCTGCTGACTGCTCACTCCATTTGCCACTATTTCCGGATCCCTCTTTCAGCTCGGGGCAATTGGGCTTGATGTGTCCCCATTCCTTACAATTGAAGCACTGTGGCCCTTTCTTGTCAAACTTCCTCTTATAGTTCACTTGCTTCTCCAGCCTTTGCACTTTCTTCAAGATTTGACCCTCTGGAGCTATCCTCTTCTTTTGGTCTCTCTGCAAAGGCGGCATAAACAGTAGCAGTCCTCAATTTCTTGATCTCAGTCGAGCGTCGTTCTTTCTCAGCCTTATATAAGGCCTCCAGCTCCACAGCTGCCGCAACTGCCTCATCCAGGGTTTTTGTTCGCATCTGGATCACCCTGGTTCTTATCTCCCCATCACTTAAAGCATAAAGAAAGTGATCACGGCCCATCCGATCTCTACGGTCAGCTGGCAGGTCATTGTACACCTTTTCAACGAGTTGCCTGGTCTCGTCTGCAAGTTCTATCAAACTCTCCGATGGTTTCTGGCGACGATTTCTGAGCTGGGCGCGATGAAGCTCCTTCCTTCCGGTAGGATCAAAGCGAGCCCGTAAAGACTGTACCAGCTTCTTGTAGTCCTTGGCTTCATTTTGGAGACTTCCTAGGACCAGTTGAGCAGACCCAGTGAGTAATACTGCTAAGTAGTGGCATTTAGTTTCGTCATTCCAGCAATTAATGCCAGCACACAGTTCAACATGTTTGATGTAGGACTCCCACGGTCCCTTGCCATCATAGCTGTCTGGCTTAATTAATGGCCGTTGTTTCCCTTGCTGGATGATGTCCTCCAGCTTTTTTTCCACCTTCACATCAGCATTGTGGGCTACCTTTAGTTCAATCATTGAACTCTCTTTTTTCTTAGTGTCTTTATCCGGGGTATTCACTTGCTGGGTCATTGCTGCAGTTGGTGTCGTAGAAGGGTTCAGCGTTTGAACTCCTGTGTATTGAGCACCCTCATCCAGTATTTTGGGTTCTTGTCCACTATTTGCAGATCATTAACACCCATCTGAGGCAGAATTGATTGGGCTGGTCTGCTTTCGGCTTGCCCACCGGAGCTCCTCATCCCTGGAGATAAAGGAGCTGGGTTGAAAGCTGTTCCCTGCAGCCCATACAGCGAGGTTGCAGGCACCCACCCAACTGAGTTGTCCCGTTGGCTGAACCTTCTTTCCCCCACTGAAATATTATGCAATGGAAAATGATTTTCCGAGTCCCCTTTACAAGCTGTTGAGTAACCCTGCAGCTGTTCGTTATCGATGCTTGGTACTGTATTCTCGAGGTCGAGTACCTGGCGAGTTGAGTTGAGGCTAGTTGGCTCTTCGTATTTCTTTCGAGGCTGGTTGGCAATTGAAGGAAGATTATTTGACAGAGACCGTTTCTGTGAACGGCCAATCCCTGAGTCTCCCCACAATGCCTACTCCCCTCCCTGCCTGGAATCCATAACGTTTGCCCGAGTCCCAACCCGTGCTGGCGTTTCCACTTTAGTTGGTCCCTGTGGGACAAACAGGTCAACTGGCTTATCCCTCTCAGAAGTAGTTGGGTTCGGAAGTGCCCCCACGCCAGCAAATTGACCAAGCCTCTCAGACAATGTTTCTATGTCTTGGGTGACACGTTGGTACTCCATTTCCAAAAAATGGTATAGATCTTGTCCATTCATGGCTGAGTAGTCTACAGCTCTGCTTTGTCTTGCTTCCATGCTGTCCGTTTTGCTTTTAATATTAGGCCTTGTTGTTTCAATCAAATCTGATGCTGCGCCGTAAGCAGTTGTGTAGATCCGGGAGCAGTTCCACCGGAGCGGCTATCCACGGTCCGGCACTTCCGGAGCTGGTTTTCCGGAGCTGACCTTCCGGAGCGGTTGTCCTTGATCCGAGGCTTCCGGAGCAGCCTTCCCGGAGTGAAGGAAACGGCTCGGTCAACCCACTGCCGAATTCAGTTCCGTATGTAGAGCTTCACCTGTTACACGGCTCGGTCAAACCCCTGCCGTTCTCCCCCGAGATAGAGCTTCCCTCGTCGCACGGCTCGGTCAAACCACTGCCGTTCTCCCCCTGAGATAAACTTCCCTCGTCGCACGGCTCGGTCAAACCACTGCCGTTTTCTGCCCCGCAAAGAGAGCTTCACCCGTCGCACGGCTCGGTCAAACCACTGCCGTAAGAGATGCCCCTCACTCGGTAGCACCGCTAGATGAGACACCCACTGATCGGTCGTCTCCCTGTATTCTTACACATAAGTATTATGAATTTAATTCAAGCCAAATCAATCCCACCGCTGCCACCAATGTAACGCGCCGTCGCGGTCAATGACTTGTTGTTGGTTTGATGATTTGTACGTGAATTAAATATAATGGACATGAACAGGAACGGGACAACAGACACACAAACGAATAAATAATTGTGACTCGCAAACAGTTCTTATGATTCTCTGATTCTTCTCTGATTCTTTGGTTCTTTTCTTGTATCGGCATAAATTACATGTACTTACATTATACTAGCTCTATATCTCTTATGCGAAGCTTATAAGGGAGTGGGGTGTTGGGGCATTCACACTTTCCGTCTTCACTCTTTGAAACACAGATCAGCACTGACTGCCCCTCTCGGATCACGTGGGAACCCAAGCCCGCAATTCCACGATGCACGCAATGGTGCCTGGATTCCCAGGTGATCCGGATGTCTGCGGTCAGCGCTGCCTGTCTGTCCTCATGTGAACTCGGTGACCTAGTCACCCCTGCTCGCTACAGCATAATTACATTACTTGATCCGCATTCCTGACTGCACCTAGAAAAGTTATTACATTTTAATTCCTCAAAGTTCATCTCACTTGTATTACTTTACACATAACTCACCTGCCCTTTTTCAAGCTTTTTATTGCTCTTTTTGATTGAAGTTTTAATTAAAAAATAACATAATTTTACCCTCCCCACCCTTAACCATGGCAAAATTTCCAGAGATCAAGTGGGGTGGCAAAGACAAAGCAGATGAAATTAAGATATTCAAACAACGCATGGAACTCACCTTCCTTGACCAAAGTATCACCGATCAAGCAAAACGTGCTGTGAAAATCCAAATAGCTGTTGGGAAAGAGGGCCCAAAGAAGATAAACTCGTCCGACCTTTCTCCTGATGACCAACTAGACCCATCCAAACTGTGGGATCTCTTTGAGAAACAGCTCATCGCTTGGAAATGCTGAGGTATCGACAAAAAGAGGAAGGGCCCCTCGACGAATTTGTCAACAGATGCCGCCTCAAGTCACATGACTGTGCCTTCACCCCAGATAAGTCTACCGAGTGCACCATCAAATTCGTAATCTGACAGTTTCCAGCGAGACCTCCTGGACAAACTTGTCGGATACACCATAGAAGAACTACTACACGATGGAAGAAAATATGAAGCACTTACAGCAGGACAGAAATGCCTCCAGTCACTAGACAAAAAGACACCAATGACGACAGCATCCGTCGATGCCATAAAACCCAGGAAAAACCCTGTGGCAACTGCAGCCTCAACCATCCCCCGAGGCGATGTCCAGCCTACCAGGACACATGCAATGCATGCGGCTCAAAAGGTCAGTTGGCCAAATACTGTCGTAAAAGCAAAACACCAGAACGTCGGAAAGACAAATCAACTTACAGACGGGTCGAGGCCGAAAGCTGCAACGTCAGAGATCAACGAGCCGGCGACCCCAAAAACCCCACACGGATGCAAAAAATGGGGATGAGTACACATTAGAGGACGAAACATACGATGCCGTCTACCACATGATTACCGTCTCCAACCTCTGCATGGACTCCACCCAACAACATAGCAGTGAGGCATACACCACACTTGATGTGATATATCCAACCCTTGAGGGAGTGCGCCGCTTAAAGCTAAAAGTGGACACAGGAGCAGGAGACAGCACCTTACCCCTCCGGACAATCAGAGAAATGTACGGAGACAATTGGAAGCCCCACATCAAACCAGTGGACATAAAGCTAACAGCCTACAACGGCACCGTCATACCATGCCTTGGTAGCATCGAGATCCTGTGTCACTATAAAAAGCCAGAGTGGTTACGTAGCAACTTCTACATTGTGGATGTACCTGGACCCGCAATCGCCGGCCTTCCCATTGCCGTGAGCTTGAGTAAGTCACCATACGCTTCACCGAGGTGTCTGCTCAATAGCACACCACGGATAATTCAAAGTCTACAGCTGGGCCACTCCAACCGACAGTGGTGCCCATGGAGCCACACCAACTGAATAGTCGACCTATCAACTCAGTTAGCGAACTCAAGAAGCTGTTTCCAAATCAGTTTGACTCGATTGGCAGTTTCAAAGTTAAAGCGAGCCTCCATCTGAAAGAAGGTGCTGAGTCCACCATAGATGCACCGCGGAAGTGCAGTGTGCACCTTAAGCCAAAGCTCCAGGCGGAAATCAACAGGATGGAAGCAATCGATGTCTTTCGGAAGGTGACACAACACACCGACTGGTGTAGTTCCATTACTACCAGCCTGAAGCAAGATGGTTCCATCCGGGTCCGTCTAGACCCGAAACGACTAAACCAGAGTCCCAAGAGATGCCCGCACAAGATACCAACCATGGAGGAACTCAACCCTGCATTCGCCAACGCCAAGTATTTTTCCAAGCTCGATGCCAAAGCTGGGTACTTGGCCGTGCACTTGAGGAAAGACTCGCAGGAACTCACAGCATTCCGGACACCTTTCGGACGCTACTGCTTCCAACGCCTACCTTTCGGACTCTCCATCAGCCAGGAAATATTTCAACAGTGCATGGACAACATCATAGCACAAGTGTCAGGATGTGTCGGTATAGCCGATGACAGTGCGGTTGTCGGCCGAACAGAGAACAGAGAAAGAACATGACACCAACCTCATGCGCCTTTTCGAAACAGCCCAAAAGGAAGGTCTCGTGTTCAACAGTCCTAAATGCCACATTAGGACCAAAAAAATCAACTTCTTCGGATCACTGTACTCTGCAACCGGTATCAGACCTGACCCGAGTAGAGTCGAAGATGTATAAAGCCTTCCAACCCCACAGGATAAGGAGGACCTACAGAAGTTCCTGGGCATTATCACATACGTCTCAGCATACATACCCAACCTGGCTGACCGGGCAGTAACCCTCAGAGAGCTCTTGCAGAAGAACGTGCCGTTCGTTTGGCAAGAGGACCACCAGGCTGCTTTCAAAGCCCTCAAGAACTCAATAACAGCAGAAGCAAGCGTACAGTATTTTGATTCAGAAATACCCACAATCCTTGAAGTGGACGCCTCGCAGAAAGGCCTTGGAGCATGCCTTCTCCAAAACGACAAACCGGTAACATTCGCATCCAAAAGTCTATCTTCAGGACAGAGATCTTACTCCAACATAGAGCGAGAGACCCTTGCCCTTGTTTTTGGAATAACAAGATTTCACAACTATATATTTGGCAAGGAGTTTGAAGTCCACACTGACCATAAACCTCGAGACGCACCTCCACGTTTGCAACGACTGCTGATTAACCTTCCATAGTGCCATCAGGCACTTTTCAAGTGTCCGTTTTTAATTAAACAATCAGTACTCTGCCATTTTTTTTTTTAATCTAACAAAATCTAAGTTCCTCAACTACACCTAGCCAAATAGCATGCCAACTGACTTGTTACCATCGGGGTTGTTTTTCGCACAAAAATTTTAATAAATGACTTGGTTTTCCCATAGGAATTGGTTTTCCCATAGGAATTGGTTTTCCCATAGGAATTGTACAGCAATTACTTAGCCTTTGACCTAATAGCCACTACTATGTGAAATGAACCCTTTGGATAATCGCTAGGCTTATTGGAGCAGGAGTAACAAAGAATTGTAGAGGGTTTATCAAGGTGCCAAATGAGTCAGACTGTGCCCACTGGACTAGTGGGAAAGACCATTCAAAACAGATTAGGGAATTATAGCTGTCTTTGGTAATAAAACATAGAAGCTAATTCCATGAGTTGCAGAGGCAAAGGGGAAGTAAAGTGGTATAAACTATAAAGAGACACATGTGGGCTAATTTCAAAGGAAACTTGGCTAGAATATATTTCTGTTAGTCACAAGGGTCTATATCTAATAGTTTGGGCGATTTAAACGCGATTGTGTTCTCCAAAAACATGTATTACACGCAAAATATAAAACGGACACTTGAAAAGTGCCTGATGGCATAAGTGTGTGATTTTTTTTGATGGTGTCACGAAGAGATAAGGTTAAGGGCTATAACTTTGATGTCCACTACAAGCCTTGACGTACCATGATCATAGCAGATCCTTAGCAGATTGCCAAACCCCAGCAAAGTTGATGACCTAGCACTTGACAAGCTTGTGGATAGCCTGTATGTCGCTGAAGGACCAGAAGTTCAACAAATTGACCTCCTTCATTTTGGCAAGACGAAGCAGACAGCCCTCCAGGACGAAACTATCTTTGAACCTATCCTTTCTGCACTCAGTCAAGTGATTTACACAGGGTGGCCGGACACCATCACGGAACTACCTCGGCACCTAAGACCCTACTGGTCGTACAGAGACGAGTTGGGACTATCAAGTGGAGTAATCTTCAAGGGAAAACAGGTTATCATCCCGACCACACTTCAAAGCGACATCCTACGTCAACTCCACACAGGCCATATGGGGATAGAAAACACCAGATGCCTCGCCAGAGAATCAGTCTACTCGCCAAACATCAATCGTCACGTTGATGATCTCGTCAAATCATGTCATCTCTTTCAGGAAAACCAACCCAAGCAGCAAAAGGAACCCCTGGTGCCCATGCCATCCCTCCTACACCATGGACACAACTTGGCACGGACTTGTTTGAGATTGACAGAACTACAAACATCCTCATTGTGGATTACCATTCAAAGTTCTCTGTTGTCCAGAAGTTCTGTACTACAACCACTGGAGCCATAGCAAACATTACCTTGCAGACATTCAGCATGTTTGGAGCACCACGTGAGATTATTTCTGATGATGGACCCCAATTTGTGGGCAAGCAGTACCAGAACATGTGCACATCCTGGGGAATCAAGCAACCTACGTGCAATTCCTGTTGATGCCAAACTGCCATCCCCGGCAGAAATCTTGTTCGGCAGACAAGTACGCACGACCCTACTGGGACGGTACCTAAATGCTGAAAACCAGTATTGTGAGGACATCCGGGACGAACTGGAAGCCAGAAGACAGAAGATGAAAACCGACCACGACAATAAACATGCAGGGGAACATAGACCACCCCTTTACATTGGTCAGAAAGCCAGAATGATGACCGACACATGGATACCCGGGACAGTCACAAACCTATGTAGCCAGCCTAGATCATATGAAGTCCAAATCCCCGAATGGCAACACACTCAGGCGCAACCGATCACATCTAAGAGAAGTACCAGGTCAGGCATATAATCCATGCGTGCCTAAACAAGTTCGGGTCACAACAGGCCTGACAGTCCTGACACCCAGAATGACCATACCGCCCGAAACCAACAACCACCCTGTGACCAGGCAACCACCAAACATAACCAGACCCAAAACCACACCTACACAACGCGATCTGGTAGACCCATTCATAAACCAACTCGCAACACCACATAAAAGCTATCACAAAAGTTGCTCTCACCTTGCCTGGACACTTTGTTTAGTTTTATCAGAGAGATTTTATTCTGAAGTGGTTTATTTTAAATGTTGAAATTACACTGTTCCAGTTTTTTCATTCCTGCCTAAAGTTACATTAATTTTCCATTTAAAATGTTGCCTATTCACATGCACCCCTTAGGCTAGCCTTGTCCAAGGCTCTTTACGCAAGCACCCAGCTTTGAATTCACCAGGTAGCATAACAATACTGGCACGGTTTTGCAGTACTTGATACAGTAAACAGTATGCCGTGGGGTCGAATCATGGTTTTTCAATCTCGTACCAAAAAACCAGGCCGAATGTAATGGCCGAATGTAATGTTCTTGAAAGACTTGTTGCAGCTCAGCTTAGGACTTACCTGGATGAACATCAGTTGTTTCCACGGAATCAGTCGGGTTATTGTCACCTACATTCCGCTGAAACAGCGCTGGTGAAGATTACAAATGATCTCCTGCTCTCTGTACATACAAAGGGCATGAGGCTGTTCTTGTTCGCTTGGACCATTCGGCTGCGTTTGACACGCTTGATCAATCTGCCCCTCTACGGCGTGTGGAAACTGATTTTCACATCACAGGGACAGTTCTGCAGTTGATAAACACATATATTCACTGTCATAGCAAGATGATTGATGTAAACAGTTCATGTTCCAGAACCTTCCCACTTACTCATGGAGTGCCGCAAGGCTCAGTCGTTGGACCTATGTTGTTTATCCTGTTTACTGGCCCTTTAGGGAGGATTGTAAGCTCTCACAGAGGCATACAACTTATAGTATAATGCTAACGAAATTCAAATAAACACAACTATGAAACCCAATAAGCAACACGACGTCTTGCAGAGACTCAGGAACTGCGTTGAAGATGTCAAGACCTGGTCAGCATTCAATAAACTTCAGCTTAATGAACTAATAACGGAATTGTTGCAGGTCTCATCGCATTTCAGGAATCCTGCTAATAAATGCCAAGTCTCATCCTTAAGTCAGGAAGTGTTCCATGCTCGGAGAATGTGTGGGATCTCGGAGTTACTATTGACAAGAATCTCACCTTCAACCAAAACATCACAAACATCTGCCGCTCAGCTTCATGGGGCATGAGTAAAATTGGAAAAATTTGCAAGTATCTAGTTTAGACAGCCACTGATCGCATCGTACAAATGTGCTCTGATTTTTGGTGCAGGTAACCAATCTGACAGCAGAATTGTGTATTCTTTGCAGAGTAGCGATGTGAAAGTTTGGAAGACCTGCCAGTAACCCGTTGCAATAGTCCAAATGAGAAGAAACAAAAGCATTTACACCCGCTATTCGCTCTCTTCACTGGTTTCCAACCCACCAACGTATATGTTTCAAAGTTCTGCTTCTTGTGTATAAAGTCCTTTATAAATTGGCATCAGTATATTTCCAAGATCTCTTAGCCCTTTGATCATCCTCACTATGACCAGCTACCTGACGCATTCGCTCTTCTTCCACAGCTCATTTTCAGCTTCCCCGGGACCCCGCACCATGACACGCTATGGTGGCAAGCCTTTTCGGTCATAGCTCCAACACTTTGAAACAAGCACACACATACATTCCAGCGGCACCTTCATTGGATACTTTCAAATCATTACTTAAAACCCATCTCTTTTGTCATTCTGAATAGTTTGGTTTTAGCACTTAGAAACATACATATTAAGCGCTCTATAAATGTTGTAATTATTATTATTATTATTATTATTACATCTCTGTAGCTGTTGAATGCCCTGCATTGTTTGCACCTGATCATGGCACTGTGCATGAATACAACGAGCAGGTGTATTTTGCTTGTAAGGATGGTTACAGATTAGAAGGAAGTACAGTCAGACAATGTCAAGCCGACAAGACATGGAGTGGCGCTGAGGTTAAATGTACAGGTATGTACATGTATATGACATGAATGTCCTTAAATTTAACTCATTTGGTTTCTCTCTGATACCACAAAGTGTCAGCAAAACTGATGATGAAAATTTTGCAACAGTCTGCAGAAATTAACAGATGTGTCTTTTAATTGTTCTCGTTTCATTGTTGTATCATATTCATTTTTCTTCAGTAACACTTATGGTACTACTGTTACCTGAACGGTACCGAACTGATTGAATTTGTATAATTATTCGTATCTGATTTTCTGTATTAGTTGTGAGGTGTTCAGAACCGGAAACGCCTGAGCATGGGTTTAAGGTAGCACCCAGGCTAGGAATGAATGCACTAGTGCGATTTTTTTGTAATAGCGATTACAGTCTAGTTGGAAGCCAAACAGCTAGATGTACGATGGAAGAGACATGGTCCAATCCTGTTCCTGAATGTAAAGATGAGTGTAGTTCCAGCCTATAAATAGATTTATATTTTGATTTAATTTATGTGTTTCAGTGATCCATTTATCAACTTTGGGGCATTGGTTTTCATTTTGGAATTCATTGAGTTTCATCTATTTTGCATTTCCCTTTAAAACTGTTGTACTAATCTTGTTTGAGTGAAATGGTTTTGTCAATAGGAACTACTGTTGATATTTTCAGCTGATTGCATTGTTCTCAATGCCCCACAACATGGTGCCTATGAGAAGTCAGATGCATTTTATCCTGGCCGAACAGTCACACACGGAACAGTTATACAGGTAAGTCTTGTATTAAGTTTGTTGTTACTACTAACCATAGTGCTTTGGAGGAGGGTTAAGCATCACGAAGTATAAACATCACGAAGTATAAACTAATTTTTATCTTCTGAAATGTTTCATTTAAAAATTCACCTTTGAACATCCTGCTACAGTATTTTCAAAGCAATTGATGGATTTGAATTGAGCAAACATTTTAGAACATTTTATTTTTATCTGAAAAATAGTAAATGGAAATATTTGTCAGAAGATTACAGTTGATAAATGTTGGGATTGTTGAGTGAACTCTTGAGGTATTTTAAAGTATTGGATCATACTGAACAACCAGTCTCTCATAAGCTAATATGATTCTCTCTTCAGATTAACTGTGAAAGATTGTACAGTCTTAACAGCAACGAGCCGTTTATGTGTGATGATGGGCAGTGGACATTTCAGGCTAATTGTGAAGCAGGTATATACTTTACAGCTAACAATCCATACAGTTTGGTTTTACACATTACTCACCTTCTTTCAAGAGGCTTATCTCCCATCTCCTCCCCCACACACGTGTTAAACACCAGCAATAGTGGATCTTCCTTTGTTCAACCCTTTGTGATAGCCCGTTGACCACAATCTTTTCTTTTGTGATGGCAACCGTGGACCTATTGTGCCTTTTGTTTGAATGTGTTTTACTTGGGGATTTTGAGAAAACCATCAAAGGACAAGATGTTAGTAGAGCGCTGACGTGATAATGAGGTCAAATGTTAAAATCCCATTTGAGTAAGTTTTTCTTTGGTTACCCCAAAAAGTATAGGCCTTAAGTAAATTTACGCAGTCAGTTTTCCTCGTAGTTTAGTACTTGATACATTTAAAATTAGTAATAATTGAAACTGCCATGATTTTTAATTTTTAAATCTTCCACTAAGTATGATAATTGTGTCACTAGGACATGATATTCAGATATATCGTCACCGTTTTCACGAAGAGACAATGTTGTAAAAAATCTATAAAAAAATAATTTTGATTTTTTTTTGTGGTTTCCATTTAGTTTAACGGTATCTAACAATTCACTAATTTATAGACCTAAAAGTCGTCTAGTTTCTTAATTATGCTAATATGGTGAAAGACAAAAACCTCAAGAACCTGGAATTGTGTTTTCACGAAGAGCCAAAAATCCTTTTTGTGCGTTGAAGACACGGCTGGCACAGCGCCAAATACGAGTGCTCCGGCTCTTTGCGGTTTCACGAAGTGCCAAAACCATTGACCTACAAAGATTTACGCGCCCGCCCCAAACGGCCAAAACTTGTTTTTTGAGGTTTTACGAAGAGCCAATTGTGCATTGCTCTAACGCGTGACTTTTTCCCCTGGCACAGCGTAAAAAGTAAGTGCTCCGGTTTTTGCGTTTTCACGAACAGCCAATTCGTTTAAACACGACGCGCTGCACACAGACCACGTTTTGCACAGTTTTCACGAAGAAAACATTTTGTTAATTGAACAATTACTCGTTAATTAAACCGTTATGGACAAAATTGGAAACAGATTTGTATGATTTAGGATCTCTAATTTCCTGATATGTAAAAATTTCAAAGATTAAAAAGCGAAAAGTCTACCAACCAATGATTTCAAAATCAGCATAACTTCAAACGCGGTTTTCTCCAAACATACATTTTTGGCTGCAGGGGACAATTGTCCCTTCGTGAAAACGGTGACGATATATATTGAATAATAAGTAAAACAAATTAACCAAACAAAACTAAAAAATAAATAATATTATAGTAGCATCATAGAAAATAGTTATTGAACTTGACAGAAATCTGTGAATATTTTGTTTCAATATTCATTGGATTTGTAACAGGTTTAAATTACCTGCCTAATGGTTGTCACCAGCTAATATACAAATTTTGAATGTCTATGAGTGCAATGGTGCGAATATTTTCATGAGTTGAAAGATGGAATGTTCTTTTCAACGAGGCTGAGCCGAGTTGAATGGAACATTCCATCTTTCAACTCATGAAAATATTCTCACTATTGCACGAATGAAAAACATTCATAATTTGTTTTATGTAACATCCAAGTAGATCTTTGTCATTTTGATTCGAGGATACAACTTTCAAAACAAATAAAGCGTGCAATGTTTAGTTGTGACATTAGGCCTATACCCATTTCTTTTGGTTCGGCTTGTTTGGATTCAACAGTGACTAAGTGCGTTTTATAACACCCCTTACAAAAATTCTGCCTTGTCATTGGTTTAGAGCGCGTCACATGATATGTCTTAGTTTTACTAGAAACCCGGCGGCCGTGTGATAGTCGTTTGCCATGTAATAGTCGACTATTACATGGCGCGCGCAGTACCCAGACGTTTTTTTTACCCACCTCGAACCCAATCAGTTGTGCATCTGTGTATCTGAAATGCGCGTACGAACGTTACGTGTACGAGGATGATAAATAGTCTGTTGGGGTGTTATAAAAACAAATATTGACTGCTTTTACTCGTGCTATGGTTAAAACTCCGACTCCCTCGGTGATCCCCGGACCGTTCCATTTTCCCTCGGCTGCGCCTCGGGAAAATATAACGCTCCGGGGATCACCTCGGGAGTCGTCAATATTCGTCAATATTTGTATAAACCCATTGCACAACGCACAGCGCACATACACGCGCGTCTCCTGTGTCCGTCATGCTGGGTGTCAAAACGTGTACAAAAGGATGGTACACGTTTTTACGAACAATGTGCGTGTGAACACGTGTACCATCCTTTTGTGCACGTTTTGACACCCAGCATGGCGGACAGGAGACGCGCGTGTATGTGCGCTGCGCGTTGGGCAATGGGTTGTACTCATAGATATAGAATATAATACCTAGATCGGTCGCGCGTACATACGCGGGTTCTGGCATGTGCGCAGCCATTGGTACCAAGCAGTCACGTGCTGGTGGTCAAAACATTGAACGCGCACTAGACGTGACGAACGCGTTTACGTTTAAAGTGGTGTTATAGTATAGAAAAAAATTATTTTGGTTTAATTTCGTGACTTTCCTCCAGCCGAATTATTCATACAATTTAATGTAATTAGGCCTTTTAAGGCTAAATGGAAGGTTGCAAATTGCTCTGCAGCCATATGTCTCAGCAGAGAAAAGAGAAAAGGGCCCGGAGTCCTTCGTAAGCTGACATACCATAGGTAAGTAGGCCTACATGTTTATTTAATTTTTAAAATTTTAGCAATTAGCTAATTACCATTGATATGAACTCCATTTCGGTTATTTATCAGGTTTACTCTTTTCTTTTCTCCATCGTATGCTGTAATGATGATATTCATTGGGAATTTGGGTCTAATACTACTCTAGGCTTTAGTCTAGAGTGTTTATTGCACGGTAATGAATGGGTTTATACGGTGCGATAGTATTATTGGGTAGTGGTTGTGATTTTAGTCGTTTAATTAAACTCCTCTCAAGTGAAACGTACATTGTTTTGTTGAATGCTTGTAAAGAAAAACTCCATTTAAATTTTAAATAATTGTTATTTCACTCCAGATTCCCCCATGAAGACTCAAAACTGATCCGCGAGTGGGTTCATCGGATAAAAAAGATGCTCCCGAACGGTGGAAAATGGAGTCCCACTGCACAAGACCGGCTTTGCAGCGACCATTTTGCACTTTGCTGACCCTGACTGTTCACACTGTAAAATAATGGAGCAGGATTTGAAGACAAATAATTTAGATATTACCAGATTAAATGGTATCAACTCAAATTGGGGAGGGAAACCTTTGTTGTCATTATCTTCAAAACTCTATCGGCGACATCCGCTGGGTTTTTCCTGTTCGCATCATATATATTAAGGGGTTGTGTCCGACAATTCAGTCTGACGAAGTTTCAGGAGGTGCATAGCCTCGATTGATCTAATTTCGGCAGGCTTTAAGTTAGTTTTAATGGCCTTTGGCCGGCTGATGTATAATTTCTGTTGACAGTTTTTTACAACTGTTCTTGATTTTTTAGTGTATATTCCATTTTTAAATATTCTGAAATAATTGTTAACATCTGTACTTATTGTAATGCGCATCTGTACATATTTTTTTAATGAAACTTGCGCATATGAATAAATTATTAGATTAGATTAGATTAGATTAGAAATATTTATTCAGCCAACGTTAAAAAGTTAAAAACCAAAAAACATCAGAAATTGTAGTGCAACTCGGGCTCTCTAGATTTTACGCTATAACTGTAATGGTCTGCTTTATGGGTTACCCGACTCTCTTCTTGTTAAAGCTTCAACGGTTTCAAAACTCTGCTGCAAGACTTGTTACTTATATACTCGTTCACATGAACCCATTTCTAGAGCAACGTTTAGCGCAGGCCTAATTACCCTCCAAACTGTTATAATAATACCTAATTGTTTTTTTTTCTTTAATTGTATAATTCAAATGCACGGTCTACGTGCACTCTGCAGTGTTTTTATGCTACTACCGGTGAAAAATAAATGACTAGCCCGTGTTATACTTACACCTTTGTGCTTATGTTGAGTTTATGAATCTTGCTTTTTGTCATTTATCCAAGAAATGGGTCTTTAAATTGTGCCACAAACCTGTCAAATAATATAGCCCACCGTGTGATTCTCCATGTTCATCTTCAGCTGCGTTACCACCAGCACGTGACTTTTTAGCGCGTCCATGAAGAACCAGGAATTTGTGTGTACGGCTTATGGCGCGTATGTACGCGCGGCCGATCTAGGTATTATCATAGATATAGAAGGTAACGCACTGAAGATGAACATGGAGAACAGTCCTTAAACACACGGTGGGCTATGTTATTTGACAGGTTTATGGCACAATTTAAAGACCCATTTCTTGGATAAATGACAAAAAGCAAGATTCATAAACTCAACATAAGCACAAATGTGTAAGTATAACACGGGCAAGTCATTTATGTTTCACCGGTAGTAGCATAAAAACACTGCAGTGTGCACGTAGACCGTGCATAATTTGAATTATACAATTGAAGAAAAAAAAGCAATAACGTATTATTATATCAGTTTGGAGGTAATTAGGCCTGCCCTAAACGTTGCTCTAGAAATGGGTTCATGTGAACGGGTATAAGTAACAAGTCTTGCAGCAGAGTTTTGAAACCGTTGAAGCTTTAACAAGAAGAAAGTCGGGTAACCCATAAAACAGACCATTACAGTTATAATGTAAAATCTAAAGAGCTCGAGTTGCACTACAATTTCTGATGTTTTTTTTTTTTTACTTTTTAACGTTGGCTGAATAAATAATTCTAATCTAATCTTATCTAATCTAATAATTTATTCATATGCGCAAGTTTCATAAAAAAAATATGTACAGATGCGCATTACAATAGTAAAAAGTACAGATGTTAACAATTATTTCAGAATATTTAAAAATGGAATATACACTGAAAAATACAAGAACAGTAGTAAAAAACTATCAACAGAAATTATACATCAGCCGGCCAAAGGCCATTTAAACTAACATAAAGCCTGCCGAAATTAGATCAATCGAGGCTATGCACCTCCTGAAACTTCGTCAGACAGAATTGTCGGACACAACCCCTAATGATGCGAACAGGAAAAACCCAGCGGATGTCGCCGATAGAGTTTTGAAGATAATGAAAAAAAAGGTTCACCCTCCCCAATTTGAGTTGATATCATTTAATCTGGTAATATCTAAATTATTTGTCTTTAAATAATGCTCCATCATTTTACAATGTAAACAGTCAGGGTCAGCAAAGTGCAAAATGGTCGCTGCAAAGCCGGTCTTGTGCAGTGGGACTCCATTTTCTACCGTTCGGGAGCATCATTTTTATCCGATGAACCCACTCGCGCATCAGTTTTGAGTCTTCATGGGGGAATCTGGAGTGAAATAACAATTATTTTAAATTTAAATGGAGTTTTTCTTTACAAGCATTAAACAAAACAATGTACGTATCACTTGAGAGGAGTTTAATTAAACAACGACTATCGACTATCGCACCGTATAAACCCATTCATTACCGTGCAATAAACACTCTATTATTTAGCCTAGAGTAGTATAAGACCCAAAGTCCCAATGAATATCATCATTACAGCATACGATTGAGGAAAGAAAAGAGTAAACCTGATAAATAACCGAAATGGAGTTCATATCAATGGTAATTAGCTAATTGCTAAAATTTCAAAAATTAAATAAACATGAAGGCCTACTTACCTATGGTATGTCAGCTTACACAGGACTCCGGGCCCCTTTCTCTTTTCTCTGCTGAGACATATGGCTGCAGAGCAATTTGCAACCATCCATTAGCCTTAAAAGGCCTAATTACATTAAATTGTATGAATAATTCGGCTGGAGGAAAGTCACGAAATTAAACCAAAATGATTTTTGCTATACTATAACACCACTTTAAACGTAAACGCGTTCGTCACGTCTAGTGCGCGTTCAATGTTTTGACCACCAGCACGTGACCGCTTGGTACCAATGGCTGCGCACATGCCAGAACCCGCGTATGTACGCGCGGCCGATCTAGGTATTATATTATATATCTATGGGTATTATATTCTATATCTATGGTTGTGCTGCTCTTTTGAGACACGCGTGCGCCGTATTATAGTATGTGCCTTGCAGTAACTGCACTGCTGCATTATCAAAGACACGCGCACGCAATGATGTGGTACGCACCGTGCAATAGTATACAAATATTGACTGCTTCGAGTGCTTTGGTTAAAACTACGACTCCCGAGGTGATCCCCGGAGCGTTCTATTTTCCCGAGGCGCAGCCGAGGGAAAATGGAACGGTCCGGGGATCACCGGGGATAGAGCAATGGTACGTTTATTTGCTATCACGTGACGGACAATCCTCTAATCAAATGGCAAGGATCTGCTTGGGTGTTATATACAAGTTTATATCACTTGTTCATATGGATAGACCAATGAGGATCAAATATTCAAGCCTGCTTGAAGATACAAAAAATGATATCAACTCCGGCAGGAAAAGTAGGAAACTGGCCCAATGAGTATGAAACAAAACTATAGAGCTAACTGGAGGCACAAGAATCATGTCTGTCACTCCAGGGGGTGACATGTATACATCAGTAGCAACTGGGTTATGAAATGGACTCTGAATCTCAAGAGATTTCTTGTATGATTAATGGCCAGTGGAGTGCACAGCCTGCCAGATGTACAGTAGCAGGTATATGATCTTAGCATCAGGCCCTATTTTAGTGAAATTCAGTGCTGTGGTATCACAGCTGAAGAGCAGGGTTGGTAACCAATTTATTTGGGACTAGCGTCTTACTAAAAAACAATTTCACAGAGATGTACAGTTCAGTAGCAGTCGTAGTAGCAGTAGTAGCAACAGTGGTAATAGTAGTAATAGTAGTAGTAGCAGTAGCAGCAGCCAGCAGCAGCAGCAGCAGCAGCAACAGTAGTAGTAGTAGTAGTAGAAGTAGCAGTAGCAGTAGCAGTAGTAGTAGTAGTAGTAGTAGTAGTAGTAGTAGTAGTAGCACAAGCAGCAGCAGCAGTGGTAGCAGCAGCAGTAGAAGCAGCAGTGGTAGCAGCCTACCAGGTAGTGGCGATACACCAACATACAAAGCATAAAGAAAGAAATACATTTTGCAGTTATATTACACTGTATTTTGAGTAAACGTTACATGTATTTGCTGTACATAAAGCATAAAGTAGCATTCTCCACAATATCCTTTTGTATTATGTTTTTTGAACCATGCAAAATAAAGTTATTGTGTAGTTCTGCAAAAGACGAAGGGTTTACTTCAACATTCTAAATTGTTGGGTAGGTGCTTGAAAAAATCTAATAAGCCCACTGTGTGTTACTGACAAATCAAAAGATCCTACAATGCTTGCCCTCACCATCAGCTTGATACATGGACTAATCCAAAGCAACCAATGTACTCTACCTGTAGCAACCGTTGTACCAACCCAAAGCAACCAGTGTACTACACCAGTAGCACCAGCCGCTTCTTGTTACCTTAGAAGTCTAGGTAGAATCTATGTATGGGGCATTAGAAAACAAATATCAACTGCTTTTACTTATGCTACATATTACTACATCTTCTTTGGAGCACCCCTGAACATTCTATTGTCCCTCTGCTTCACCTTGGAAAATAAAATGCTCTGGAGATCACCTCAGGGTTATACAGTTTTGACCATAGCACTAAAAACAGTCACTAGTTGCATAGATGCACATAGAGGAAGGTCAAAAAAGTGTGAAGGAAAAGAGTGTGACAGTGTATCTGATGTTCATAACTAAACATATTTATCCTGCAACTATATGAATGAATGACAAGAAACGCCACATCAGCAACATTTTGCTCATAATTTTGGAATTGGGTCTGTGTATGTACTTATTTTTTATCAAAAAAAGCTTGCAACTCACTTATTTTTTTATTTTTTTTATTTAGTTAATTGCAGCCCTCCGCCAAAAGTCGAAAATGGGAGGCACAATAGCAGGAGTCGTAGATTTAGCCCAGGGGACACACTAAACTACACATGTTTAGCTGGCTATCATCACCATGGAAGTGCAGAGATTAGTACATGTTTGGAAGATTTGATTTGGACACCAGTTGACATGACATGCTATGGTTAGTACAGACCATAATCAGCTTTTTATCAAGAGGACCCTTGTGCTTAAAAAGTTTTGGAGGCACTTATACATGTTTTGATACCTTTACAATTACTTGCTTCACGCCTTTGAGTAGGAAAATATGTTTTAATTCATTTCAGATGAGGTTGTAAAATGTAACCTAGATGTGTGGTATAAATTACAATGCTCATGGAAACTTACTGTATGACCATTTTTGCCAAAGAAGAGTGAAACGGTTTTGTCAATAGGAACTACTGTTGATATTTTCAGCTGATTGCATTGTTCTCAATGCCCCACAACATGGTGCCTATGAGAGGTCAGATGCATATTATCCTGGCCGAACAGTCACACACGGAACAGTTATACAGGTAAGTCTTTTATTAAGTTTGTTGTTACTACCTAACATAGTGCTTTGGAGGAGGGTTAAGCATCAAGAAGTATATACTTATTATTCTCTTCTGAAATGTTTCGGTTAAAAATTCACCTTTGAACATCCAGCTACAGTTTTTTTTAAAGCAGTTGATTGATTTGAATTAAGCAAACATTTTAGAACATATAATTTTGTTCTAAACAAAACATGTAATTGTTATCTGGAAAATAGTAAATGGAAATATTTGTCAGAAGATTACAGTTGAAAAATGTTGGGATTGTTGAGTGAACTCTCTTGAGTTGTTATAAAGTAATGGATCATACTGAACAACCAGTCTCTCATAAGCTAATATGATTCTATCTCTTCAGATTAACTGTGGAAGAAAGTACAGTCTTAACAGCAATGAGCCGTATATGTGTGATAATGGGCAGTGGTCATTTCAGGCTAATTGTGAAGCAGGTATATACCTTACAGCATACAGTAACAATCCTATAGCAGTTTGGTTTTACACTTCACTCACCCCCTCTCAAGAGTCTCGCCCCCTCCGCTCCCTACACTCACATACACATCCCTTTTATTCTCAAAAATGCATCCTTGTAGAGCATTTTTTTTTAAATTTCCTTTGCCTCTGCACTAATTTGTTTCCCGTAGACTTTGTACACAAATTTCCATGTGGAGACCCTTTATTTTTCCCTTTTTTGTTTTGTCCTTGGTCTCCATAAGGTACTGAAAGTGATTGCACTCAATACATATGTTGCAGTCAGTCACTAAGTGGACATTCCTTCGCTCTATACACATAAGGACAATCCTATTTTTCAACACTGTAAAAAGCACTTTGTGGACGTGTGTAAGTCCACATAGTGTTTCAAGTTGCTACATTATGTGGACCTCTTTTGTTCAAGTCCACACTTCGTTTGTGGGCGTTAAAACACATTTATTCACACCGTAAATCAAAGACTTCACCCAGTTTGGACATAGTTTCATTCAACAATGTGTTCAAGTTTGTGTACAGGAAAGCAAAGCAAGGACTTCATGGGTCTGTAGAACCACTTCAATCATTTCTGTTAAAGTCCTCAGTTTCAACGTATAGACTTGCTCACGTACACACCCAACACCCCCAAGCAATCAATTGAATATTCATTTTTTTATATTGATATCGCAAAGTTTGCTGACAACAAATTGCCAAAAGAACATTAACCACTCCTTTAGGCTTATCCTCAACAGTTTTCTTAGTCTTCAAATGCCATCAGATTTGGTCAATTCTGTTAATAGGTCATTGTGTCAAATTCATGTGTATCTGCTGCATGTCCAAAGCTCTGGCTTTACCGAAAGTCATCGCATCTTACAAAAATCATTTATTTCATAGCTCAAAAGCAATTCTTATGACAGAAACTAGCATTTCTAAGAAGATATTGGTCTTTTAAGATTCTAAGTAAAAGGCAAGTCTACATATTCAACTTTTTTTGCATAAACTATTAAAGAAAAACTAGCTCAATGCAGTTTCTATGTGCTCCTTGCCCTTATAAAAATACACTTTAGCTTTACTTTACGAAAAACTGCAGTTTTATTGTAGTATTACTATAGTGCAACCACAGTTAAACTATAGTTAAACTAAAGTAAAACTGTAGTTTTATTTTGATATAGCTATAGTTCATTCTGTAGTCAAAGTACGGTGTTTTCGACACAAATGTCCCATTTACTACAGTAAAACCGCAGTATTACTTAGTTTAAACGACATTATTACTAATATTTACTTCCCATTTACTATTTTGTTACTACAGTTAAACTACAAAATTACTGTAGTCATTTTTTTACTTTAAAGGGGCACACCGGCTTTGTTGGGCTATTTGGGCTACAAAATAGGCTAAAATATGACTCCAAAGGTCTTCCAGGAATGGAGAAGAACGGTTCGTAAAATAAACCATCAAATTTTGCCATTTTCGAGTATTTTTCAAAAAGGTTTCAAAAGTCACGTGAATTATCCGAACCCAAAAAGTGGTTCGGATAAATTACGTGATCTTCGAAGTTAGTTTTACTTGCAGCCGTATAAAAGTAAATTACTAAACCAAATTTAAATCTGTTTTTCTACAATCATTCATGGGTATTTGCCCAAAAAGACTATGCAATCAGACTATTGATACAATTTGTAAATAATGATGACAAATCAAACGTAAGATTCGCATTCAGAGAGTCCGTGCAACCGAAGCGTGTTTTACGGCGCACCATCGTGGGAGCTAGCGGAACGTAAGCCTTGGGCATATCCCGTACAGCCGGTGCCGTGTCTCGGTTGGCCAGAGAGACAAACCCCGGGCATGAACTCGACAGCTTGCCGGTCTAGCCGTGAGCTTGGGTACTTGTCGGAGGGGTAAGGAGCCAGACCAACAATTACGGTTTTTTATTTACGAGGGTTTTTAGTCTTTACCCCTAGCTGTTATCCCCTAACTATTGTAACGTGTTGCCTGCGCTACACACGCGGGATTACGACGGGGATGTTTATCCCATACAGCTTGTCTACTTCTAGGATAGCTGCACAATGTCCCAGCAGTGGTTTCAGTCGTCCTTACGGGACGACGTCTTGTGGTCGCGGTGCTTTTGATGGCTTTCCCTTTGGATTTATCGTGTTTTTTTACATTTTACTTTCGTTGGACCACCTTCTGGGTGTTTTTCCTTGCGATGTTTTTGTACTGATCCTTGGATGTCGAAGAAACGTTCTCCATTGCAAGTAAATTCATCCAGTTCGTCGTACACAGAATACAGGTTGGGGTGCGTTTTACGACCACGATCGGACTTCGACTAGGACTGACGTCCGTTTATGTCTGCTTTTTATTTACACGTAAATGTGTGTTTGATGGATATGAAGTCTGAATCCTTATGCCTCACCATTGTTGTAAACAGAGCACCAGTCTAATTACAACATTGCGCAACATTGTCACGTAAACTTGACAGTTGCAACGGCTGGAAAAGCGTATAAGCTGACCTTTGACCGCGTTTTTGTTTCTTCACAGTTTTCGTTAATTACGTGATATTTTGATGATTTTTGTTTACAACAACCATCTAAATAAAAAATGTCTGTCATTCCACATCACTAAATAAGGTAAACAGTAAGCCAGCGCGCCCTTTAAAAATTAACTGCTGTACTTACTGTATTTTACTTTTAGTGTAACTATAGTTATAGCACATATTTACCACAAAATCACTGGTTATTTAATTTGTTGCTGATTTAGGTTGATCAACATCAACTCGGCCACAAAGACTAACAAAATGTTACGAACTATTGACTTGCATAAAACTGGGGAGCTATTATATATTTTCCCTTCAAACTTTCTCTTTACTAAGTTTGCAAAATGTGCACTTGCATGTTTTTAGATGACAATTTATTCTTAAAAAATCACAAGGTGTGACATGTTTTAAAGCCAATCTGTTGACCAGAAACCTGACATTTTGGTTGGTCCTAATTGGTGCAAAATGTTAAAGTATCATACATTATAAGAGGTAGCAACTGATGAAAAGGTTGGTCGGCTTAGTGTTGGACACGGCTTTGATATCAAACAAAGATTACAGATAGTTAATGAAAATACCAAGCTATCAGACTTGCTTATTTATTTCCTTTTTTGTATTTTATGCACGACAAATGTTTTTAACACATTTTTAAAATCAAGGCACTGTTTACATTTAAAATGACTGAAGTAGACAGTTCTATAGACATACAACAAAACTGCAGTTGTTTAAAATTTATGTGCACATTTCTGTGAAATACTGTGACATATTTTGGAAGGATGCCTAAAGGAGGCTAGATCAAATATATTTCACTTCTCTACGCAGACTATGACTTCTTAATGATAACAATAATGGACGTGACATTTATAAATCGCCTTTTACCAGAGGATGCAAAGCGCTGGGTTATTATTATTCCTGCTTATCAGGCTCCCATATCATTCCTAAAACCTTCTCAGCTCCCTGAGGACTATACACATAGTAACAATACACACTAAAGTTTATCTAACATTACAATGCCATGAACAAGAAAAAACTGTCTTTAAAATTTTCTGAGTTGTTCCCAAGATCATGTTTAAGGTACAAGATGTGATGATTTGTGCTAGGGGATATAGATCTAATAAATTTTGCCTAATTGCATTGCTCAGTGCTTTGAGTCTGTGTGGAAAAATATATCCACACTGACTCGGGTGGGATTCAAACCCACGACCACCTGCTTACTAGTGCAGACGCCTTGACCACTCGGTCAATGAGCAAGCATGTCTACGACGATTGGCTGATCACATCGACATGCTTGGTGACCGAGTGGTTAAAGGAGAGCTGAAGTCTATAAAAATGAGAAGGCTAAATTTCTTGTCACTTTTTAATTATATTCCACTAACAAGTGATTACCGCCAGCACGGTCATAGGCAAGACGGCTCACAAGAAGCTCCTGGCCTTACGTCACAACATTGCTCATGTTTATGCAAAAAAATCAGGTTTGGAAAATCATCAACATTTATTTAAAACTATTTTTGCAAACAAATCTTTCTGAAAAAGGGGATATTTGTGCTGCAAAAGTACATTTCCTCATTTAGAATGAAAAAAAAAAATCCATTTCACATCTCCTTCAAGGCGTCTGAATGAGTAAGCAGAAGGTCGTGGGTTGGATTCCAAACCAAGTCATTGTGGACAATTTTCTCCACAGAAACTCAAAGCACTGAGCGTACAGTGCTAACACACGTCGGGTACAGGCAAAATCCACGTCAATTCAACACACAGTTTTGATGAAACTTGACTGGTTCGTAAGAACTCACCGCATAAAAGTGTTGACCCTTTGCTGAATTAATTCTTGTAAAATTAGGCCAGGAGCATAGATCTGAAAAAAAGTTGTCGTACAACACCTACTGCATGTGCATTTAAAACTGGTGATGAAAGCTCAAAAAGTGGACGGTAGCTAGAGAAAGTGAAAAGAATTGTGGCAAATTTGATCAGGCCTACCTGGAAAAATATAGTTTCTGTCCTTGTGGGTGCATCAACTTAACACTCTGTATTCCCCCTCCCTTCACGTACAAATTGCAAAATATCACTTTTATCACCAAGTGTTGATGAATGTTTTATTCTAGATTTTAGAAACAAAAACACCATGATTCCTCGACGATGCAATTTTTGGCAGGCATGGCATTTTCAAAACTGTATTTGAAGTTGACTTTACTTAAAGTTTTCTGCTTTCCAATTATATGTAGATTACATTTAGATCAAACCGACCTCTCTTTTTTGACATTAAAGTAATAAAATAAGTGATATTTGCATGTCGTTTTTACACCTTTAAGTAGCTAAATTTATCAAAAAGCTGTAAATGAGGGCAGCAAACAAATCGTGACATGCACTGAGCAGAGCATCAATGCACAACACCAAGCAGCCGTTGGGCGGAGGAGTACATACAAAGACGTCACGGTTGTTTAGAATCTCTGGAGACAACTTTTAGCCACCGACGGCTGTTGTTCCGATTTTGCCTTGAGGCGGGTGTGAGAAGAAACGTGAAACTGCCTTTGTAAAAGAAAATCCGAGCTTTCGACAACTCTGACACGGCGTTTTCTTGGTAGATATAGGTGTATTTAAGGATTTAAAACATGTTTTAAGGATAGACTTTATATCATGGCCCACCCTCTTTAAATTCTGACAAGAAAAACTGGGCGGAAGATTGGGTAGTTGTTTGGATTGTCTGTCTTAATTGGGTAGTCGCTGCTCACTACTTACCGCCATGTCCACTGAATTTAACCATTGTGACAAGGTATGCTAATATTTAATGTGTACACAGATCCTGAAACAAGAACATTTATTACATGTACATGGGCTACATGCCCAGTGAAGAGTTTTATCACTTATGAAACATAAAAATTGCACCGTATCTACTTACCAACTATGGTCTCGATGGACTTGGCATCAAGAGACTTCTTTGTCTTTGCAGGACTGTCGTATTTTCCAGACTTGATGCCGGTCAGGGAGAGGGTGGCGAGATGTGCCTCATCCCCAAAACATGTCATGAGGTCATTTTTCAATTTTTGAGTTTTTTTGTGTGTTAGACCTCAATAACAAACATGTCTCTGGTGATGAGACCAGTGGGCATCTGTTATTTATAAATGGATAATCAATAGAATAATTTGTTGAATGGCCAATGAAAGAAAGACTTAAAGTGGCAAGTTTGAGGAACATGATTTTCATTTGAGTCATCATCAAAGGTTGACAACATTAGGGTGATTAGGGAATTAAACTGCTTGATTTTCAGCAAGGGGAATGACAGCCAATGCATTTAATCAAACACATGGAATCATGATCCTCAAAGTCTGTGTGGGCCTAAAGGAGGTCCCAACAAAATATTGAGGCAAACAAGAACAGAGACAGTTGGCGTTAAAAGTTGGGCCGGATAACTTCGAATTCTGTTGAGAAGTGTAGGCACACTCAAATATGCGTTCTTCTGGCATCTAGTGTTCAGTAATTACATGTATCTCTCACCGCGTGTTGGCTCAAGTTTAATTCTCGGATTTTCTTCGTTGTACTGTTGAATTGTTTTTACTTTAATAATGTTTATCAGTTACTATTACTTTCCCACAACATATATAATTTTCATGGTCACAAACTGCGTGAAACTTAAATAAGGGAGGAAACAAAATCCCCCTGTAAAAACTCCATATGTCTGAGACTGCAATGGTCCCGGAAGTTTGAATACGAGCGAGACTTGCACAGTCAATTTGCTACTGATGATATATCAAAACATTTACTTGCTGAAATGGGACCCATGCATATTTCAAGTTCCATTTTTAGATGAAGTTCCAGTAAACCCTTGTTGTGCCTTCAGTGCCTCGTAATCTTTGAGTGATACTCATTAATCTCTATGTGTGTGGTATAAATTAAATCTGGAGGTAATACTGAGTCTATTAATGATGTACAGATGCATCTTTCAATATTGCTTATGGAAAGCCAGCAGTGCAAAGTGAAACCTTCATTGGAGCCATTACTGGGAATGCAAGCTTAGCAGTAGATGGTGACAGAAACTCAGATTTTAATCATGGAAGTTGCACTCATGCACGTGAGTATGTCAACATAAACAATAATATGAGAGGTAACTCAATGAATCAGATGCATTAAGCCTGGTTCATACTTCATGTGTTCTTCATATAAAATGAGCATGAACAAGTTCAATATTTACAACTGGTAGCACATAATGGGTAGCACATAATGGCATTTGCAGCGTTCTCTCTGAACAGTGGATGGCTGGCCGAGGTATGGCTGGCTAGTTCAGTGTAGAAAAGCATCCCTATTTATTAAGGTGCTGGCACTCTTCCAACTGAGCTATCATTTGCCCTATGTTGGCTTTCTTCGTTTGTTTAGGGGTACCAATCAGAAGCCATACAACCATTAGCTGCCAGGGATCTCAACCAAGTTTACGATGCAACCTGGGAAGCGACAGCCAAAGATAATGCCAAATAGGAAGACACCAACATAGGGCTTAGATAGCTTAGTATGTAGCACGCTAGCCCGTTAAACAAGAGGTTGTTGGTTCAAATCCTGATCTATTGAATTTGTCTTTGTTCAATCCCAGATCATTTCACAATTTCTTTAGTCAGTTTCCCTTGTGGTCCATAACTTGATGAACAATGAGAGTATCAGTTATATGATTGATGTCATCTTAATATCAGTTGATTGAATCAAATGTGCTGGTGGCAATGTGTGTTTTATCTTACTTTATGGCAGGAAAGGCTGGAAATGAGCTATTCTGGCAGGTGGATTTACAGGGTATTTATATAATTGAATCTGTTGATATCTACGGCAGACAAGATTGCTGTGGTAAGAAACTATTTTTGCAGATTTTATGCATTCATATTGGATGAAGCGTGACCACGTGGTAGTGTTTTGCCAGTCTGAAATCGCAGACGAAGATGTACAGTATGGAGTCATAGAAGACCAGTTTGCTAACAAGTATTCTGTGCTTATAGCCTCATACTTGCATGTTTTGGCCTGCAAGCTTACGTGGGCACCATTAATGAGTTACGCAATTAATGCTCAATGTAAAATGTATTGCAGTGCACACAGACACACAACCGTTGAGCCTGACCTGCATTTAACCCTTCGCTAAATGGAGACAGGACTTAAGTTGAAAATATACAAGACAGAAAATGTTTATTAGATTTTCCTATATTGTTAGTGACTCTGTAGCAACTCTGTCTTAGATAGCTTCATAAACAGCTCTTTAAGACCTTGCAGAGTTGTGGCCGAGCGATAAAGGACTGAGTGACTCTGTTGGTATTGAACTGCTCGTCACCATTCTTTTATTTCCTTATTAAAGTTTCAAGCACTTACACTGTACTTTGCTGTAGTTTGGGCTGGATTTGTTACCAGCTCTTCTGTTACCAACATTCTTACAATGACTTTTTCCACTTCCTTCACCGTCACTTATTTAACTTAAAAACACTTAAATACATGTAGTTTTATACTTTTACTGTAATTTAAATTCTAGTCCCAAAGGTGTGCAATTGTCCTTTACTGAAGCACTTCCACAGTAAATGTAACTGTCTAACTTGATAGTTCTTGTGTCTACTTCAATGCTAATCATATTTGTTCTCTACATTCTATACAGATAATAGTATATACATGTATTCGAGCCAATGGATTTTTAAAAGAAAAAAATAGTTTGGACATACTTTTGATCACTCTGTCATGGAGTGACCACGTCGATTTGAATGTTGCTTGTTGCTTTTCTGCAGATTATGATATATACCCTTGTTCTTCTTACAGAGGAAAGACTGTCTGAAGCTTCAATACATGTATGACTCCCAGAAAGTGAAACATCAAGACTATGTGGACCTGAGAAGATCAAGGAAGCAACAGTAGTATCTCAACACCCCATTCATGTAGATTGTGCTGCAAACAATCTGTATGGACAATATATTACCATCAGGTTGCCAAACAATAAAGGAAACATGAGTTTGTGTGAGGTGGAGGTCTTTGGTTTTGGACGAGTTAGAAGTAAGGACTGTTTGCTCATTTCTTCAAAATAGTGTTATGTATTTCATTTAATCATTGCTTGTTATTAAATTTTGTTTCTAAAGATAAATTCCGAAGATAAATTATGTTACATAGGCCTATACTAGCTTGTAGTTGACAATGGAAAACAAATTGCTGTAGGAATTATTTGAAGGTTTTGATACAAAAGCAAAAGGATACAGGAAGTGTGTGTGTCTGAAAATAAACCCATAGATGTGGTTGATCTGAGGTCAGAAGATGACTAGAAACAATAAATTGTTGAAGTTTGTGGTTGCACTATTTAAGACTATAGTATTTGTAAAGGAAGGGAAATGTTAAACTCAATTTTGTGATGTACCCATTTTCCAATAGATAGATTCGTCTTGTGAGAGGGAAAAACTACAAGTTTGTAACCTCAAGTTAAAATGGTGTAAAAGTCCATTGTATTTGACAACCTTCCGAGGCAAAATTTGTCAACATCCAAAACTTCAGATAACATAATTCTGAGGAAAACATGTCTGTACATTTTTGAATGGGGACGTTATGGCTCACTCCCGACTTTCCGTGGTATTCATTAAAAACGGCCTTGAGTTTGACATTTTGACTGACGAAATATTCCCCCTTGGAAAAGACGCATTAGAAGTTGTACACAATGACGTCGTGTTTCAAATTTCGCACTGAAAAAGTCAGGAATGAACTAAATTATCTTTATTCAAAAATGTACAGACCCATTGTCACCAGATGTTTCTATACAGTGTTTTACCATCACTTAATTTGTTTACTATTTTTGCTTGTCCACTGCTTTGTGTTTACAGCATGTAAGCTCTATGATGTTCCTAATTTAAAAGTATCCCTAAGTGAAGATGAATATCTTAGAGTGGATAGAATTGTCGCTGCCAGTGTAAAGGTGTATCATAAGTGCACTGAAGGTTACACTCTACTTGGATCCCCGAACAACAAATGTAAGAAGAGAGGTGTATGGGAGAAAGCAACCCCCACTTGTGAACCAGGTACAGTTGCTTAGTTTCATTTTTATTTATTTTCTTTAATCAATTTTTATCAACTTCTGCGGTTTCTAAAAGATGTTTATCTGTTTATAGTGCAAGTTTGAGTTACATTTAACAAATTAAAGTATTTTAGGACTGCAACAGTTTTTTTTAATTATCATTGATAAATACCTCAGAGTTTATGCCACTCTGTTTAGGCTTGTGTTGCATATGAAATTTAATACGCTCTGTGAACTAGCAAGTAAATGGCCCCTGAAAAAGCATCTTGGTGTGTGATAGTTATGTATACACTGAGCATTTTGTGTGGGCAGCTGTCAAACCAACTATTTTTTTTGTGCATATTTTAGTTTTTTTCCTTTTTACGAGACACATATACCACGCACGCATATGCAATTGTATTATTTTAAGGTAACTAGTATGCACACAAAACCAATAATGCAAAGAAACAAAGCCGAACACCAACCAAAGTTGCCAATGGTAATACTCATTCTAAATATTCATAGTCGGGTTCTGGAAAATATGCATAAATAGATAATTATGTCTTGGAGATTAGGTGCCACGCAAAAATTAAACAGCTTAGAGTCAATGGCCATTGTGAGGTGAATATATTTTTTCCAGCGAAAGATAAACGACGAAAATCTTAATGGACCTCACCTTCGTCTTGGTCCATTAACAGCGGCCACCCTAGGCCACCCAGTCATCATCACACTGTAATTCATTTTTAATTTAGGGTTTTTAATTAAAAACTAAAACTAAAAACTAAAGTCTCTATATCTGTTTTTAAAACTATAATGACCATGAGTTGTTATACTTATGAAGATAACCCATCCAAAGTACACTCAATGGAAATTGAGCAAAAATCTATTAAAAATCACACAAAAAAGGATGTCAGTAATTGAAGTTGCGTAAGGTTGTAGTACTCAGGAACCAAGTGAAGACAGGTAGCAGTGCCTCTGGATGAGTGCATCTGCAGAAAGTGGATGAGTGCTTCAAAACAATACTTTGAGGAAAGTGATTTTACATAGATGTAAATAAAACCCGAAGGAGTTGTAAGATTTTGCATGGGTTTATTGATATTAAGTAAAAGGCTAAACTGTTTAACTCGCCATATTATTATTTGAAGATGAAGGATGACAATGTCTCAACCCTTGAGGGCGCTATTTATACAATAAAAGTGGCAATGGGTGCACCCACCGATCTCTAAAATACTGTGAAAAGTAAAATATCAATAATAAGAATAGGTTTTGTACAAAAGAAAATAAAAGTAAAGAAAATTATTTGTAAATAAACTTGCATTTGAAAAAAAATATTATTATTCTTTTTGGGGACCCTTATAGCTCTACAATGCTTCACGAACTGTATATTTACTTCAGTTTTTACGAATAAATTTGAAAATTCTAACCTGCTTTTCTTAGCTTTTTTATTATTAAAACAAACATTAACTTCACAGTTTGTTTGACTGATAATCCTTTGTATACATACTGCTTATTGTGGCTCAAAATGTTGCATGATAGTGCACAGAAATAACTAGATTAACACTGTTCTTTGTTGTAAATAGAAAACATGCTGTTGAAGTATTCATGAGGAAATTGTAAAAAAAATATATATATACAAAATACAGAAACAACAAACCTTTCTGTCGTTCTCTGTCGAGTAATGCTATTCAATGTTAAATGCTATCTTCTATATTTACTGCCGATCAAAAGTTTTGTTTACAGGTCCTTTTGACTTTGATGACATTGATGAGGCTGTAGAAAGGATTGGTTTTGTTTCTAGGAGTCTTGCCATCGATACTTCCGATAATACTCCAAGTAGATCTCAAGGAAGAGGCATAGATTTATCATATCGTGGAGGATACGACATCTACTTTGCTTTTGATGCCTCTGGTGGCATTGCTGACGCTCACTTTAATATGGCTCTTGATCTTGCAAAGATACTTGTTGAAAAGGTAATTCTTGTATTATTCCTAACAATGAAGCTACCATAATCATAATGACGCCCTACATTAAGGATAATTATACACTGATAATACACAATATAAACACAACAGACTTGTCTGATGTGTTCTGTCACAGCTCAAAACTGGTTTAATTGAACCCACACATAGCAAAAGGCGGGCAGTTTGCCAAAAACAAAGTTAAACCAAGAAAATTATGCAATTCATGTTTGCCTCAAGGTATATAAACAAACAAACAACGGCATGCTTGCCCACCATGACACACGGAGCTGGTCCATAAATACACCACAAACACACGGGCAACGAGCGGCCCACATAAAATCACGGGCAACAAGCGGCCCACATAAAATCACGGGCAACGGGCGGCCCACATAAACGGGCAACGAGCGGTTCACGGGCAACGAGCGGCCCACATAAAATCACGGGCAACAAGCGGCCCACATAAAATCACGGGCAACGGGCGGCCCACATAAACGGACAACGAGCGGTTCAAGGGCAACGAGCGGCCCACATAAAATCACTGGGTTGATCAAACCCTTACAAATTATCTTAACAGCCGGAAAATTAGCCCCGTCTGAACCGACGGGTGCTAGCATGCGTACAGTTTCGGCTGTACTCAGTATAACAATTAGTGGTAAATATTACCAAATGAGGCAATGTAAGACCTAATCCCATACAAAATCAGGCTTCTTAGCTTACAGGGTGAAATATATGCACTGATGCTATTATATTAGTATAAATACTTGCATATTATTAATATTAACAATGTTCAAATTATTTTAACATTATTAGGCACTTTATCAATATGATTGTTATGACTATTATCTTTATTAGTCTTTGTGATTTATGTCACTGTGAGTTGTAACTCCTTCGGTGGTCCTTTTTCTCTATGGTATATCATATGTATTAAGTTAGCATTTGTATTCAGAACGAAAGAGCGCACCAGGCATGTGCAGGTATTTTGCGTTTATGTTCAGTGTGAGAAACACGCTGTACGTCCATACACACAGATTCACGATTAATTCCTCATGAAACAATGTCTGTCTGTGAAATAATGGTGTTCCACAAATGAAACAAAGTGTACGAGGTACGGGTTATTAGTAGCTTTTTGAAAGAAAAAAAATTCCAGGTATGTAATTAATTTTGTGTCTCCCTAATTGTCCCCCTTTTTTGGTGTTTCTCTACCCCCCTACAAAAGAAAATGGGGCGTGCGACCCAACGCCCCCCCCCCCCCCGATCCGTGCCTGGTCCTGGTCCATTGGTTTGTACAGGTCTCTGCAATACTGAGCCCAGTAGGTCTTGATAACTTCTCCCTTTGTTGGTGCGTTACCCTTACTCTTATTGATCATATCATTCTGGGATGACCGGTCTGAAGTCAACTCCCTGACCACTTCGTGTTAATTCTTTGAGTTGTTGCGGCAGCTTTCCATCGCTATGCACTTCGGTGTAGCTCATCTCATCTCTTCTGGTTTTCCAAGTCATTACTTTATTAAGCCGTGCTCATTTCTGATGATCTCCTCATTTCTTTGCCTTTCTCCATTGTTCGAACACTTCCTGCGTTTCCGTTGTCAACCACTCTGCTGCTCGACTCTCATCCTTCTTGGGAAGTGTACGCTCACTGCTGTTTGCACTTCCTCTTTTATCCTTTCCCATGGCTCGTTTGGTGCTACTTCTTCGTCGGCTAGCTGAAGGGGTGGTATGGAATAGTTGCTCATATCTGCCACCATTTGGTCCGGAATGCAAACTACGTCACAACGAACTGGACTCGAGTCTCAACCTTGACTTGCAAAGTAGCCTGGGGGGGGGGGTCACTTCCACAGTCCTCACTCGGTCTTGTTCTCACGTCCTCTCACGGGCTAGTCCTTGTGTACAGTCAAGGCTCGTCAATAATGCCAGATCCCTGCCTGATCGGATATTGCCAGATGTACCTTTTACCTCGCATTCATTTCACACGGAGATTAGCAGTCAACTTACACCTACATGCACACATAATTACATAATGAATTACAACAAACCGAATATTACATTTTGTACTAACATGGTGCACACGCTGCATGCAGACGATCGAAAGTACAAGCTTACGAATTCCATCACCTCGAACCAATCGTACCAAACATAATAATGGAAGCTTACGTCACAGCACGTTTATCAAAATGAAATCATGGGGCTTGTAAAAGCAGCGCACAGGCCAGTCCAGAAGCCCTTTATAGCAGAGTTGAGTGGCACATTCCTGGCGAATGAGGACTACAACAAAGCGGTGAAATAAAGCTGCGATGTTTATGTGGAGTGCATACAGTGGCAAACAAGGACTCGACGATGAAAGTTCGATTTGGGTCAAGTATGAAAGCAACCTCACTTCTCTTTTGTCCTGACTCTCTTCCCGAGAAGAACACTGTGCTTCCCTCATTTTGATGTGAACGTTCTTGCCCCAGCAACCATTCTTCAGCTACCTTCACCCCGCACCTTTCCGTCTCGGATAGTTTAGTGTCAAATTTCTGTTGTGAGCCCCCTTCACATTCCACGGTGCGCAAATGATGTCATGACGCAGAGAATTGTTGCTCCTGTATATCCCCGGCACATCGGCTGCGGGACTTCCCTGAGAGGGATCTGGTCCTGCACAGTCGACAGCAAAACACCGGGGCGTACCCCTCCCCTCCCTCTTTAAAACTATGTTTTCACACTTGTTGTGGTTATTAAGTTTTCAATTATTCAGTATTATTACTACCATTATTAATAATTTTATCTGTCACTCAGAACTCTCGGTTCCTTGTATTTTAAATTGTTTCATGTCCATTCCTTTTGCAAATCCGACAGCCACTCTAAACCAACGGTGGGGACGATCAAGGTAATGTATCCCTAGGGATACACCACTCATGTTACCCTCATGCGCTGTGCGTCATCGTAGTGCGTACGCTATAAAATAAATATACACGCTAAGCAATGCACGTCCTTTTTGTGGATAACGCATACGCGATACCCGTGTACATGTATTTTCATTTTTACACGTTGCGCACTTTGCATTACGTACACTGCATAACATGGACACGTTGATTTCTCTGTGGCCTTGACCATGTAACATGCGTCTTTGCATCACATGACGTGAGTCGTTCTTGACCAATATATATTCACAATCTGTTACAGTGGTATAACCATTGATCTCTATTATATTGTCAATACAATAGAGGTCAATGAGTATAACAAAGGCGCATGTATCATGGCTAGGGCCAGAAATCCATGATCTGCCCGCCGTCGTGCGTTGTGTGTATTGCAACGCGTAAAATTAAAACACGCGTATTGCGAACTGCATTATCCGTAAGAAGGATGTGCATTGCTTAGTATGCATTCATATTTTTAAGGATTGCGAACTAGCCCTACACATTATGCATATTGCATGAGGGGGTTACATTACCTTGACCTTTCCCACTTCTTGGTAGTCTCCAGTGCCTTTTACAGTTACAAAACGCCCGGGTTCGAGGTAACAGTGAAACATTGTTTTTATTTCACTGACCGTTCCGCCATTGTTGTTTACAAATGATATCGTGATCGCGACTGTTCATTTGTTTGTTAAACTGGGCCAACTACGTCGCAATATGTTTAAAGATGACAACATATCGCCTCCACAGTAGAGGAATCTCTTACCGTGGTTACAACAATATTGATGCATGCTTTGATGTGGCTCATGGGTTTTGTACACACTCGGGTTCCATTTGCCTCCACTGAGGCAGAAATTTGATTTCAAAATAGCTTTTGCAGATGAGGGTGGACAGTTTCCTTAAATTATCCTACTTTTTTTATAGATTGGTGTAAATAGAACCCGATATGCAGCCTGTATATATGCAAGAGCTGCATTACATTCACTTCTTATTTCTGAAGAACAAAATTCAGTAGAAGATGTCCAAATTCGAATTGATGCCCTTGCTGATGCACGTGATGAAATAGGTAAAAGTTGAATTGGTTTTTACGCAAGTCATATTGTATCAAACTATGTAGGTCTATCTAACAAGAATTGGGCAATAATTGTACGAGGAGCCGTTCTTCAATACTGGTACGGGCTGGTGGCTCGCCTCTGTTATGGACCGATATGCCAGCCAAACCAAAGTCACTGCTAGAAATTGAAGATCAACTCGTCACACTTTTGTTGCCATTAATATATGCCTTTAAGGGAGAAATCAATCATTTAAGTTAATCAGCAATTGGCGGCATAAAGCTATGCTTTTTTATTGGCTTAGTTTGTCATGATTTTCCGAATGTTTTGTTTAAATTCTCAATTAGAATGGAGGGGATCTTAGGTAAGCATTTTGGGTAAAGTTTTAATGTCTAGGTCATGTCTAGTTTGATTTGAGCAGTTTCAGAACAAGAAGTGACTTTAACTTTCAGCTGGCATGCTTTCAACTTGATGTTTTTAGCAAGATGTATGCCTTTTGTGTATTGGACTTCTACCAGTGATCTGATATCACGCATGGAACAAAGAAATGCCTGGGGCGCGTTATTGGCATCCATGACCAGAAAAATTCGTTGAAATTTGAAATTTTTGCCAAATTCTCGAAAAACAAAAGGTAACTTTTTTTTCAAATCTTGACCACTAAAGTCGCAAAAAAAAAAATAAATAAATAAATAATTAAATAAAAATAATAAAAAGTTGTGAAAGTCAGAAATAATGATTTCCTAGGTATTGCTGGTCAAAATATAATCTCTTTTGAAACTGAATGTAATTGGCAAACAGACAGACTAGGGGAAACCTCCAGCTAGTGTAGCAATGTGAACGGAAGGGTTGAATAATAGGCCAGACTGATAACATCTACCATGAATATTGAAGTTTTGTTTGATAAATTGGCACGAGGGCTACTGTACTGACTTTCGGAATGAGCACATTTCCTCCCTCTTTAAAACTATGTTTTCACACTTGTTGTGGTTATTAAGTTTTCAATTATTCAGTATTATTACTACCGTTATTAATAATTTTATCTGTCACTCAGAACTCTCGGTTCCTTGTATTTTAAATTGTTTCATGTCCATTCCTTTTGCAAATCAGACAGACTAGGGGAAACCTCCAGCTAGTGTAGCAATGTGAACGGAAGGGTTGAATAATAGGCCAGACTGATAACATCTACCATGAATATTGAAGTTTTGTTTGATAAATTGGCACGAGGGCTACTGTACTGACTTTCGGAATGAGCACATTTCCTCAATCGTTTATTTTTTCTCCGTTATTATTTCTTTGTCCACCCAAAGCCCCGACGGCTGAAATTTGGCAACACATTATTTTATGGAGAGTGGATCCTTCCCTAACATCTACCTCTTAAGCTATGATTCGGAGGGGGGGGGGGGGGGTTTCAGTTGTTGAAGTTACTTTCTGCTTTTGTTTTACATTTTTGTTCAAATATTGTAAACATCACCTTTTAAATAAGATCAAAAAGTAGGAAAAGGGTGATGGGAGGAAACTGTTTCCTTTTAGCTTTTTGAATGTATTCTTTTTTGCAAATCCCCATTGCCTGATGGGTATAAAAACAGGTATCCTATTTTGTCAACAGGAACAGGAACTGCAACCGGCAAAGCACTTCAATTTATCCACACTGATATGATTCCTCTGTCTGAGAGGTACCTTCAACGTCCTTCTGCTAAAAAAGTTCTCTTTCTCTTCTCTGACGGTATGCCTTACACCGATGTACATTTAGCGCTGTATACTCAGTACTTTCCCGTGTCCTGTGAAAAATATTCTGCCTCGATCATCGAAAAATTCAAATCTTTAAACTTATACTTGCAGTATTACATTTAAGACCCTTCTCCCGAGTTTGTGTGCATGTAAGTTTAGTGTAAGGTAGGCCAATACATAAAGTTCAGTAAACCCCTCCCTCCCACAGCATTGATGCCTGGCTCAGAGTAGCTGTTCGGTGAGTAGTTTTATATACACGATATCTTTCCTGATCTACGGAGCCCCTAAAGGGACAGGTGAAAAAAATTGAAAAGGTAAAACAAAAGTTCAATATTATTTCGCTCCGTCGAAATAATATTTCGTTCCCTCGAAATACTAATTCGTTCCCTCGAAATACTAATTCGTTCCCTCGAATTAGTATTTCGTTCCCTCAAAATTTTTATTTCGAGGGAACGAAATAGATTACTTCGATCGAACGAATTAATTTATTTCGTTCCCTCGAAATCATTTTGTTCCCTCGAAATCATTTCGTTCCCTCGGAGTCATTTCGTTCCCTCGAATTTATTTCGTTACCACGAATTATTATTTCATTCCCATGAAATCATTTAACTGCTACGGAGTCCATGAAATGCCGTTGCGCCACGTTCAACCTGCCCTGCTTGATTATTGTTAATTGATAATGATATTCAAACGTAATAATTGTTCAACTTTATACAAACATTTCATTTCTGTTATTTAAAGCGTCTTACCTTGAACACGATCAACCCAAATGACATCTGATCGGGGAACACACGTGCAGCCACGCAGTTCAGTAGTTCAGTAGGAACTCATAAATGCTATTTCGTGGGAACGCAATAACACTTCAATATTGTTTTCTCTTACATGTCTCCTTACTGGCTCCTTACTGGCTCATTATTAAGGCCTCATCTGAATATAATACTGAGATAAATGAAACGGCATTTCATGGACTCCTTAGCAGTTAAAGGATTTCGAACGAAATAATAATTCGTGGTAACAAAATGATTTCGAGGGAACGAAATGATTTTGAGGGGACGTAATGATTTCGAGCGAACGAAATGATTTCGAGGAAACGAAATAAATTAATTCGTTCCCTCGAAATAATCTATTTCGTTCCCTTTAGGGGCTCCGTACTGATCCACTGGGCATACTGTGAAAAAAAATACACTTGTTCGTATTGACCCACATTGACAACTCAAAGAACTGATAAACGTATGCACTAAATTTACTGTACACATGTACTGCGACCAACACAAGAATAAAACGATAAAACAGAGTTGTTATTTTTGCTCAAACTGCTTTTCATTCAAACGGAAGTTCGGCTTTGCCTGAACTTGAACAAAACCTATAAATCCTGCAGTGCACGAGAGTCCATTTTGGACAATAGAACAACATATTAACAGCTTGCAACTGGCGGCTTATCTCCTCAATATACTGGCCATGTACCCATAAATAAACTAATTGATAGCAATCCTACAGTCTTTCAGATGGTCTGGGACTGTATTTCACCCTTCCAGGGACAGATCGATGAATATTAGGGCGGGTGGGGTCAGGTTTTCTTTGTGCCGATTATGGCCTATTTTACGTTTTTTTTTTCCTCGCTAGTTACAACTAATCTGACGAACAAATACTCCTGCCGTGTCTGTAAGACCGTTCATGATCTCGCCTTGCTTGCGACATGATAACAATGTCAAAAGCTAATACTTGACACCGAATACAGTTGTTTTCCAGTGAAGGCAGATTAGAGTGTTTGTCAGATTAGCGGAAGAATAATACCATAGATCAAAGAAGTAAACATAGAAACCAGATTTATTAGTCATCAGATAATCTATTGAACTCAATAAAACTGTATTAGGCATAGCATAATGAATTGGCAGTGGAATACTTACAGGGGGAAAACAAAGAAGTGAACAAAAAAGTAAAAAATTATTTGGAAACCTAAAAAAAACAAAAACAAAAAAAACAAAAACCAAAGAGGGAAACCACTGTCTCTTTGGCCAGTTGACCAGTGGCAGTTCTAAACATTGTAGCAGGAAAATGACCTTGCTCTGGCCACTCAAACTGTAGATTATGTTTCTCAAGCGTATTTTCTTAGAAGTCAAGGAAAATGGGTTTACAACTAAATTCATACGCAGAGTAATTAAGAAAAACGCGTAATTAGCCAGTTGCTTCCTAGTAACGATACGCCCTATAAGGGCAGGTTTGTCCTAGAACAATGTCCCAAACAAACGAGCAAGCTTCTTCCCTCATTTAAAAGGTCAAGTCGGCGTACACCATGGCAGCTTGCCAAGGCCTGTAAAAAGTCAAGCAGGGCTGTACAAGGCATATTACACAGTAAATAAATAAATTAATTTGGGTTTGAACAAAGAAAAACTGACTGGATCGGGACTTGAACCAACGACCTCCGGATTAACGTACCGGCCCTCTACCAATGAGCTACCCACCGCTATGTTGGAGGTCTCTCTATTAGTCAGTATCTTTGTTCGGGGCTGCCAGTCAGGAACCATTCAACCGTTAACTGCCGTGTAGCCAGGGATCACACCCAAGTTTACGATACAACCTGGGAAGCGGCAGCCACGGGATCACCTTAAGGGGATGCGACTTTTTAATAATATATATCAAGTAATAAACCACAAGGGAAACTGACTGGGAAAATGTTTAATTAATTTGGGTTTGAACAAAGAAAAACAGACTGGAGAGGGACTTGAACCAACGACCTCCGGATTAAAGTACCGGTGCTCTACCAACTGAGCTATCCAGTCCTATGTTGGCTATGTATAGGAACATGATCAAAAATGAGGCACGATCCCGAAAAATACGCCAGGCACATCCAGTGCAACACTGGCGGGAAGTATTGCCTTACAATGTATCTATAACTTACTCTTAATTAAATATCTACTTGACAAAACAGCAACAACTGGTATTTGCAGAAATTAATTTAAAATGTCTTCAATCAACGAGGAAATTTTGTGTACATGAGATTAAACAGATTTTAATTCTGTAAAAATAATCAGTTTGACTACCATTCTCCGGTGCTTTTCAAAAAGATTCGCGTCAAGCCCTGTTACGTCATCACTTATATGGGAGCAACGTTAAAGCAGCTTTGTTGCAGTTTGGGGGTATTTCTAGTTTTTAAACTAACTTGGAGCCTACTCCTTTATCAATAGTCATGAACAATTCAGAAGTGTATAAATATTAAAAGTACTTTTTAAATGAAACAAACACATTATAAAGAAGTTTAAATAGCATTCCGGTTAAAAAGTGTTCACTTGTATAGTTATTTAAAAAGGTGACGTGCAGGGGTGTTACAGTTTATAGCTGCAAAAAAGGGACTGTTACAACAAATCTGGCACGTGATTTGTGATTTGTAATATCTTTGGATAAGAAATAAACTATGACGTCATGATAAACTATGACGTTCATTATATTTCAAATAGGGTTTAATCAAAGATTCTTTTTTCCATAAATTCAAATCTTTAGATCTACATGTATTCAATGCTTAATTTTAAACCTTTTATAACTTTTCACGAAAGGGCGCATGTAAAGAATAATGACGTAGTTACTCTTTAAATTTTGGGTCAAACTTTATTTCATGAAGAGAAACCATGCCCAAAACCCAGACCATACTGATTGAAAACCCTCAGAAAAGAACCATGAATTTGTTTTTCAATTCAACTTTCGGTTTCGACAAGTTGTTGGTCAGTTTTGGTCTACTCTTTGCTACTTTATTAAGGTAGGTTAATTCCTTTGATGAGACGTATAGATTGGGGGTATAGTTTAGGAGATATATTTTCTAATTATTTTAAAAACATTGAATTACTGTAAATCGATACCTGATTACGTCATGACAAAGTCACTTTACAGATGTCTTTTGCTTTAGCAGATCTAACTATGTAAAGTTTTAAGTTGATAGAAATTTGGAAAGTGTGTGTTTGTTAGCAGACAACGAATGCTCACATTTTGGAGTTTTGTGTGGCACGTGACAAACAGCTTAACGCCAAATCAGTGGAGCATTAACAACCAGCAAAAGTGCTTTCTGCACTACATACAGTTTGGATGTGGGTCAATACATAACTGGTCTTTAACTTCCGATTTCGACTAGAAGTTAAGGTCAAATTGATATTACACTGAAAAGGTTTGAGCAAGTTCGAAGTCTTGCAATCTGATGTAAAATTTGGGATGAACTGATAAGTAGTTCTTGAGATATGATTTTGTTTCAACTTTTGGTTTAAAACAGAAGTCAAGGTCAAATGAGGTCTTTGGCACGTTCAGTTTGTAAAGACCGTTCCGATGATGTTACCTTTTTACATGTTTCCCAAGTCTTGATCTATCAGATGCTCAATTATCGACATCATAGCTTTCTAGAAGAAAAACTAAAGAAGAAACTAGACATAAGTTCCAGAATGACTTTGCTAAGACTTTGCTTTGTGTCAGGCCACAAAGCATTTTTTTTTGCATTTATACCATGGGTCCCTTTGGTTAGTAAGCAGTTTGCAACAGCTTATACAGTTTTTCATAAGTTGTTGTGGAAAAAGTGTTTTTTGTGTTCGATTGGGCAGAACTGATGGAAAGTAAAAATAAAGTTTGGTAATCATATCTTCTTTGGAAATATTTGATAAACACGAAGTAATTTTTTGTTTTACCTGAAATGAAGTCACACTGGGTTACTCTTTGTGTAAGATTTGTACAGAACTTCAAAAGATAAAATATGGTGCGAAGATCATGTATGTAACAAAAATGGCCCTCAACTAGATTGTAAGGTTATTTTTCTTTACCATTACAAAAATATAATAACAACAATTTACAAAACACTAATTTTGACAAATATTCTACCTACGGATATTTCAGGCCACACTAACGAGGGAGCTAGTGAAGCTGCTCCTAAAAACCAAGCTAAGATACTTCGAGATGATTACAAAGTTCAAATTTACTGCATCGGAGTGACCCATGAAGTAGACATATCCGAGCTACAAGACATAGCATCAAAGCCACTCAGTGAACACTTGTTTCTAATTGCCGACTACAGAGAGCTCAATCTGCTAGCCCAGACAATAACAAAACAAAAACTAGGTAGGTTAACATATGACACTTAAATTGTCCTTATGCATGTGGAACTTCTACACACAATCGGACGAGCAATAATCTTTTAGAATTGAAAGTGATTTTAAGCAGTGGGAAGTTCCTGAGACTATTCAATTCGCATGATGAAAAATGTTAGACCACAAGATTAATACAGTTACAGTGACTCGACACAGAAGGGTAATGATATTGTTATTATCAAGAATATTCATAACTGTCACCACATTAAAAGAGAGTTGTGACAATTATGGTCTGAAGATAGACATAATCATGTAACAGCCTTTTCAGCTTAAACTGTTTGAAGATTGATTAATTACAGATTATTCTAAATGTGGTTACAATGGCGGTCCACAAAGAGCAGTACAATCCAAGGGAAGAATAGCAGGTGGAGAGGATGCGCCATTATATAAATGGCCTTGGCAAGTCGCCCTGTACCATGAAGTCAACGGACAGGTACATTCTAACATAGAGCCAGTTTTGGGAAAACTGGATATCTTAAAATTCCTAGCTAGGTAGCAATATTAAAAACTTTTGACAGGTTTGTTTAAGGAAAGGTCCAGCCACAGTTGTGAAAAATTATCCATACAGAGTGACCTTAAGTTTGTTAATCCAACTTCAATGCCAAACTAGATACAAATTATAACTTAATGAACAGTTACATGTAAATCACTTTGCAATTGCAAACTTAAAACCATCAATAAGAATAATAACACTGTTAGTTACCGGCCACATAGGAAAATTAGATTTTTCTTTTGCATGCTGGAATAGTGCGAAATAATAGAAAAGGGTCATGGTTATGAGTGCCGGTATTCACCAATGTTGACACTCATGAGCATTAACATTATAACCCTGGTAACTGAGTCATTTATTTCATTCCTTTAAACCATCTCAGTCACTAAGGAGTATACACCGAGTGTTGCCTAGTATGTAGCACACGAAGCTTAAACAATCACAAGACCATCCTGGCCTCACACAGGTTCCCATTTACACTGGGTGAAGTGAAGCTATTTGGTCGAGGACTCAAGAGTCATGGATTTCATTCAACTCACACCCTGAAGAATTAGATACCGGAACTTAAGTCCGGTGCAATAGACCGCTCAACCATGACATGCCTTTAAGGTTACTGAACTTCTTAACAGGGGTATTTATAACTTTATTTGTGTCTTACAAATGACATATTATGACACAATAATATATATTTCGACTAAAAAAGAAACACTATCACGCTCAAACACGCACGCAAGTGGGTAAACACCTGTAATCGGGAACCACCTATTGTCCATCTTTTGTCTCAAATTTTTGTTTTTTTTACACAATTTCCAACTGGGGACGTTTACTCAGCCGGGGACCCTTTTGTCCTCTTTTATTATAGGTCCCCGGTTTTAATGTATATACAAACTCAGACACACACAAAACAAAATGGGAATGTGTGTACATGATCTACTGCAATATATCATAATTGATTTAAATAAACATGTGGTTTGGGCTATTGTTGGAAAATGTTGGAAAATGTATGTATGCTACATTGGATTTAAGTTCTGGTGACAAAGCCAACATAATGCGGTCTGAATAATGTGTGACAACAAACAGTTCTTGTGATTGAGCTTCAGTGAGCGATCACACGCTGCATACAAGTAACTCTCAAGGTGAGATGCTTTAAAAGATAAAAACACTGGACCAGTCACTCATGTAGGGTTCCAATCGTATAAATCCTTGTTGTGCATTATACTGCCATGACTGCATGTCCATTGTTTCTATGTTTTATAGCTGAAGTGTAACAATCAACAAAGAGTTATGTTTATTTGTCTTTTTACAGAAAGTGTTATTATGTGGTGGCACCCTCATTGCATCGAATTGGGTTCTTACTGCAGCTCAGTGCCTAATAAAGCCCTGGAATGAGATATGGGTGTATGCAGGTAACTGTACTTTTGAAACATATTATGATGTTTTCAGAAGCTTATTTCTTTGCATCACATAAACAGTTTTTAGGTTTGGATTGGCAGTATGTTTTCTTTTATCAAGGTCACCAAAAATTTAGAATGATAAAAACAATGGCAGAACTCAGCTGATTTTACTTGTTTTGCATTGGATGACGGTTCGCGCATACCCCATGTCAAAAGAGGTTATTGTGAAGACTGCATCTACAAGTAAATCGTCTTAACATCCAGTGACACAAGAAGAAAAGTAGGTATTTGGGTTTTGAGAAAAACAAGTAAATATTGAAAGTTCAATGAAATCAAATGCGTAAATATGGACACAAAAATATTAAATGTAGCCTTACAATATGTCTTAATTGAACTTCCGGTTTGTACGGGAAGGAAGGTCAAACCAGGTAACAAACAAATGGTCACAGAAAGAATGTTCACCAGCGAACTCTTACAGCCAATGTGATTAATATAGGTATAAACATAAAAAGGATTGTCCACATAAGAACAAAGCTATGAAGTTACGATAACCTGTGACTTCAGGCAAAGTTTCTTTTTTCCAAAAATTCAGATATTTAGAATTAGTCATTATTAATTGTACGTCTATACATAGTTTTAACCCTTTTGAACTTGCAACAGGTTTCAAGTTGCAAGTCAAACTCTATTCATACAGAGAAACCATGTCCAAATTCCAGATAATACTGTTTGCAGACTTTCAGAAAAGACCAAGAATTTCTGTTTTCCACCTTGATTTCCGGTTTTAACCGGAAGACAAGGTCAATTTTCGGCAATCTCTTTTAAGATTTAATGAACAAGGTTATAATTCCTTTTTAAAAGATAAATTGTCAAAATAGCTAGTGAAGTTCAGGAGATATGATTTTTCAAAATATTTAATTTCGAATTAATGTTAATCGACACCCGATTACTTCATGATGACTTCACTACAGAGATGCCATGTGCTATTGCATGCATATAACTATAATGTGAAGTTTGAAGTTTATGAAATTGTGAAAAGTGTGTTTTTGTTAGAAGACAAGTTAATGCTAAGGAGTTTTGCATGGCAGCTGAAAAACAGCCTAATGCCACATCAGGCTTCGTGCTGCATGCTCAATGGAGACTACAATGCATTGTACAATGCACGTGTACATGTATTATTACACTATCGTGCATTATCAAAGTGGGTCATCGTGCGCTTTAACGTATGGTTTTGACCGGATGCAATAATAATAATAATAATAATAACAAAAATAATAGCAAAAAAAAACTAGCGTTTAGTTTAGGAGTGAACAAAATCCATTTTCTCCAACTTCTAATTTGAACTGAAGGTCAAGGTCAAGAGTCTTTTGAGCCCTTTTTGAGGACGTAGTTATGAAATAAATCCAAACTGTGCTAAAGGAGTTATGATTTGTTTTCAAATTATAACTTTGATATTTCGTTTTGAACCGGAAGTCAAGGTCAATTTGGGTCGCATTCTGCTTATTAATGCTTAAGTTGTTACATACTTTACAAATGGTGTAAAGATCGAAAAAAAAAACTCTATGTGTAGTTCAGAAGTTTTGTTTTTTTGAAACATGAAATTTCACTTTCCAGTTTGAACTAGAAGTCAGCACTTTGTATCGTTTCTTAAGTCTTATGAGCCCTCCCTGATGACGTATAGATGATAAAAATCCAATGTGTGGTTAAGGAGTTATGATTTTCTTTTAATTAGGTGTTCGGGCTTTAGCCGAACACCTATTGTTATTGTTCGAGTTTTTTTTAGGTGTTCGTGCAACATGTGCACGAACACCTCTTGTAATCGTTCTGTTTTTTAGGTGTTCGTGCAATATGTGCACGACACTTCTTGTTTTTTTGTTCTGGTTTTTTTCTAGGTGTTCGTGCAATATGTGCACGAGCACCTCTGGTTATTGTTCTGTTTTTAGGTGTTCGTGCAAATTGTGCACAAACACCTATTGTTATTGTTCTGTTTTTAGGTGTTCGTGCAACATGTGCACGAACACCTCTTGTTTTTGTTCTGTTTTTTAGGTGTTCGTACAATATGTGCACGAACATCTATTGTTATTGTTCTGTTTTTAGGTGTTCGTGCAATATGTGCACGAACACCTCTTGTTTTTGTTCTGTTTTTTTTAGGTGTTCGTGCAACATGTGCACGAACACCTCTTGTTATTGTTCCGGTTTTTTTCTTCTCCATCTTCTTCTTCTTCTTCTTCCACGGAACTCTTCTCTACAGCATAACTCAATATTGAAACTGAATTGAACCTTGAAACTTATCAGACAATTGAACCTTAATACGAAGACGGCACAGAATTGATGACGTCATGATGACGTCATCAGGTGTCGAATTACAAGGTTTTCAAAGTTGAAAACTTACCATTTGCTAGTCGTTGTATCTTCGTGAATTTTAAAGCTATGATGCTCATAATTGGGCATCTGATAGATCAATACTTCGGCCACATTTGAAAAGTTAACGCAAAAGTCGTATGACCTTTACTTCCGGTCGTACCGAAAGGTCAAAGTCTGCCTTTGTGTTTTTTCAATTTTTGGTAATAACTCAAGATTGAAATTGAATTTAACATTGAAACTCATCAGACATCTGAACCTCATTATCAAGACCACACAAACTTGATGATGTCATGATGATGTCATTGGTATTGAATTACAATAAATCAAAGTTTATTATTTAAAAAAGATCATAACTCATGAACCACATGTTGGATTTAGACAATCTACATATCATCGGACAGGTCGATAAAAGATCAACAAATGCTGCACAAAACGTGACCCCATTTGACCTTGACTTCCGGTTCAAACCGGAATTTGAATTTTTTTTAAAATTTTGATCTAAAAAACTACGTTATATTTAAACATAAATTTTGCATCACGTTATAGATGAGTAATCCTGCTCAAACTTTTGCACAGAGATGATAACATTTTTGTCTTTGCATCGGGTCGAAACTGGACGTCAAAGCGAACAAGTCTGTTGAACCACGTTGTATGACAACACGATAATGTAGACCTACACGCCAATACAATGTACGCCTAACCTATACATGTACATGTACAGCCACGTGTGCACTGCACGTGTAGTATTGAGTACTGAACAGCTATACTATGCAGTCAGTCCGCCCTGCACACAATATCCGTTCTGCAACGTATGCACTAGTTTCGGAGCTTGACCTCTCCATGAATATTTAATGAGCATGGTGTAGTCTCAGGAATTATCAATTTCTTGTGATCAAAGTAATTTTCTGCCAAAATATTTACAGATTTATAGAGATGAATAACCGACCTTCAATCCAGTTGTACAATTTAATGATTTTGTTGTCAATTACTAGTTCTAAAATTGACTCAAACATTTTGCTTCAAAACGAAACAGTTTGCCTCGTAAAACATGGTACTTACTACTAATTTTCAATGTTACCACAATGTATCGTTGGACGTGCCGAATAGATAAGGTTATATTCCATCTAAATGTTGTACATTTTACATTTGATTTCATTTAGCTGAGTCAGAGCGCTCGTTTTGCCAACACTTCTCACAATTTAACGTTAACGTCTGTAGGTGAATATGCCGCCATGGTCCCTTAGGAATTTCCTGATCGCTGATTGGTCAACCGCGAAACGTCACACTCATCCACTGTCCATACTCGGATGTACTTGTAAACAAAGTGCGTGGCCCCTGTTACCAATTGTTTTGTTGGGTTCTTTGGGGAAAATTTCAAACTGAAGGATTGGTGGCCTAAACACATTTGTTTAGACGATTTGGGGTACTTGGAGAACAAAGGATATAATTTAAAAGGGGGTGATGGTCTGAATAATTAATAAATTGTGGAACAAAAGGTTAAATTTGGAAGGTCAGTTGCAAATTTCAAGTTAAAAAATGTTTACTACTTGTTTATTCAGAAATTTATATACTTTTATTCCAGAAGAATTTGTATAGAACAATTAATGATAGTTCGTGTAATATTTTTGATCAAGTATACGTCCTCAGAAAAAGCTCCTAAGACTTAACAAACGATACACAGTGTAACCTCATTTAACCCTGACCTCCGGTTCAAACCGGAAGCTAAACATTAATGTTAAAAAAAAAAACATATTCAAAGTACACGTTTTTTGTTTTAAACAATATTTACATCATTGGGAAAGTATTTATCAACTTAAGAAATGACACACAGAATGCGACCCAATTTGACTTTGACTTCCGGTTCAAACCTGATGATCAAATTCAATATTTGAAATAATCATAACTCCTGCACCACACATTGGATTTTTATTAACTACACGGCATTACAAAGGGCACAAATCAGGTTGATAAAATGAAATATTGTCCAATCATAATTTGATGACATCGATCACGAACACCGTGTTTTTGTAGCAAACAAAAATTCAATTTCTATTTTTTTTCTTCTCCATCTTCTTCTAGGGAACTCTTATCTACAGCATAACTCAAGACTGAAACTGAATTGAACCTTGAAACTATTGGGACAATTGGACCTTAATATAAAGACAACACACTTGTCATGACGTCATTATGACGTTATCGGATGTCGAATTACAACGTTTTTAAAATTGAAAAATGACCATTTTCAAGTTGCTGTATCTTCGTGAATTTGAAAGCTATGAAACTCATAATTGGGCATCTGATACATCAAGATTGGGGCAACATTTAAAAAAATAACGCAAAAATCGTATGACCTTCACTTCCGGTCTTAACGGAAGTTCAAAGTCTGCCTTAGTGTTTTTTTCGTTAAACAATTTAAATGTTTGTCATAACTAAAAATTGAAATTGATTTGAACATTGAAACTCATAAGACAATTGAACAATATCATCAAGACGCAACAAACATGATGATGTCATGATGACGTCATCGGGTATTGAATTAAATTTAATCAAAGTTTAATATTTGTAAAAATCATAACTCATGAACCACATGTTGGATTTTTACAATCTACACATCATCGGATTGGTCGTTAAAAGGTCAACAAATGCTACACACAACATGACCCCATTTGACTTTGACTTCCGGTTCAAACCGGAAGTTGAAAGTTTGAAAAATTTATATCTCAAAAACTATGCAACATTTTAACCTGAATTTTGCATCAGGACATAGATGAGTTATCCTGCCGAAACTTTTGCACAGAGATAATAACATTTTAACCTTTGCATTTGGTTCAAACTTGACGTCAAAGCGCTCGAGTCTGTTGAACGACCTTGTACGACAACGCACGGTAGTGTAGGCCTACACGTAAATACAATGTATGTCAAACCTGTACCAGCCAGGCACGTGTACGATGCACGTGTAGTCAAGGTCTCGCTACACGTCCATACAGCCACATGTACATTGCGCGCGTGGTTAAGTTAACATGTCTGTATTGAAACAAAAGATCGTTAGTGCCTACGGCGCTATACGATCTTTGATTGAAACTGTAAAGCCACCTATAGGAATACATTTGTCGTTGCTCGCTATTTCATTGTATATTGCACATCCAAAAAATGGTAGTCCGTGTAATATTTGAAAAATTCATAACTCCTTAACCACACAATGGATTATTACAATCCATACGTCGTCTGAACGGTATTGATAAATTAAACACGCGGTACATAAATTCTGACCCGTTTGACCTTAACTTCCGGTTCAAACCGGAAGTTGAAATTGAATGTTTCAAAAAATCATAACTTTTGAACCACACATTGGATTTTTACAATCTATGCATCATTTGGAAGGTAGATAACAAGTGAAGAAACGATACACAAAATGTTATGCCTCCGACCTTGACTTCCGGTTCAAACCGGAAGATAAATTTAATTATTAACAAATTAATAACTCCTCAACCACTCATTGTATTTTTATTAAGTAAACGTCATCAGAAAAAGCTCCTAAGACTTAACAAACAATATACAGTGTGTCCTCATTTAACACTGACTTCCGGTTCAAACCGGAAGTTAAAAATTAATGTTTCAAAAAAACATAACTTCTAAAGCACACTTTGTTTTTTGCAATCTGTGCATCATTGGCAAAGTATTTATCAACTTTAGAATTGACACACAGAATGCGACCCAATTTGACCTTGACTTCCGGTTCAAACCGGATGATCAAATTCAATACTTGAAACAATCATAACTCCCGAACCACACAATTGATGTTTATCAACTACACGGCATTACAGAGAGCTCCTAGGACTTACCTAGCGCTACACAGTATTACCTCATTTGAATTAAGTTTTGGTTCAAACCAGAAGTTGAAGATTTTTATTGGAACAAAATCTTACTCATGAACCACAAATCGAGGTGATAGAATAAAATATCATTAAATCTTAATCTGATGACATCAATCACGAACACCTTATTTTTGTAGCAAACAAAAATTCAATGTCTAGTTTTTGTTCTGTTTATCTACAGCATAACTCAAGATTGAAACTGAATTGAACCTTGAAACTCATCAGACAAGATGACGTCATTATGACGTCATCAAGTGTTGAATTACAAGGTTTTCAAAGTTGAAAATTTACCTTTTTCTTTTCGCTGTATCTTCGTGAATTTCAAAGGTATGATGTTCAAAGTTTGTATCTGATAGATCAAAACTTGGGCAACTTTTGAAAAGTTAACGCCAAAATCGTGTGACCCTTACTTCCGGGTCGTCACCTTAGGTCGAAGTTTGCCTTCGATTGTTTTCCTTCAAAAAGTCATGTTTTTTGTTTTTCTACAAAATAACTCAAGATTCAATTTGAACTGAAGGTTGAAACTCATCAGACATATGAACCTCAATATCAAGACGACACAAACTTGATGATGTCATGATTATGTCATCGGGTATTGAATTACATTAAATCAAAGTTTAATAATTGTAACAAATCTTAACTCATGAACCGCAGGTTGGATTTTTACAATCTACACATCATCAGATAGGTCGTGAAAAGTTCAACAAACGCTGCACACGACATGACCCCATTTGACCTTGACTTCCGGTTCAAACCGGAAGTTGCAAATTTGAAAAATTCATATATCATTTACTACGTAATAATTTAACATGATCTTTGCAGCAGGTTAAAGATGAGTTGTTCTGCCGAAACTTTAGCACACAAATATTAACATTTTAGTCAATGCATTTGGTCCAAACCGGGCGTCAAAGCGCATGTGTTTGTTGACTTTCATTGTACGACAACGCACGATAGTGTAGGCCAACACAAACATAAGCCGACACTGTACACAGCCACGCGCATGTGTACAATGCACGTGTAGTTACGTTGACATGTACTTCATGTGCGAATACACGTAGCGTCGCTCGCTATTTCATTGTACATGTACATTGCAAACCCAAAGATAGTCCGTGTAATATTTGAAAAATTCATAGCTCTTTAACTACACGTTGGATTTCTACAATCCTAACGTCGTCTGAACGGTCTTGATAAATTAAACACGCACCACGCAAAATGTGACCCGTTTGACTTTAAATTCCAGTTCAAACCGGAGGTTGAGGTTTCACGTTTAAAAAAATCCTAACTTCTGAACCACAGTTTGGATTTTTACAATCTATGCATCATTTGGGAGGTAGGTAACAAGTGAAGAACTGATAATAATTAAAACAATCATAACTCCTCAACCATACATTACACCGCATTACAAAGGGAATAACCTAGCACTTACCTAGCGCTAGACAGTATGACCTCATTTGACCTAATTTTTGGCTCAAACAGGAAGTTGAAGATTTATATTGGAACAAAACTTTACTCCTGAACCACAAATCGGGTTGATAAAATAAAATATCATTAAATCATAATTTGATGACATCGATCACGAACACCTTGTTTTTGTAGTAAACAAAAACTGAATGTCTAGTATTAGTTTTATTTTCCGGTTTGAAACGGAAGTCAAGCTCAATTTGGGTCCAATCAGTGTATCGTTTCTTATGTTGATACATACTTACCCATACATAGTTTGTGAAAAAAGTGTTGTTCAGAAGTTATAATTTGTGTAAACATTAAATTAAACTTCCAGTTTGAACCGGAAGTTAAGGTCAAACGAGGGTCACATTTTGTGAAGCGGGTGTTTCATTTATCAAGACTTTTCAAATGATGTGTGGATTGTCAAAATCCAATGTGTGGTTCAGGAATTGTGAATTTTTCAATTGTTAAACAGACTTTAAATATTTGGGTATGCAATATATACTGAAAAAGCAAACGCGCCGCCAAATGTATTCGAAACCCCCCTAGAAATTCTTCTTTTTTAATCATAAAAATAGGGTGTTCGGTAAACATGTCGAAATTAGCAGAGCAGGTAAAAAGTAAAAAGAAAATTTTGCATTTTTGAAACAAGAAACTTAGATCGAGCCTAATTAAAATAAAACTATGATGTTTTCATGACGCCATTATAAGGTTCCCATAGCAATTATTTGTTATTGGGAAATTGAGATTTATAAGTTTATGTTAAGTTTGAATCTTTTAAAAATATGCATCAGGTTTTCAGCAGATAATAGTTCCATTTGAAAAAGGCCTTCGAGGAAGACTCTGCTAGGGTCGAAACATCAGGCCACTAACTATTTTTTTTTTGCATTTATACCATAGGTCCTTTTGGTTGTTAAGCAGTTTGCAACAGCTAATAATAGTTTTCACTTATATCCTCTCTGTTGCAGTATCCCTCTGGTGATCCTCCTTACCTCCCTTGTTTTTAGTCACATTTTGTCTTGTTTGGTTGTTCTAACTTTTGCTTTCTGTTCTCAGCGGTGTTTTATTTACAGTTTTCATCCACAGGTTTTTGCTTCCCATTTTATTATTTTTTTTAACAGGTCAGTCAAACGTTTGCTCTCTCCTTTCAGTGCCCCTGTTTTCCCCTGTTTGCTTTACTTCTCATCTTGTTATGTATTTTCCCCCCTTTTTACCTTTTTGTTCCCCTGTGTAATAACCCAAAGTTTGCTTCCCTCTGCAGGTTCATTGTATAACATTGTGCTTTTCGTAACTATCTGTTTTCCTTTTTAGTACATATTTTCTTTTGTATAATAACTTTTTTCTCCAGTTCATTTTGTCACATTCTGATTCCATTACATCTCTCCACAGTTTTTCTTTCATGTTTGTTCCTTCCTTTGATCATGTCTAACCAAAGATGTGTTTGCTTGTTTCAGGAACTTAGGAAACCTAAAGAGCAAGCACTACGTTATTCGTATCATCGAGACAACTACAGATTCTACACACTAACCCATTTCATTTCCACAGGTTTACGGGGGAACAGCACACTCCATAGTACTTCTCTCAGCCTCATTCGTATTCTAACAGAACATTGTGATGTTTGTCTCAACAGCTTCAACCAAGATGTTTCCTGTTTTCAAGCAGAACTTAGATCCATGCTCAGAAGCCCGTTTTGAGCAATTTACCAGTGATCGATACTGGTTTATCTAAACTTTAATCTGTTCTTAATTTTAGGAGAAATGGTAAGATTGGTCGCCTTGTCGCCAAACAGCAACAGTACAGACAGCGACGTTTCAAGCGTACCATAACCTCTGAGGCTGAGCAGTCAGCCCCTCCATCCACATTTATTAACCTCTCATCATCTACCCTTTCAGATTCAGAACACAGCTTGCTCTCCTAGGGACTCAACTTCTGCCCCACTCCTTCCACAGTAAATCAGGTTGAGCTCAGTCAGGACCTCACTGACTACTACGGCAGAATTTGCCTTCGTGAATTCTTCCTTGACTCACCACCCATGGATCCAGGATTATTTTACTGCAAGAGTAAATGGGTACCACCAAAGAACAGTGTTCCTTCCCTTGAAACTTACATACAGGTTGTAAGTTCACAAATTAATTCAAGCGATCATTCCACCACATGACTCATGACAACCTCCCTAGAGTAGAACGTGAGGCCCTTAAGACTCTACGAGCACGGAAGGACATCAACATCAAACCAGCTGACAAGGGCTCTGCTGTTGTTGTCATGGGCCGTCAGCAATACACCAATGAAGCCATGAGACAACCAAACTAACTATAAAGCCATTGACACTGATATTTTAAAAGGAGATTCAACAAACACTGGACGAAAAGCATGACCGTGACCACCTCTCTAAGAAAGCTCACAAGTTTCTTTTCCCAGTCGATTGTAAAACAGCTAGATTTTACCTTCTTCCCAAAGTACACAAACCAAATAACCCATGGAGACCCATCATATCTGGCAATGGTTCTCCAAGTGACAATATATCTTTTTTTGTTGACAATTTTCTCAAGCCTTTAGTGCCACATATTCCATCATATATTTATGACACTCATGAATTCCTCCGTAAAATCTCAGGTATTCGGAACCGGGTCCCCAACACAGCCATCGTCGGTACTTTTGATGTGTCCTCTTTGCACACCAACATTTCCCAAGATGAAGGGATTGCTGCCTGCTCTTCAGCTTTGGCTAAGAGCGGTCACACCTCACCGCCCATTTCTGACAAAGTATCCTTCATGAACCATGTTCAAACTAAAAACAAGTTTTCGTTCATGGGTAAGAATTTCCTACAGGAATATGGCACCGCAATGGGTACATGGATGGCACCATCAATGGTCTGCCTATTCAACTTAAACAGCGCATGTTGGCGTCAGCCCCGTGCCGTCCCTGGGTCAGGTGGCGCTATATTGATGACATTTTTTTCGTCTGGACCAGTGATGAATCTAGCCTCATAGCATTCATTAATCACATAAATTCCTTCCATAGGACCATCAAAATCACAACCGAATACTCAACCAAGGATACCCACTTTCTGGATGTCGAGGTTGTAAAGACGGATGATGGTTTGATCACAGATCTCTTTGTTAAACCCACAGATAAACATCAATATCTCCACTCAACCAGCTGTCATCCCCGACACTGCAAAACCAGCATAGCCTACAGTCAGGCCTTCAGACTCCGTCGAATCTGTTCTAATGATCCCGATTTTATCCACCACTCACAGGAACTCAAGAAACACCTTGTCTCCCGGGGTCATAGCTCCCTGGCAGTCCATCGAGCAATCCAGAAAGTCAAGGCTCGTTCCAGGGAGTCAGTACTTTCCAAAATACCCGTGCAACAACAGAGTTCCAAGAAGAAATGTCCCTTTGTTGTCACTTTTCACACTCACTTCCCCAATTCGTACAATAACCAATTCTAACAATCATATTCTTCACACCTCAGATCGACTTCAACGTGCTGTACAAGAAGAACCCATAGTTGCCTGTCAGACGGCCGCCCAGTCTCAGGGATATCAATGTCTGGGCAGAAGTCCCTCCCTCTAATGATAATGTTGACCCCTTTTGCAACAGGGAACTTACAGGTGTTCCAACACCTCCAAATGCATCAGAAAATCGGACTCCTTTACCAGCCATACCGGTTGTACCACCCATAGGACAAGTGGTCATGTCACCTGCACCACCACTAATCTAATCTATTTCATATTTTGCAAAGTTTGTGGTGTTCAATATATAGGTGAACCAAGAACTTCACTCAAGAGATGTTTCTACGGCCACAGATCCACAGTCAACACCCATAAGCTAGATACACCCGTAGGACATCATTTAAATCATAATCACTCAATTTCTGGCATGATCTTACAGGGCATTGAGGCACTAGGCAACCACAGAGAGATTGTTCGTCTTAGTAGAGAGAAATTATGGATAAGAAATCTCGAGACAATTCAACCCCATGGTCTGAACATCCAAGAAGGAAATGACTATTGCCTTCTCCTTTTTACCACAGATAGGCCCCCTCCAGTCTGCCTCATTCACACATAAACTACTTTTCTCTCCCTCTCCCCATCCTTGATTTTGTTCTTTGTGTTCCCCACCTCTTGTGGTCAACCAGCCCCTTCCCCCAATCCCCCTCCCTTTTGTTACCTTCCTTTCTGTTCAGCCTCCTGCTTTCTCTTTGTGTTTTCATCTCCATCATCTTTTTCCACTTGACTGCTTTTGTTACATTAGTATACATGTACCTGTTTACGTTTGTAGTCTTGTCATTTAGCCTTCGAGAAAGTCTCTGCTAGGGTCGAAACGTCAGGCCACTAACTATTTTTTTGCTTTTGGAAAAACTTGTAACGAGAGGACGCTGTTGAAACAATTACGTAATTTCTCTTTTATTTGAAAGGCCCAGGGTCAAACTTTTTTTCAGACAAGGAGACCAAGTCCAAATTGTAGATCGTATTGTCTACAAACATCTTATTGAGGCCTGGAAATAACTTTACTTTCAACTTCCAGTTTCGACCGGAAGTAAAGGTCACACTGGTCACACTTTGTCGCATTCTGTGTATCATTTTCTAAGTTGATAATTACTTTCCCAATGATATATAGATTGTAAAAAACAATATGGGCTTTAGAAGTTGAAATTGTTCGAAACATGAAATTATAGCTTCCGGTTTGTCAGGGTTAATTGGGGTCACAATGTGTACCACTTGTTAAGTCTTAAGAGCTCTTTCTAATGACGAATACATGAAAAAATTACAATGAGTGGTTGAGGAACTATGGCTTTGTTAAATAGTATCAACTTTCGGTTTCAACCGGAAGTCAAGGTCAAATTGGGTAACATTCTGTGTATTGTTTTTTTCACTTGTTGCACAACTTCCCAATGATACATGCATTATTAAAATCCAATGTGTAATTCAGTATGGGCGGCCAAAAGGGCCAAAACTGATAAATTTATAAACTAAAGTACAAAATAATAATCAAAGAAAAGAGTTGTTAAATTAAAGACAAAGTAAAAAAAAACTTTAAAAACTCAACAACAATCAAAGCAAGTTGTTTTTAAACAAAGAGGAACTCTGATTCAAACTAATCCAAAAACCCGTAATCAATTAAAAACATGACAATAAAGAAAATGCAAAAACAATCAAAGAATAATTCATGTAAAAGAACACACACAAAACCAAACACAAACAGAGACGGATGACTAACAGAATCGAAATAAAAATAAATCCACTGAACTATCGTTAAAAGCGAAATCAAACTAACTGTTACAGAAAGATTGAGGGCGGATATCTAAAGCTAAAGACAAACTCCAACAACTATCATTGACTAAGCAACTATCTAATTTTACGGGAGCGACACCAAATGTATTCCTTCATGTAGCTGCACAGTACTCAATACAGTACATGTTAACTTTAACTACACGTGCAATGTACATGTGGCTGTGTACAGGTTTGGCGTACATGTATGGACATGTAGCGATTGACGTCACTATTTCCAAATGTAGCTGTACATTACTCAATATAGTTCATGTTAACTTTATCTACACGTGCAGTGCACACGTGGCTATGCAGGTTTAGCGTACCTTACGGACGTGTAGGCCTACACTACCGTGCGTTGTTGTGCAATAAGGTTCAACAGACACGCGCGCTTTGACGTCCGATTTTGACCAGATACAAATATTACAATGTTATCATTTTTGTGCAAAAGTTTGGGCAGGATAACTCATCTATAACCTTAAGCACAAAATATGTTAAAATAATACAATGCTCAAATCAATTTCAGTTTTGAGTTATGACAAGAATTTGATTTTTTAAACGAAAAAACACAAAGGCACACTTTGACCTTCCGTTAAGACCGGAAGTAAAGGTCAAACGATTTTGGCTTAAAGTTTTTAAACGTTGCCCCAATCTTAATGTATCAGATGCCCAAATTTGAGCATCATAGCTTTCAAATTAAAGAAGATACAGCGCAGCTAGCAATTTGCCAGTTTAAATTGTCTGATGAGTTTCAAGGTTCAATTTAGTTTCAATCTTTAGTTATGTTGCAGGGAAGACTTCCCTTGAAGAAGACTGAGAAGACAAAAAACAAAATTAGACGTTCAGATTTGGTTTGCTACAGGCCGATGTCTTCAAATTATGGTTGAATGATATTTTATTTTATCAACCCGATTTGTGGTTCAGGAGTAAGATTTTGTTCCAATATAAATCTTCAACTTCCAGTTTGAAATTTGAATTTTGAACTTCCGGTTTCGACCGAAATTAAAGGTCAAATGGGGTCACACTCTGTGTAACATTTGTTGAAAACTTCAGGAGCTTTCATATGTTGCAAAGATCATGTATGTAGCAAATACAGTTCTTGAGATATGATTAATTTAATACAAATCTTGAATTTGATGTAATGACGTCATCGATGACGTCATCTTTCCAAAATAGTTAATTTGTCATAAACACACTGTGGTCTAGGTATATAGTAAGTTTCAATTCCGTACAAGCTTTAATTTCGGAAATAGAAAATTAAAAAAACGATTTCCGTTGTGACGTGGCTATGACGTCCTATATCATATTTCTAGAATGTTTATGAGCTAAACAAAATATTATGCATTGAAAGTGTGTTCATATTTTTATTCACTTATTCGAATAACATTAGTTTTACTTTAACTTCCTGTTTCGACCGGAAGTAAAGGTCAAATGAGGTCACAATTTGCATACAACTTGTTCAACATTTTTAGGCCTTTTATATGCATCAAAGATCTTTTATGTAGCATCTTTGGTTCTCAAGATACAAATTTATCAGATTATTAGACGTTTTTAACACCAAAGTCTAAGTGCATGCCAATTTTTAAGTCTTTACGATCATCAAATTTTGCGAAAAATGCGAGAGAAGGTTCAGTGGGAAAGAAGAAGACGAGGAAAAAAAACAGTAGACATTTTGTTTGTTACACAACAAAAACAAGGTACTCGGCATGACGTTCAAATGTTAGATGTAACACTTTCCAACTTGAATGCATAATGCATATAATGTTACACAATATCTTTATTTTTTTTTTTAATTTCGACCACTTATTGATAACGAAGCAATCTGCAAGGCCCAGGGGTAAAAGTTTCTTCCATATAGAGACACCATATAAATTCGAGATCATATTGTTTGCCGACCTCAAAACGACACCGAAAATGTTTATTTTCGTTAAGCTTCCAGTTTTGACCAGAATTGAAGGTCACGCGGAGACACACTTTGCGTAATAGTTATACAAAATGTCAAGATATATGGTGCAAAGATAATGTATGTAGCAAGTTTGGTTCTCCAGATAAGAATTGTTTAGATTTTAAAAGTTTATTTAATGTTAGGACAGCATCGATGTGGTCATCATCCCGAAAATATTTTCGGTTTCATCTACACACTCAGGTCTAAGTACATATGTACAGTTTGAGGTTTTAACCCTTTTTGGTTAATGTAATATGAGTTTTAAAGTATGGAGTATCGTCTTTCAGTTTCGACCAGGAGTAAAGGTCACAGAGGGTCACACTTGTGTAGGATTTAAAAATACTCCAAGGTCTTTCACAAGGTCAAAATATCTTTTTTGTAGCAATTATGGTTCTCCAGATGTGTTTTTTGTAATTAACATTGATTTAATGTTATGACGTCATTGATGACGTCATCATCCCGAAAACCTTCGCGGTTTCATCGACACGAAAAGGTCTGAATACTTGGAAGGTTTAAAGTCAAAACCCTTTATGGTTCACGAGATATGATTTTTGCATATATACAGTACATGTACATATATCTGAACGGGGTTAGCATCAATTCAATCCGTTAGTTGAAAGTCATAACAAGATTGTAGACGAAATTAGTAATGCCCCCATCTATTTAACGATGATTTTGGAACAAAGCTTACCATTTTAATCACCGTGTCTGAATGGCAAACTCAGCGGGCCTAGAACGTATTTGGAAGGCATAATCACGTCGATCAACGTTGACGTGGGTCTCGGTATTTGGTGAGAAGCGAACCAATGTCGTTCTGTTTCGTTGTAAGTTTGTGTCACGTAATAAAAATCATACAAATCCCTAAAGCAGGTGGACACCTCCGTGAAACCTCCACTTCCATTCAGCCATCAGACGGACACAACTGAACTAAATTCACACTGAACTTTGAATGAGTTTCGATTTTTATGTGCGGAACAACGTGTTGTTAAAGCGTACAAGAATAAGTAACGCAGTGATGTAGATTTCCGAGGCAGCTTCTATCACAGAGCGAGCCAAAAATAATGTCCCAGCAGAGCGCGGGATAAAAGAATGAACAGTTATTTGATACAGCACCAACGTCCTTGCATTTCTGTTTTGCGGGACTATCCGCACAGGCTTTGTGGACTTTGGACCTTATGAATATTGGAGCGGAACAGGCAGCCACAGTGCTTTTCTCTACACACAGATTAAATTCAGGTTAATACTAACGTTGGCTGTAATGCCCGTTTAGGACCAGAATTTAAGGTTATATTGGTATTATCTCTGTGCAAAAGTTTCGGGAGGATCACAGACCTACAATCTTATGTAAAAATTATGATAAAAAAGATAAGTAGTTATTGGGAGAGCAATTTTTGTTATTTTTAACTTCCGGTTTGAACCGTAAATCAAGGTCAAATTGGGTCACGTTTTGTGTAGCGTTTGTTAAACTTTGAAGGACCTGTCCGATGATGTATAGATTGTAAACATTTAACATGTGGTTCATGAGTTATACTTTTTTGCAAATATTAAACTTTGATTTAATGTAATTTGGTACCTGATGACGTCATCATGACATCATAACGTTTGTGTCGTCTTGATATAAAGGTTCAGTTGTCTGATGAGTTTCATCGTTTGATTTAATTTCAATCTTGAGTTATAGATAAGCCCTGAAAACGATTTTACATAGAACAAAACAAAGCCGAACTTTGTAAAGGTTATATAATTTTGGCGTTAGCTTTTCTAATGTTGCCCTTGTCTTTAAATATATCATAAACCTAAATTTCAATACTATAGCTTCAATATCCAGAGACATACATGCATTGGCATTTGGTGACTTTTTGACCTTAAATGGCTTGTAATTTGAGATCCGATAACGTAATGATGACGTCATTGTTCAAGTGCCGTCTTCATGATGAGGTTCAAGTATATGCCAGGTTTCAAGATTCAATTCAACTTTTAATATTCAGTTATCCTTTGGAGAAGAGTTAAGGGGAAAGAAGAAGAAGAAGAAGTAGTAGTAAAAAAAACCTCGAACATTAACAAGAGTTGTTCGGCTGAATAGCCGAACACCTAATAACAATAGTTTTTCGGGCGGAATGCCCGAACACCTAACTAGAGATTGAGAGTTTGTGTACAAACTCACGGTGTTCGGCTTGAACGTAATTAAGTGACTGCGTAAATGAAAATAAGGTAAATATTGTGTGCAGGTTTTTTGCCCCCTTGTGCTGTGCTGACAGGCAAAATGTTTACTTGTACCTTTTGTTGATCTTTATGCAAGATCATAGCATGATGTTTGTCATATTAATTTTCAACTTCCGGTTTCAACCCGAAGTAAAGGTCTTATGGGGTCACCCTTTGTATGTGATTTGTATAATTCGGCCGGAGCTTTTTTATGGTGCAAGTTCCTTACATGAAGCATTTATGATTCTCCAATTATGATTTTTAAAAAAATATTACACGTTTATTTATTTTTATGACGTCATCGATGACGTCATCGGACTTAAACAATTTGGGCTTCATATACATACTTCATCTATATACATAGTAATACTATATACATAGTCATTGGTTACATCAGCAAACCTAATTTCACATATTTATATTTAAACACAAAGATCTAAATACCTAGCAAGTTTTACGTCTCAAACAATTACAGTTCATGAGATATGAGTTTTCTTTATGTTAGAAAACTCAACTTCCGATTTTGAGCGGAAGTAAAGGTCACATGGGGTCGTTCCAAATGAACTATATAAAGAACTGTTCAAGGGCCTTCAGATGATATAATGATTTAAGGTGTAGCATCTTTGGCTTATAAGATATAACGTTTCCCCCAAAAAAATCAACGTCCGTTTCGACCGGAAGTAAAGGTCACATGGGGTCACATTTTGTGAAAGAGTTGTAAAAGAAATTTTGAACTTTCATATAAAGCAAAGATCTTGTATTTAAAATTTTTGGTTTACAGTATTTCTTGTCATTTTTTTTGTATGTTATGACGTCAATGATAACGTCATCATCCCGAAAAAGTTGCGGTGTCGTCTATACACTAAGGTCTAATTACATGAAAAGTTTTAAGTCTTTAGGAATTATACTTTTTGCGAAAATTGCGAGAGAAGGTTCGGAGATAAAGTGGGGAAAAAAACCAAAACCAGAACAATAACTATAGGTTTTCGGCTGTTGGCCGAACACCTAATAACAATAGGTTTTCGGGCGGAATGCCCGAATACCTAAAACAAAACAAAAGAACAAACACGAGAGGTTTTCGTGCTTGTATTGCACGAACACCTAAAACAACAGAACAAAAACAAGAGGTGTTCGTGCTTGTAATACACGAACATATAACATTAGGTATTCGTGCACATGTTGCACGGACACCTAGAAAAAAAAACCAGAACAAAAACAAGAGGTGTTCGTGCACATTTTGCACGAACACCTAATAATGAGGGTTCCGCGGAAACCCAAACTATTTATAAACAATTGGCACGTTTATAAGGTCGAGGTTCTTGCTCAGATTTGCTCAGCATCCTACATTGTGTACCTTTCGCAACAAAACTATCACAGACACTGGGGTCCACAAGTGTTCACTGCAGATTTTTTAAATGACGATTTATTTTCTTCAGGTCTAAATGACAGGAGTTTAATCGGAGCTGATACCACAGTGTATGAGGTTGACGGTGAAGATGCTTTGATATCGCACGGGTCTTTCAGTGACAGGTCTTTAGCTAATGATATAGCGCTTCTGCGACTGAAAGGCCATACTCCACTCGGCCCAAGAGTAAGGACAATCTGTGTGCCACAAGAAGATATGACAGGTAAGCTCTTAAACCTATATAAAATGAGCCTAAAATCTCAACACATTGAGTCAACTTGTTAAAAACATATGTATTATGATTAAGTATTGCTGTTGCTTTCTACCGCATTTTTATTTATTATACACAACTACTATAAAATAAGAGTTATACAAAATGTAGTTTGATAGTTTAAATGTTCTGGTGTGGTATCGTGTACATGTTACTGGTTTTTTTTTAATTATATATTTACAAAGAAAGATAACTACATACATGTTTGTTGTTTACTCCTTTTGTTAGAGGATACACTTTACTCATCGCGTGGTACACGTCCGTATGTGACAGGCTGGGGTGTGACACACCCATATGCAGAAACGAAAAAGTCGGGAAAGTGTACGTACAGAACCAACCAACCTTCCTCAAATCGCCTTAAGCAACTTGAAATTCCTCTAGTAAGCAATGATAAATGTCAAGAAAGTTTTGGAGGAAATTCTTATCTCTGTAATACAGTATTGGATTTCAAACCTAATGAATCATTTTGTGCTGGAGATCTGGTTGGTGGCCAGGATACATGCAAGGGGGACTCTGGGGGCCCAGTCATGAGGGAACTTCGTATGAGTGATGGGAGTACACGATGGGTACAAATTGGTATTGTCAGTTGGGGTGAAGGATGTGCACAGGCAGGGACATATGGATTTTACACAAGGCTTTCCAGATACATTGGATGGATCAAACATTATGTTGGAAATTCTACTTTAATATAAACTAGACATAAGGTGTTTGTCCTAAGAACAAACACAAAGCTGTTCCGTTTTTTCCCTAGATTAAACGCTCCAGACCTTTAAAGTTAGTCTGAATTTGAGAGCAATGAGCCTTCACTCCTGACATACTCTTATGTTGACTCCCAGTGTGACTAAAAGCTTAAACGTTATCTTTATTCTGATACTGACTCTAAAACTGATTTTAAACCTGACCCTGAACTTGATCTTAATTTTTACCGTCATTGCCATAGAACAATGTGCTAAAGGAACATTATTCGTCCCCTCACCCCACCTGGTTCAGAACTTGTAATTGCTTAATTTGTTGTTTCTGTTTGGACCGGAAGAAAGGTCAAATTGAGGTCGTGTTGTTAAACAAACTGTTAAATGTGTCATCAGGTATACAATATGCCACACAAATAATGGTTTGATGACATATGGTTCAAGACTGTGAGTTTTTACATGTGAACTTCCTGTTTGGACTGGAATTAGGTCAAAGTAGAATCACGTTTGTCAAAAATATTTTTTAAATGTGTTACAATTTACAAGACGGCACAAGGATTATGACTTAATGACATTCGTTTCAGGAAATGCAATTTTTTAAAACCTGCACTTCCTGTTTGGACCAGAAGCAAAGTTAAAAAAGGGGTCATTATTCTAAAGGAAATATCACAAGTGCTCCAAGCTACAACACAGCACAAACATTACGACTTTATAACATCTGGTTCTGAAGGTATGATTTTTAAAATTGTTGAGCTTCCTGTTTGGACCGGAAGTAAAGGTCAAAGTGAGGTTATTGTTTTAAATAAAATTTTGCAATAGCTTTTAGCTACAATACATCACAAACATTACGACTTTATTCAGGAAATATATTTTTTTTTAGTTTTGAGCTTCCTGTTTGGACCGGAAGTAGAGGTCAAAGTGGGTAAATTGTTTTCATTAAAACTTTGAAATTGTTGTAAGCTTAAACAACAGAAATATTACCACTTTGTTAGATGTGGTTCAGGAAAAATCATCTGTAAAAGTTTGTACCGGAAGTAAAGGTCAAAGTGAGATCATTGTACATAAAATGTCGCAAGTGTTGTAAGCTACAATAAAACACAACGGTACGACTTTGACAAGTGGTTCAAAAGTTATGATTTGTTAAACTTTTCAGCTTCCTGTTAGGACCGGAAGTAAATGTCAAAGTGAGGTAATTGTTTTTGAATAAATCGTTGCAATTGTTGTAAGCTACAAAAAACACAAACATAGTGACTTTACGACATGTTGTTCACAAGATGAGAATTTGTAAAGCTTTGAATTGCCGTAATTTGCCACCAGATGACGTCACAATAAAACAAATTGTGTTTTTCACACTAACACATTTTATAAGGAACCCGATGGTATAAATCTTATTTCCGTCTAATACATTACTACAAAAACCCAAAACGTAAGTAGGAATTACTTGCTCATGCAAAAATCGAATGGGCTGTGCAAAAAGCAATTAGTCCTCTATCGGTTAGGATTCGAATGTCAAGGTAATTTCCGACGTCTTGCTGAGATTCTGCAATCATGGCGCAAACAGCAAGCTGGCCGTGGTGTCCAGTTTGTTACTTACTTGTTAATTATTGTGGGAATATATTGTTTTTTGATTAGTTTGAATGGCCTGAAATAATTCTCAGTAAAAACATTTGTATTTTTAAAATGATTTGTAACTAAAATTTAAAACATTAATTATTTTTTTGTTTTTTAGCACATAAAACTTACTTTTTGCAGAGCCAACGAACTAAACCGATGAACTTAACCTCTTGGCTACAGCACGCCACGTCTATATTTGGAATTTAGGAAGGATATTATTTTAGGAGATTAGGCAACCATACTTTTCTTGTCACAACAAAGCTCTGCAATTAATGTTATTATAAAAACAGTGAATTGTCTATTTTAGGTACTTAAAACAAGATTCTGAATATGAACATTTTAATCAGAATTAAAAATAGATTGTTTAAATTGTCTCTACCAATTCCAATCGAACAGCTTCACAGGTATCCAGGCTTATGTCAAACTTTGAACATTTTTATTGCAATCATTCTTATACTGAATTTTACAAGTAAATTTGAAACTTAATAAGATTGCTTTAATTGACTCCTACATACATTTTTTATACAACAATCCCTTTTTTGGTGTCGAAACTTTAAAATATTTGCAAGAAGCATGAGCTGGAAAAAGTCTGCGAATTGTTTAGTTAAAGTATGTATGTAATGTGATTGAATATGTTTAAATACTAACAAAAAAGAAGTTATTGAGGTACAATGTGTCAATCTTATCGTTAATATTGGCACTCATTTATCTTGTGTAGTTTAGTTACCGCTCTAAAACAATTGTATAGCTACACCGTATATACAATGCAGTAATTTGTTGTTAACATCTCAAATGGTTCAAATGGTGCCAGTGTTAACATGTACAAGTAATTTGCTACACAAACGTAATGACAATTGTTAGAGTTAAAACTTTGAATGTATGCTGAAATAGATGTAGATTTTAAAATATAAACTTCAAGTAAAATTATGTTAATATAAGTACAAGACAACCGGTATGTGTCCAATTATATTATATTGTGTTATATCAAAAATTTATCTTCGTGTACGTAATATCATATTACCAAAGCACTAAGAATCATTTATCGGTCAGAATAAAATATATTCACCAACCTTTTGGACGTGTTCAGTTATTGTTCTTTACTGAAGTTTTCATCTGCAGACACATGCGCAGGTTTCTACTTTGCGCCAAGTACCGACATATTGAGGGCGTACGTTCTTTATTGATGTATCTTTGTCTAAAAAAGCAAGACAGCAACAACAACAGCAGCAGCAGCAGCAGCAGCAACATCAGCAACAACAACAACAACGACAACAACAGCAACTAAAATTTACCTGCATGCCTTAAAAACACATTACAACATACACCGGTAAAACTTTTACCTTTCGCTTCTTGTGTAACTTGCTCTGTTTAAAACGTGCACTTTTCACATCTTCTTGTGATTTGTCATCTTCTAATTCCTCAATTCGACTCCATCTTGAAATATGCAGTTGTAATGTTTGTAAAATCTCAATCACAACTTTCATTTGATAGTTCAACTGTACATACGCTAATCCAGTAATAAACCACGAAAAGACTGATTGAGTATTTTTTTATATTTTGGGTTTGAACATAGACAAATTTACTGGAGCGGGACTTGAACCAACGACCTCCGGATTAACGTACCGGCGCTCTATAAGTGAGCTATCCAGCCCTATGTTGGCGCCCCCCTACTAGTCCATGGCTTTGTTCGGGGGTGCCAATCAGAAGCCATGCAGCCAGGGTTTACATCAAAGTTTTACGATACAACCTGGTCAGCGGCAGCAAAGGGATCACCTTAAGAGGATGCGACTTTAAAAGTACGTTAATCCGGAGGTCGTCGGTTCAAGTCCCGCTCCGGTCAATTTTTCTTTGTTCAGAACCAACATATATTAATCCCAAAGCATTCTATATGAACAACAGGAAGTATTACCTTATCCCTTTCAATACCAACAGATACTTGCAACTAATGCAGTGTGACCAGAGAAATTCCATCACCATGCCTACTTGGTTACCAAGAGTTTTCTGTCAAAAGTTTTAGGTTACAGCGCCCTCACAAGGCAGATTGAGGTTAGCCTAGGTCCTAGTCACAGAGGGCAACTTGAAGTATAACTAGACATGTTGCATTTGTGCACAAATGCCGAGCTGTTTCGTCATAATTTTTTCAAATTACTCAACTGAATTTGAAAGTTTGTTTGTATTCAAAGTAGTTATGACGTTCAAGCCTGTTTAAAAAAGAATTTGGATTATACCACGTTTTGTAAGCAATTTATGACTAAAAGGTGCAAAAAATAGAACAAATCATAAAAAAATCATGTGATGACGTCATACCAAGTTTCAACATGATCGCACTAACACTTAGGGAGATATACGACTTTAAAAAAGGCACCTTTAATGCCGCGTCACGTGACCCCCGATGACGTCATCGATCTGAAATTTCACACATATGATGGCTGCTCGACGATCAACATGTGTGTAAATTTTGAAGTGAATACACAAAACTTCACCACACACATCTTCAAAAAGTCCATTTTGATAAGTTTTCAACCTGCCGCTAGAGGGCGCTCTTGTGTGTTGTGACGTCATCGGTAGTTTTTTTTAATTACCCACCCTTGCCAGACAATAACATAGTTGAAAGCAACTTCATAACTATTTTCACTTTTGAATAACGAGGCACTTCCGGTTTCGACCGGAAGTAGAGGTCATGTGAGGTCACGCACACTGAATTAAATGAAGACCTAATTTATCCTTATACAATCCCGCAATCAAAAACCTACGGTTTCTTGTGGCTGATTTGTTACTGATTTTCAAATATTTAAAATAGAAACCTTTAAGATGACGTCACGTGACAGGTGATGACGTCATCATGACCTCATTGTTTTGAGATCATTATTGCACCAATGCCTTTCATCACTGAAAGTTTCATTGTAATTGCTCTTTAGGAACTATGCAAAAAGCCGCTTTGACCGAACGTGCGTTATGTCAATAGCCTTTTTTTACTGAAACAGACAAATAAAAAAATAACTAGACATATTGCATTTGTGCACAAATGCCGAGCTGTTTCGCCATAACTTTTTCAAAAAATCATAAAAAATCATGTGATGATGTCCTCATGACGTCATTTGAGAATTTACAAGAACTTGCCAATATCCAACAACCTACCAAGTTTCAACATGATCGCACTAACACTTAAGCCGTGTTCGCACTGGACTTAATTTGGGCAAACTAACCGAGCCAATGGGTAACTTACCCATTTCAAGTCCAGTGCGAACAACCTGGGTAACTTTCCTCACAGGTAACTTACCCACGCCGCGTGGGTAGTTTAACCGAGCCAAAGGTGCCCAGGAAGATTGACCAGGTCAGTTTAACCGAGCCAGAAAATCCAGTGCGGACGCGACGTCTCGGTTAAATCTTCGGATAATAAATGTTGGTGCTATCCCATCCAGTGACGCTGTATCTGTTGACTTGTTGTTGAGTATTTGTGATAATACAATTCCAAATGTGATATCTGTGCTAGACTATTTCCACTTTTGTTATGTTAACTGGGAAGTGGTGGGGAAATAGTTCAACCGAAAGAGTATGACCTTTTTTGACCATTTTGGTCGGTGGTGAACGTTTATTTTTTTTTCGAGATCAAGGATATTTTTGCAGATCTTTTTGGTAGCGGTCATAGGTCACGCAGGGCTCCCTCTTTATTGTTTTGGAGACAGCTCGGTTAGTTTACCCATGGTCTCGGCAATTCTACCCGCGTCAATTAAATCCAAGTGCGGACGGTGGGAAGATTAACCCATCGGAATGTTACCCGGCGTCAATGTAAACTTACCCAAAATGTTTATCCAGTGCGAACACGGCTTTAGGGAGATATATACAACATTAAAAAAGGCACTTTTAATGCCGCATCACGTGACCCCCGATGACATCATCGATCTGAAATTTCACACATATGATGGCTGCTTGACGATCAACATGTGTGTAAATTTTGAAGTGATTACACAAAACTTCACCACACACATCTTCAAAAAGTCCATTTTGAACAGTTTTCAACCTGACGCTAGAGGGCGCTCTTGTGTGTTGTGACGTCATCGGTATTTTTTTTTAATTACCCACCCTTGCCAGACAATAACATCGTTGAAAGCAACTTCATGACTATTTCCACTTTTGAATAACGAGGCACTTCCTGTTTCGACCGGAAGTAGAGGTCATGTGAGGTCACGCACACTGAATAAAATGAAGACCTAATATATCCCTATACAATCCCGCAAACAGAAACCTACGGTCTCTTGTGGCTGATTTGTTACTGATTTTCAAATATTTAAAATAGAAACCTTTAAGATGACGTCACGTGACAGGTGATGACGTCATCATGACACCATTAGTTTTAAAATCATTATTGCACCAATGCCTTTCATCACTGAAAGTTTCATTGCAATTGCTCTTTAGGAACTATGCAAAAGGCCGCTTAGAACGAACGTGCGTTATGTCAATAGCCTTTTTTACTGAAACTGACAAATAAAAAAATAAACTAGACATATTGCATTTGTGCACAAATGCCGAGCTGTTTCGCCATAACTCTTTCAAAAAATCATAAAAAATCATGTGATGACGTCATCATGACGTCATTTCAGAATTTACAAGAACTTGCCAATATCCAACAACCTACCAAGTTTCAACATGATCGCACTAACACTTAGGGAGATATATACAACATTAAAAAAGGCACCTTTAATGCCGCGTCACGTGACCCCCGATGACGTCATCGATCTGAAATTTCACACATATGATTGCTGCCTAGCGATCAACATGTGTGTAAATTTTGTTTCATTGCAATAGACACAATCGGCGACTCCGAGCAGCGGTGGTCACGTGACGTATAGTGGGTACAGAATCATAACAAACCATCGCGCGACATGTGCGCAGTGTTTAAGCACGGGGGATTGTCGTAGTTTTCCGACAGCATAGCTGAACGGCAAGTCTTTTTCTACCTCCATGGTATGATCCTTCTTCCATCGGCAAGGTAAGGCAGAATGTTCTAAAACGTTCGTTATATATTCTTTCTAGCAATTTCTGTGCAATTTAGGCTCTGGAATTCATGTGTAATGCTTTGTGAATTTGTCATCATGGACCCAAACAAAAGATGTAGCTAAAAAGTCGTGTTGGACTTGGAGACTGCTGGCGTTGCTAACGTTTACTCGTCGAAGTCGTTCTTTGCACGTGTGATCCAAAATGCAGGCCACTCTCGCATGCATGCAATATCCTGCCAGTGACAGTTACTAGCAGCATTGATTCACTCATACAGAAAGGACCCACACTGAACTCTCCTTTCACAATCTCCCATTACATGTAAATGATCGTAAGCTACTTCAACAGTGGTTCAACAAGATTAAAAGAGACAGGCGCCATGTTGCACTGACAAATTATTCAAAAATATGTTCAAGTCATTTTAAGATGAGTGACTTTACTGGAATAGGGACCCGACGAAAGCGACTTAAATGTAACGCCATTCCCTCTAAATGTTCATGGACACAGCCAGGTCCAGGAGACATATCAGATTCTTCTGGTGAAGATGAACGACCGGCTATTAAAAAGAGGAGAGAAATCCAAGAGGACCTTGATGAAGAAACTGACTCAGCTACCGAAGGAGAATGTGAAATTTTGGATGCTCAAAAGCCGTCTTTAAGATCTCAATCAACTCAATGGAAGGAGGATGATTTTGAGGTGGATACTAAGTTGCCGTGTAATCATGCCTTCAGCATCAATCATTTACTCTCTAAGTGTAAGAATGAAAGGATCGAGCATGAACTATTTATGCATTTCACTGGGATGGCATCATATGAGAGGTTCAAGCAGTTCTTAAGGTTTGTTTGTCCAACTTTGGACAATGAAGATGTGATCTACTGGGGAAGCAAAGCGAGTAAACATCGACTGATTGATACTGAACAGCTACTTAATGAATCGTCATATGAATTTCATGATGCAGGAGATGAAGAGAAAGATTTAATTCAAAACAGTTCATTTAAAATGACAGTGCAAAATGAACTTGTGTTAACCCTTATGAAGTTACGAACCGGGGCAAAAAATATGGACCTTGCAGAACGCTTCAACATTTCTAACAGTACAGTGTCAAACAAAATAATAACATGGATAAATCTACTGTACGTAGCACTGGGAACACTGAACATTTGGCCACACAGAGACATAATCATCCAAAAGTCACCTAAGGAATTTCAAGAAAAATATAAAGACACGGTCATAATCATAGATGCCACTGAACTAACTGTCCAAGTGCCAAGTTCACTTCAGAAACAGAGTGAGTGCTACAGCAACTATAAACACCACACTACGCTAAAGTCATTGATTGGCGTAGACCCAATTGGTGGCGTGATGTTTGTTTCGCAACTTTTCGAAGGATCAATAAGCGATAAAGAAATAGTAAAGCGAAGTGGGTTTCTCACTGTTTTAAAAATGAAACTTGAATGTGGAGAAATCCTGCCAGGGGACGGTATCATGGCAGATCGGGTTTTTAATATTGGAGAAGACCTTCAAGAACTTGCCTTAAAACTAAATGTTCCCCCTTCCTGAGGGAAAAGGGTTGCTTCAGTGAAAAAGACATCATACGAGCTCAGACTGTGGCACAACATCGAATCCATGTAGAAAGAGCCATAGGAAAAGTCAAAAGATTCAGAATTTTCCAGTCATTGATCCCTGTATCCATGTTTGGAACTATAAACCAAATTTGGACAGTAGCTTGTTTGATTTCAAACTTCCAGAACCCTGTTATTTCTGATGGAGGAGACGAGTGATTTTACATTTTGTTTATGTTGATGATCTGTCCGGCTCAAATCTTGCTTTCTCAAGTGTAGTTATTTTTGGCTGTACCTAAAAATGCAGTGTTTCGTTTTTTTTTAATATCAGTATTAAAATGCAGGTGCTATGAACCAAAGTATAAGATTGTAGGACTAGGAGTAGGATCGTAAAGTAGGATTTTGAACTTTGCATGGTGGAAATACTATCCAGTAATTTTTGCGGTGAAACCATAATGATCTCCCAATGAGTTGGGGTGGTTCTGAACAAACAATGGTATTGAAGACGATCAGAGCATACTAATCAAAACGTTGAGTTGCTAAAACCACCCCAACTCATTGAGAGATCATGGTGTTACCTCAAATCAATATATTATAAAGATTGTTGTTAATGTTAATTTACTGCCATTCATTGCCTTAAAAGTTAAATGATTATGTTTCCATGTTGTATGTATTACCAGGGGCAGATCAAGGATTTTTATTTTTTGTTTTTTTTGGGGGTTGTCATGCGTACACTCATAAAGTTTACCATCACAGATAATAACCCCTGCATATTGTCATCTTTTTTATTTGTCTTTGTCAGAGCAGCCCCCCCCCCCAGATTACACATGAAGAAATGCAGCCGGCTAGGCCAACATTTCTACATGGATTATTTAGTCAAATTATAGGATGTTTTCATGTAACTGCAATAATTTTTCTCTTGCCAGGCATCATATTCTATCAACTCAAGGTAGTGTTGAAAAGAATTTGTTTTTGTAGATGACATACTGTAGATGGTATACTCTATTCACTACATGTTAGTTATTGTGTTGAATACATGAATTAAACCTACAATAATACTGTTTGTTCGGTGTCAACCTGGTTTTCATTTATTTATTTTGTCAAATAAATACAACTGTAGTAGACATATATACAGCTTTCTTTTTTTAAAGCACATTTTCACATAGATCTGATAAATGGAATGGATTAAACACAGAAATCAGATTGTTTTCCACTTTATTTTCTATGTTGACAGAGATCTGATGAATGGATTAAACACAGAAATCAGATTGTTTTTCACTTTCTTTTCTATGTTGACAGAGATCTGATAAATGGAAGAGACTTAACATAAAAATTGTTCAATTTACTTAACAAACTATTCCAATATTCTTCATCAAACAGTATCCTTATTACTGCCATCTCATGTGAATCACTTAAATATACAACAAAGTCACACCATGATAACCCTGAGATTGCTAATTGTCCTTGGACCTGATCGTAATACCCATGAGGATGATTTTTCATGAGGGAATACATGTCAGTGTGTCCTTTCTTTAAATAGAAACCTTTAGAGGATACAGCTTCCTCGAGAGAAAGTTCTTTCTGAACAAGTGGACACTTTATCTCCAACAGTCCAAAGCACTCCTCCATGGATGGATCATACACTTTGCCATCTGGTGTTGCCCCAAGATGCGGCATATCTGGATTTACAAGAAGCCCACTCTCGAAAACTCTGAAATTCTTGATTTGTTTGGCACATTCCTTTGCATACACATTCCTCGCAGTTTTCTCATTGGCTTGCCCATGTGAAACCGATCGTATGCTGCCTAAATTCCTGCAGCAAAATACTGCTTTGAAGAAAGACTCTGTTGGCTCTTTTACTCTCTTATTTACTTTCCCAAAATTGGATGCAGTTAAGCGCAGCTTTCTCTGCTCACGCCACTCAACACATTGTGATTGTTGCACCGTTCTCTTCTCTAAGCTTATGGCTTCACATAAGCTGATTTGAAGCTTATCACGCAGACTGTCGTCTATATCAAGAAATGACACATTCCTTTGCATAGCAATAGGTAGATCTGGGAAGCCTTTACATTCATGTGGTTGTTGAACCGTTGACCGATCACCACTAAAAAACAGCTTAACTTTGGGTCTGCCGTGATCTAATAGTTGATAGGAAAGGCAAGAGCCTAATGGTACGGTTCACAAAGGAGTGTCCACTGTCATGGTTTGTTCCTGGTCACTCAGCAAGTATGAGAATGGTGGTGCGTCGTCTAAATCTCTTAAATAGGATGCTTCGTCTGTAACACCTATCTGGGATGCAACACATTTCATCATTGCTGATCTTGGATCATAGAGCTTGCAAAAAACTGGGGCCTTTTTTCTCTCCCCAAGTTTCATTCGCTCTGTTTCTGGCTTTGCAAAGTGTGTTCCCATCACAGGCAAAGACTCCACTGACTCTTGTCTCGGAATATGCCACTCCTTTGGCCTACTGGTTTTACTAACATCAATCGGAATTTGTTGCAAATCATCAGAAAAATAGTCCACCATTTGATAAAGCAATGCAAAAATGTGGTTACAAATTCCTCCACAACCTGCAATGCAGGAGCAATGTGCTGTAATTACCTGTGCTCTCCCTTCAAATGATACAACTTTCAAATTTAATGAATGAGGAGATTCGTTCTTTTTCCTGCTGCGGTGGCATCTACCATACACAATGTGTTCTCCCAGGCCGTGGCCTACTGACGCTTTGCCTTCGTCCGGTAGCGACTCCAACACTGGAGCAACAAGCACATCGTGTACATACCTCTACATACAAACTTCCAGGATTTTGTGCCACTGTTTTTAGGAGCTTTGCCAAACCATTCCGACAAAGTTTGGCCGTTGACACTGGGCACACTTCCGATGGATTTAGAATAGTTGAAATCGTGATGTAACCAACAAATGCAACAAGAATCATGACCCTTACAACAGTGGCACTCGGCTGACGCCATGTTGTTGCCATACGCCGCACTTGGTTTGTTTACATTGTATACCCACTATAGGTCACGTGACGCCGGTCGCCGATTGTGTCTATTGCTCTTTAGGAACTATGCAAAAGGCCGCTTAGAACGAACGTCCGTTATGTCAATAGCCTTTTTTACTGAAACTGACAAATAAAAAAAAAAAAATAATAATAAAAAAAACTTTAACGAAAACAAGAGCTGTTTCGCTGCGCTTTGCTGCGAAACAGCTAAAAAAAAAAAAAAAAAAAAAAACTTTAACGAAAACAAGAGCTGTTTCGCTGCGCTTCGCTGCGAAACAGCTAAAAAAACTTTAACGAAAACAAGAGCTGTTTCGCTGCGCTGCGAAACAGCTAACAAAACAAAAACAAAAACTTTAACGAAAACAAGAGCTGTTTCGCAGCGCTGCGTAACGAAACAGCTAAAAAAACAAAAACAAAAACTTTAACGAAAACAAGAGCTGTTTCGCTGCGCTTTGCTGCGAAACAGCTAAAAAAACAAAAACAAAAACTTTAACGAAAACAAGAGCTGTTTCGCTGCGCTTTGCTGCGAAACAGCTAATAAAAAAAACTTTAACAAAAACAAGAGCTGTTTCGCTGCGCTTTGCTGCGAAACAGCTAATAAAAACAAAAACTTTAACGAAAACAAGAGCTGTTTCGCTGCGCTTTGCTGCGAAACAGCTAATAATAATAAAAAAAACTTTAACGAAAACAAGAGCTGTTTCGCTGCGCTGCGAAACAGCTAATGATGAAATGACTGTTTCATTGGGCATATTGCCTTTTAGTAATTAATTGCCTTGTGACATAATTCCTGTTAATGTGTTGTAGGTTTGGTATTATGACCAATAAATACCAGATTGAGTAGTTTAAAAGTGAAAGCTTAACACTTCTTTAGTCGATATTCATACCAATCTGCCTGAAAATCATTTCTCTCTGGAATGTTTTTTTCTGAATCCTAAACTAAAGAGATTGTTTTGATATTTTCTTTTCGAAGCACCATCCTCCTGCCCCCGCCATATTGTTTGAAACTTTGGTTGGCGTTCAAGAAATTCAACATTCAACAGTGCCAGAAATAAAGAAAATAATTAGGATTAAGCACACTATGAACTGGGACAAAATCACTGATCAAACCCAAACTATTATTCGTGAACACCTTTAATGAAATGAGCTGTACTTTGCTTGGCGCTCAGGGGATTCAACATTCAATAGTGCCAGAAATAAAGAAAATAATTCAGATTAAGCACATTATGAACTGGGACAAAATCACTGATCAAAACCAAACTATTATTCGTGAACACCTTTCATGAAATGAGCTGTACAAATTTACACCTGTCTTGAACCATTATGTAAATAAAGAATTCCCAAAGTGCCATGTTTTTACTTTCGAAGCATCCCCCCGCCTCAATGTTGGAAACTTTGGTTGGCGCCATGTTTTTATGGTAAAACACACATTGGCTTTACACATTGTTTACATAACATGCTAGTTTGTTTTCTTTTGAACAACATGCTAATTGACTGCCATGGGCTTGCTGGATTCAACATTGCAGCGGGGGGGGGATGTTCCTAAAGTATTGATTTACATTTGTGCTGTGGAAATTCTCAAAGCATGGTGTAACACACATTGGCTTTACACATTGTTTACATAACATGCGAGTTTGTTTTCTTTTAGCGGTAGAACTGCATACAACACAGTCTCGTTTCTTCCCGCCAACATTTGCACCAGGAAAGTGCTGACTTGAAAGGGAGATCGAACCACATAACAGTTGACTAGCATGCTGAACTGAGTTGTACTCCAAGGTGGAAATAAGTGCCTCCATCACCTTGACCCGGAAATCCAAAGTATGTCTACTTTCTATCGTTTGTAGGGATGCTGTTTTGTACGAAATTAGCATTAAGCAAACAGATGTCGAGGATGGTGATAAATACTCGTTTCCACCATTTTAGGGGCCATTCAAAATGTTCAATGTTTTAAAATTTCGATTTTTTTTCCAAAAGTTTTTTGACCCACCCACCCACCCCTTATTTCGATTATAAAACATTGATTTGTTATGCAGTATTAAAAATAAAACTACATGTGGTTTGCATTGTGCATGCACTTGCATATAGTACTTTTACTTGTGTGCGCTGCATGGATGTTAATAATGCACATTCAGGCCTCGCACCGGACCGCAGGCCCAGTTATTTTAGCCCTGGGCTAAAACTTTCATCAACTTTTGTTGTGACCAAAACCCGTGAAGATCGGTGCCAAGTTCAGAGGCCAGCTATGCATTAGATTTTTCAACCCCCCTAAAAAATATTTTGTTTTACTCCGAAATTAACAGAAACGCCGCCCGAAAAAAAACTCCGGGGAAGAAAAAAAAATAGGCTTAATACAAAATTGTGCAGAATTTTTTTGTGTGGAGGATTTTTTTTCTCAAAATGCAAGAAAAACCTCTCCAGTATACTTCAAACTCACATAAGGTACACAGGAGATGTTGCTGGTTAATGTGGAGGTACGATTGTGTCAGATTATTTCCCCCAAGAAAATTAATTTCCGGCTAAAATGATGTGCAAGATCCTCCGCTCATGACTTCTACCTGTTGTGTTGAGTCTATGACGTGGGGCGCATTCAACAAATTTGCTAATCGGATTGGGACAAACTTGTGCGCAACTCGCGTTTTGCGCTCTGCTGAATTGCCGAATTGTCAGTTGAATCTGGTGAGAGAGCAAAAGCGTGCGCAATCTGCAAATTCGCGCTCTGTTTGTATGCCAGCCCAAGTTGATAATTCTGAAAAACTGCGTGCAATCTGAAGATTGTGCATTATTTTATTTTGTTTTCCCTGTCTGGCCCAAAGCGTGAGAAAATGGTTGCGGTGCGTGAAAGCGTGAGACTTGCTTGGTCTGCGGTCGCTACCTCCATGGAAAATCACACTCGCATTTGACATGTTTATCGTGGTTGGAAAGTTATGGATTCCAGTCAACTCGACCACCGCTAGCCAACTCGTTTCCGACCAACTCGACCGTTTACCAACTCGATCAGTGTACTAACTCGACCGTTGTAACTCATCTGTTGTCCAACATGTTCGTTGTCCAACTCGACCGCTGCAAGTAAAATAGAAAACTCAACTCGTCCATTGTGCCGAATCGCCGTACCCCTAATGGTGTTTCACATAAAAGTGAGTCACGCTGTACAGTTTATAATGTACTTGTACACATTGTACCTCGGGTCATCACGCGCATATAGGAACGCTGGTACGCAGGCAAGTCAAACGATCTAGCTTTTTTCCGTTAAAAAAAAAAAAAATTATGAAAAGTGAATTTCGATTAATAAATATTTGAAAAAGAGGCTTTTGACCGAAATTTTAAAACATTGAAAATTTTGAATGGCTCCTTAGTGTTCTGTGGCTGTGCATATAGTATGTGCACAATTGTCCTGCCAAATCTGTGCCTCCCATGTGTTTATTGTAATTGTTGACTATGGACGGTTTTTCGATATCACGATATCCTGTTGAAGTTTTCCGGCTGCGAATCTGTTTACTGGTGACACTGCAATTGCCATAGTTTGACAGGAGAGTGACACGTTTTGTGTCCTGCCACATAACGCACAGTTGGCCTGCTTTCTCATACAATTTGGGATCAGCTCTGCTTTTCATGGGGAACTTCTTGGGGTTTTCAACATCGGGAATCCCTAGGGTGGTATAGCGCACAGTTCCACAAGCAATGTCCTTTATGTTCGAGTCCCTGCAAAATGTTCAAGACTACATTGCCTGGTGCCCCAAGATCGGATGGATGGTATGTTTCAGGATCACATACGGAGGACTGTCTTTGTGGTGCCGTGGGCTGCGATCCTGTGAACAAGTTCCAGGCACATGTACACCCTGTGTCTGATTCGTTTAATGAAAAACATTTCAATCCCCATTTGGCCGCCTTTCGTGGCATGTACTGTTTGAAGCGGAGTCGTCCTTTGAACTTTACCATTGTCTCGTCTGGGGAAAGGTTTTTGTCCATGTTTAGGCATAAATGTAATGTTTGTAGTCTCATCTCAAGGCAGTATTATAGTACAAAACCCCTCGCTGCGGTGTAAAAAAAAATACGCGTACAGGCTGGTACACCCGCAGGAATGATGGTAGTACAATGTCTAACAGTGGGCATACTTTGTGAAGTTTGTCGCGGGTAGAGTCCTCCTTCACATCTCTGTTGTTGGCGAGGTGAAAAAACCGAAGGATTGCAGTTAATCGGTTACGAGCCATGGTTGCCGAGTTTAGGGAACTTTGTAGAACTTCTGACCTGGACCAATGCATGGAGTAACGAGGCCTTTTGTTGATTCCCATGCTAAGAAGTAGTGCCACGAATGCTATCATTACAGGTACATTAGTTGGTCTCCAAGCACGCTGATTTTCGGCACCCGCAGACAAAGTTCGATCAGCATATTGGTCTCATCTACAATCATCTGCCACACTGCTTGACAAAAGTACAGTTTGAAGATTTGTATGGGTGAGAACTCACTGAAATCTTCGGTAGCCCCGGTGTTTGCCGAAAAATGCACGGGCGGTCGTCGGTTGTAAAACTTTGCTTCACACCGAAAATTCGGCGTCTTCTTCTTGGATGAACAGGATGCCGATGGGCTCATCACCACTGATTCATGTGGTGAATCATCGTCAGAGGACATGTCGGACCCGCTATCGGCGAAATTTTCGTCCAAAATTCTAGCATTTTCATCGGACATCATGTCAGAATCCATGACTGAAGTAGCTATGATGCTTGCTGCAAATGCCGGGGGGGGGGCGGGCCGGCTTGTTTAAAGTTGCCGGGGTGACACACGCACTCAGGCATGCATGCGACTGAGGGCGCAATTTACATTTTCAGAGCTTACTTTTGGCGCGGGTGCCAGTCAGCTCCATGGTTTCCAAGCGAGGAAATAGTTCAGTGCCAAAAGGACTAAGTGGTCACGAAGTGTGATGCCTTTTTGAGCACATCTGGCTTGGCGGTACTGAAAGGGTTATTATTGCAAGACAATCGATTGTACCAAATTTTTAACGTTAGGTTGTAATCTGAATAATTCATTATTTTGTCTTGCTCGAGCAGATGAAGAAATTTTCTAATGATAGTTATACCTATAGCCTGCAAATTTATGGGTTCGTATGAGTCAAATGAAAAACATTTGCGAATGAATAATGTTGTGATAATACTACACATGGCACTGGTACAAGTCTACACTTCATGTTTATTCATATGCAAGCTCAACACACACATTATAGCTAGTGTAGGTCTCAAAACCAACGTTCTCAAGTTGCTAAATAAATCACAGTGTTTCAATTTATAACAACAAGTCTCCAACCTTGTAAGTATTACCACATGGTGTCAGAAGTACTAAGGACTCGCCTGGACAGGTACTGTAACAAAAATTGCTTAAAAACTACGGCAAAATAGTTGCAAAGTGGAAGACAATCTGTTGCTGGACTGCAACAAATCCATGCAGTCTGTGTGCACTGTTAACGTGGCATACAAATCTGTACATGTACAGTGGAGTGAACTTTCCATTGCCCTCTTATACGTGAACTCTGTGTGTGCAAATTGATACATTGTTGCAGACATAATGAATGTACTGCCACCGCCAAGTGCACTTGGAAGAAAAACGGGAAGAAATTTAAACAACGTTTCCAGTTGTACATAAGTGCCATTGGTGAATCAAAGAAAGTTGACAATGACAATAAACTAACATCAATCCTACTGCATGTTATTGGTGAACCAGCCCTTGATGTGTACAATACATTCAAATGGGATGAGGAGGGCGACAAAGAATGTGACAATATGCGAGTAGCAAAGGTAATGGCCAAATTGGAGAAGTACTGCACCTCGAAAACCAACTTGACACTGACGAGATTTCACTTCAACAACTGTTGCAAGCAACCAGGTGAAGGAATAGATGCATACCTCACTAAACTTAAAAAACACAGTAAAAAAGTGTGAATTTGGCACACTACAAGATTCACTGGTCAATGATAGACTAGTATGTGGCATTGTTGATAATGTGACCAGAGAACGCCTCCTGAATAATCTTGACAAAGCAGTCCAAATTTGCAAGGCTGCTGAGTTAGTGAAAGATCGTTCCAAAGAGCTACAATCCGCAGCACCGACAGTCAATGCTGTGCAGAAATAATCTGCGAAAACAAAAACAAAAAAGCCATGGAATACACCTAATGACCAGACAAGTCAAAAGAAAAAACAAACTGGTGATAAACATCACTGCAGACGCTGTGATAACTGGCATGTTTCTGGGAAATGCCCTGCGTATGGTGACATTTGTGCGTACTGTAAAGACAAAAATCACTTTGCCAAGTGTTGCTTCATGAAACGTGGACAAAGGCCAAGCACACACAGTAGACGAGGAGGACTCGAGTGATTTTGTTTTGGACTCTGTCACGGTAGACTCAGTAAACACACAAACAGATGACTGGGTCTCTCCCCTCACAGTGAGGCCACAGAAACACTGAAAGCCTACAGCAAAGTCAGATCATAGTCAAAGGCAAAAGTGTTGTCACTGTGGACCATAGCTCACGCAAACACAAAATGCTGGTCTTTGTGAACAAACAAGTATTGTTAGGCAGACAAGCTTGTGAAAGGTTGGGTCTCGTCAAATTAGCTTGTACTGTCACAAAAACAGGCCACAGCAAAGACGAAAATAATTACTATGCAAACCTACCGCAACTACCGCAATGTTTTTGATGGACTCGGTTGTTTACCGGGCATGCACACAATCATCGTTGATCAGACAGCAACGCCAGTGGTGCATGCCTGCCGCAAAGTACCATTTGCACTCCATAACGGCCTAAAGAAAGAACTTGAACGTATGGAACGTCTTAGCATCATCCCCAGAGTAGAAGAGCCTACTGACTGGGTGAATTCCTTAGTCGTCGTGAAGAACAAACTAAATGGGGACATCCGCGTGTGTATGGATCCGCGAGACCTAAATCGTGCTATTAAACGAGAGCACTTCAAAATGCTTACACGAGAAGAGATCAATGTCACAGTTCGCGGCTGCAACATACTACTCTAAGCTGGACGCCTCGCAAGGATTTTGGCAGCTTCAGCTAGACGAAGAAAGTAGCTACCTGTGTACATTTAACACGCCATTCGGTAGGTATAGATATCTGAGACCGTTTGGCATATCGTCAGCACCAGAGGTTTACCATAAAACTATACACCAGACCTTCGAATCAATCGACGGTGTCAGTACCATTGCTGACGACATCATCATCTATGGCGCGACCAGAGAGGCTCATGATAACAGCCTACAGAAAACACTGGAAATAGCACGCCAAGTAAACCTCAAGCTGAACAGAGACAAATGTGAGATTGGCGTCACACAACTCACATTTATTGGTGATCTGGTAAAAAAAAACAGCGGAAGAAGTCAAATCAGACCCACAAAAGGTCACATCAATCAACAACATGCTCAAACCAGAAAGCAAGCAAGAACTACAGCGCTTTTTGTGGCATGGTCACGAATTTGTGGATAGCGGGATTTTCACAAAAAATCAGCCCCGCTACGAGCCCTACTCAAAGAAGACAATGGATGGCAATGGAGTCCAGAACAAGACAGGCCATGGAGTGACTTGAAAAATGCAATTTCTACCGAGCCTGTACTAAAGTACTATGACCCCAATTGCCCAATACGCCTATCATCCGACGCAAGTAAGGACGGCCTTGGTGCAGTTATTTTGCAACTCCATGACAACAAATGGACACCTGTGGCCTACGCGTCGAGAGCCATGACTAGTGCTTAGACTCGATATGCGCAGATAGGAGCTCATTGGGATTGTATTCACATGTGAGTGCTTTCATCAGTTCATTTACGGAGCTACAGTAGAGGCTGAGACAGACCATAAGCCTCTTATCAGTCTGTTTAAGAAACCAATGACTGATTGCCCACTCAGAGTGCAAAGACTACTGCTCAGGGTATAGAAGTACGACTTACATGTAGTCTACACCCCTGGGAAACAACTAGTCGTCGCAGATAACCTATCCCGTGCACCAGACTGTAACGCTGACAAAGGGGAAGCTGCGCAAGTGCAGAGTCTTGATGATGTCGTGGAAGCATTTGTTGATATGATCATTGAGACAATACCTGTGTCTGACAAAAGATTGAATCAGATACGTGATTCTACGAAAGCTGACGACCAACTGACCAACCTGAGAGCATGATAATACAGGGTTGGTCAGAGGAACGACACCAATGTCCGAGTGACGTTCGCCCCTTCTGGAATAATCGAGCCGAGCTGTCAGTGGCCGAGGATGTGATCTTCAAGGGTACTAGAATTGTAATCCCTCGCATGCTTCGTAAGGATGTGTTCCTCAAGATTCATGAAGGTCACATGGAAATAGAGAAATGCCGCCGTCGTGCGCGTGATACTGTCTACTGGCCCGGCACGAATGCCGAAATCAGTAATATGGTTGGCCAATGTGACGCGTGCCAGAAGCATAAACCGAGCCAACCTGTGGAACCACTACATCCACAAAGATACCAGTCAGAGCTTGGCAACGAGTTGGAGCAGGTATTGGTACTAATGGTGGAACAGAGTACTTGATAGTCTGTGATAATTACTCCGGATATCCAGAGGTGGTAACCCTAACCACCACCACGAGCAAAGCTGTGACACGGCGTGCCTGAAATGGTCATATCAGACAATGGCCCACAGTTTGGAAGCAAATACTTCGCAGACTTCGCGAAAGATTGGGGTTTGAACATCAGACCTCAAGCCCGCACTACCCTCGATCTAATGGATTAGCAGAGAGTGCTGTGAAAATTGTAAAGCAAATGATCAAGAAGTGTCAGGAAACAAAGCAGGATTTTCACAAAGCCCTGTTAGCCTATCGCTCAACACCACTTCAAAATGGACTGTCCCTAAGTCAAATGCTATTGAATAGGGGCATTAATACAACCCTGTCTTTTCACACACAACGCTTGGAACCAGAAGTACAACAAGGTGTGGTTGACATTTAAGCATAATGTTGTGTTACTGTGTTATCGTGTTTAACATTTATGCGTCATCATTTAAACTCTGGGTATATGCATGAACCAACAATAAGTTTAGACTGGTTTAAGTTGACCTTGCCTTATCAGTTGTTTGAAAAGTTTTTAACCCTTGTTAATACTACACATAGGACTGGTACATATTTACACTTCATGTGTATTCATATGTAAGCTCAACACACAGTATAGCTAGTGAATGTCTCACAACCAACGTTCTCAAGTTGCTAAATAAATCACTGTGTTTCAGCTTATAACAACAAGTCTTCAACCGTGTAACTATTACCACAAGTAATTTGTGTAATATGAAATGAATTGTACAGCCAGACATAGAGATGAATGGTTCAGGGTAATTGAGGCCTCATGTGTCAGGAGGCACGAACAGACTTTGAGTAGAGAAGGGGGGGGGGTCTTCAGCCTGCAAACAAACAACGTGACGTAATAGATAAGATAAGGAGAATAATAACCTGATAAGGATTAAAAATAGGAGTCCTAAGGGAATTAGCAGAGGGATTAATATGATAAGGGTAAGTATAAGAGGACGAAGAGAGATTGTGCGGTTGTGTAAATAGATAATGGTGTGTATAAGAGGATGAAGAGGTATTAGGGCGGCTGTGTAAGGAGATAAGATAATTGTGTCAGGAGTTTAGGTGGCTTAGGTTGTGGGAGATAAGGGTGTGGTTTGGCCGTGAAAATCATGCGCAGTGATTTTTTGAAGATGAAAACATTAGGTGAAGTCTCAGAGTGAGGATTGGTCGAATCGAAGAGATAAGGGTCGGTGGTTTGGCCGTGAAATCACAGCGACCTGAATGGACAGAGCTAACATATGTTGTGAAATGTCTGGATACGGAATGGCTAGAAGAATGTTCCTTCGATCCGAATGGTTCGTCTCGATGAGACCGAAATGCATTTAATGGGTACTCGGAGGTTGAGATGTCATTCCGTCTCCGAACTCATCCAGACTCTAACAGCCGAGGAACAAGATTACTGTAAAGATGGCGTACACGGGTGCTTCTTTCAACATTGCTGGTACTAGTCATGAGGTTCGGGAATACAGACCTTCGTTCTACCATACAAACCGATAAGAGACTATCTGAGAAACAAATGTCTAAGCCTTCTTTAGATGAAATGTTAAAATCGATGTTTATCAAAAGTTTGAAGTTCTAAAAACACATTTTTGTTTATGGATATTTGTTGGTGAACTAAATTACATAATAAACAAATTTTGTTTTTTTAACTCAAAAGTAAAACATTCTAAAGACTATTTTTTAAATAAATATTTTAAAATGTTTTACCTGTCACTTTTGTTGGTGAAAATAAATTACACTTTAAACTGTAACCGAATAAATCGTGTTTTGTATTATTATTATTATTATTATTATTATTATTATTACAACGTGTAAAGATCAAAGATGTATTTTTTGCCTTAAAACCCATCAAAATACATAAGTTGTTTATAACACATTTATGAGCGATAGGGCAAATTAATTACACCATCAACAGCAACATACAGGATTGTTTAAAAAAATTATACTCTGATTTAGAACGAGATAGTGTGTAAGGCAGTGTAGCTGAAACTATCGCGCTGTGAAAGAAGATGGAAAGTACAAACTTACGTACAGACAAGTCAGAGATTGTTAACGAGGAGAGGACACTTATACTTTACACAAGCAAGCTCGGAAGAAGTATCCGAGGAACAGAATGATCTCAGTAGGTTGAGATGAGATACACCAATGGGATTTAGTGGACGTGGCATCTCGTGCACGCAAATATAATGGAAACAGATGTTCGTAACTTGCATCGACGTCTTTTCAAAGAACACATGGGTGCGCCCGTTTAAAGAACAAGACAGATGAGGCAATAATAAACGCCTATGAAGATATTTTTCAAATTCAACGACAGGAAAACCCCTCTTTATATATTTGGACAAAGGTGGTGAATTTGATAGAAAGAAAATTGTAAAACTTGTTGAAAGAGAAGGGCATCAGATTCTACACGACAAACAGTGAAGTTAAAAAAAGCAATCGTAGAGCGATTCAATCTGACATTAAAAGGGAGAATGTGGGAATATTTTTACTATGCGTAATACCCTCAAATACAATACCGTACTGCAAAAACTCGTGAAAGGTTACAATCTCCCTGCATTGTCTGAAGAAATATTTACGATAGTCAGAAGAATGGGCAGCTAGCGACAACCAATGTATAAAATATAGGATTACTCCGATGAGGAAATCAAAGGATCAACAAAAGGTTTAATTGTTTTAAAATTGTTTTAAAGAATACTTTGTTAAACGGTTGGGTTATCCATCCAAACTCAACGGTTGGGTTTCCGATTTGACACAATAAAAACAGCATGACGACCACGCAATTCTATGCCACGTTGCCTTCTTGTGCTTCGACTAATCTATATCCAAACAATTCGCTATCTAGTTATACAGCACGATTGGCGAATCCAATCCATCTTAATGGGGAATGGGAGATTGCTTTGGCAGAAATCCACTATCCCTTTTCCTGGTACAACATTACGAAGGAAAATAACAAATTCACATATAGTAAAAACGGTAGTGAGGCCTATGAAAGGAACGATTTTACCCGGGTTCTACAACTCTTTTCAGCAAGTTATAAATACTATCAATGATGAGATGTCTGAATCAGGGAGAGAAAACATCAGGATAAACATCGATAGAATGTCGGGCTCTGTGAAGATCAGACTTAAATCCGAAGCCCTCATTTATTTCAACGAAGGTCTTTTTCATATGTTAGAATTGATGTCTATTACGGTTATTGAAAATACTGAAGGTCACTATATATAATGAGTTTTACGGTATTTACGTATTCAGCGATATAGCACAACAACGACTGGATGGAGATGCTAGCGTACCTTTACTTAAAATATTTCCGGTTAAAGCATCTAACTACAACCCCAGAGAAACCATCGCTAACGTCTTCAACACGTCGCATTACGTTCCCGTTAAAACCAAGCATTTTGATGTCATCCATATGGATATAAGGACGGACACGGGAGAGAAAATCGCATTTCAGACTGGAAAAATAATGTGCTCACTTCACTTTAAACGCAGTCGTCCATTGCTTTAATCCAACATTAAATATGTATGAACGAAATTATCTTCCTTACCGATATTGCAACGGATATTTTTTCAGAGGTGCTCCCATACGAAAAGGAAATATGCCGAGCGGTCTTTTTAGACCCGCCGTACCCTTCATCAAACAGGGTGCTAAGGAATAAGGCAAACAGGCATTACACACAAGTGCTCAGATTGCTTTATAGACGCCCTCCACGGTCGCGATTTGAAAGCGTCATCAAAAGATACGCTACGACAGGCCGGTCGAGATATTTTTATCCATACCACACGCTAGCTGATGTGATCCTCCTTTTATCGCCCTTGCCGGATCAAGTGTAAACAAATAAAATATGATATACATATAATTTTTTGACAGAAATCCTTCCTTCACTGAATCTTAATCCCCCCCCCAATATACAAAAAATTATAAATACAATAAATAGTTGATACACTAAAATAAAGTAGATCAGTGGAGTAAGAAAAAAGGGTATGAGTTACCATTTAAGTGTGTTTAGTTTTCTTGTAGGCATACCGTCCTCTTGTCTCTATTTTTATTATCACCGATTAACTTTAGCGACACCGATAGCGCACACAATGTACCAAGTGCCGCTGTAATAACACCAAACGCACCGCATGCTGTGCTCCAAGGCCAGGGCCCTGTACCACCAGTACGTGTAATAACGCTTTTCTTAGTTTACCTTATTTAAAATGCACGACCTCTGCAGAAACGGACCAATCAGAACGCTTTTTGTGGCCCCACAGCTAGCGTGTGGTATGGGGAAAAAATCGCAGGCCGGTCAGTGTATTGCGTCAGGATTTACTCGGCGCTTACCTAAGAATCAGGTCGTGCCGCAGCGGCAACCAATAAAAAGGAAGGCAAACGTACCAGCTGGCAGCCTTGTCCTAAGGCTCTTTACGCAAGCACCCCGCTTTGAATTCACCAGGTAGCAATAACAATACAGGCACGGTACTGCAGTACTTGATATACAGCATACCGTGGGGTCGAAGCATGTTTTTTCAACCTCGTACCCGTACTCGCAGAAAAGTAAAAAGGAAGCAAACAAGAAGAACCTTGGACATCTTTGACAGCTCGACACCATGGCATTTCTCAGTAAGAACTCGTGCGAATGCTCAAAGTCAGAACTTGGATTGTTTTCGGTCCCAGTTTACATCAGCTTTATTCGCGAAGGACACTGCGCATCACATGGACACAAATGACCCCACCGCAACAGAAAACGTTAACGAAGGATTAAAGCAGCGATATGCAATACTAACTAAATGGTGTGCCCATACACGCTGACATATTTTTTCAAGAGAGGTTACTAAACTGAAGTTAAACTGAAGTAAAAATTTCACCGGAGTAAAATAAGCCTATTGTTTTTTATCGGCTAACCCTGCAAACGAGTATAAGGTGGAGATAATAGATGCAGCCCTGTAGTGACTGACAGTCAGTCTACATGTGACCTCGTGGCATGCTAAAGCATTGGAAAGCACGACAGCAAAGTATCCAATTCGTCGTGTGGCCGTGAACACATTTAAAAATAACCAGTCATTTATCAAGTAAACTCTGTTCTTCGGGCAAACGCCTTCTCGCCTCTTTGTCGTGCCGGTAACGTTGCGTACAACGGAGACTACACCAAAAGTCCCTTTAGTTTCCAGCACTATGGTCTGAACTTTCTAGGCATTTACATTAGATAATGACCAAGCACCGTGGCGCCCTCTACAGCCGAGATTTGTGGGCGAAGACAAGCATGCTATGCTATACTATTTTCGGGTATTAATTCCCTATTTCAAGATAAGGGCAATTAAATATCGCGGAGTGATTACGACGGTGGGTACGCCCTGTATGCATTTGACTTGACTCCAGACCTTTCGACTGGGTCTCACTTTAATTTGTTGAAGCGTGGTAATCTTCGGCTGGAACTACAGTTTGCCCAAGCATTGGCTACAACCGTTAACGTGATAGTTTGAATCCATTATCAAAATTTACGCGAGTCGAAACTTGTTAATTAGTTAGTCAATTTAATATAGATACAACTCAATTACTCCGTGTTTTGGAGAAGGATAGAAGAACAAGTCCGTATGTAGGGGGTGTTTTTCCAGCAGACAGACTTCCTTCAGTTCAGAGCTATCCAACAGTACTCATAGCAAACACAGGAAAAAATGGGTTTCCCGGGCAACATTGGGTTGCAATGTATTTTTCTAAATCAGGAGATGGGGAATGTTTGTTATTCTTATGGAAAGGACCCTCGTGTTTATGGCCCCTATTTTTACAAATATTTGACTGACAATGCCAATCAATGGACGCATAATAAGAGGGGCCTTCACTCTTATGATACAGCCTTGTGTGGTCAATATTGTCTATTCCATTGTTTTAATCGATGTAGGAATATAAGTAGTAGAATTATTGTGTCATCGTTCACCGATGATAAACTTATGACTTATTTGGCCATCCACGATTATATAAAACCCTGTATGAAGTTAAGGTTCCCATTTTTGCCTATGAATTTATTTGCAAACAGATTTGTGTTTAGAAACAACAAGTAAAAACAGATGCAGTTTTCATCTAAAGTCTATTAAAATTTCTTATTGTTTAAATTTTATGAACAATAACAAAATTGTATGGATCTATGAGTAAAGACAAAAAAAACAAACAACCAAAACCATGTATTGAAACTTCACAATGATTACAATTATTTATTAAAGACTTCTGTCATAAATATATTTTTGTCATAAGTTTCGTAATTAGCTGTTCCGACTTACTGTCGGAACAGGTTTTGTTATCGTCGAGATTTGTACTATTTTTAGCTGTTCCGACTTACTGTCGGAACAGGTCTTGTTTTCGTCGAGATTTTTATTAGCTGTTCCGACTTAATGTCGGTGCAGGTTTTGTTTTCGTCGAGATTTATATTATTTACATTAGCTGTTCCGATTTACTGTTGGAACAGGTTTTGTTTTCGTCAAGATTGTTATTAGCTGTTCCGACTTACTGTCGGAACAGGTTTTGTTTTCGTCGAGGTTTTTACTATTAGCTGTTCCGACTTACTGTCAGAACAGGTTTTGTTTTCGTCGAGATTTTTATTATTATTCTTTGTTTCTGCCTAAATTTCCATAGCATTTGTACACGACTTTGTTTAATTCTTAAAAATTAATAAAAATTAACTGAAAGAATTGAATTCTATTTCAGAGTGAAACTTAGTGCTTAAACTTAAAATTTAATTTAATAATTATTAAAATTCTTAGTTATTAGCAAGTTTTAGCGAAGTGAATATTTAACTAGCTAACTTTGTTGAGACCATAATCTCAAAAAGTATACCGCCAATCGTCAAAATTTCTTCCGTTTTAGACTTCTGGGATACTGCAGATGAGCTTTCCGGCCAAAAGTGTGGGACGACGTCACAATGACGTCTTTTTTGCTCATTTTTGCCCATGCACAAAACACAAAGAGATAGTGAAATCAAAGTCGACTTCTAGAAACAATTTTTTTTTAAATTAAGCTCACATTTAACGTCCTAGATTACACAAACGTTTCTTAAAACAAGAACATTTTTATTGACGGTCAGTTTAAAAGCATCAACACATTTTAAAATATTGTCAGGAGAAAAAACAAAAAATTCTCAAGCAAACTTAACGCCATGGGTACTCTGCCTACAATTTGATGTGTTTATAAATAAAAAGGAGTCAAATTCTAAAAATGTTATAATATTGAGGGCGCTATACGAGTTTAACGGTGTTCTTGCTTGCTTTGTTTGCACTTCGATCAAGTCCTAAATCCATTTATGACCCATGTTGTTGCGTTTTTTGTAGAGTATATAAAGACCCTTTCCTGCGCCGAATGACACAAGTCTACGTTCTTTCACAAGAAGCGAGAAGAAATGTTCTTGCTCTCAGCGCAGCGTCGTGTCCGCTCAGATCTTATCGCTATTCAGGTTTCAGCATGAACGTAGAAAACAGAACGCCGCGTGGCAGACTTGTCTGCGCTTGGGTCCCATTCACCGGAAAACGAACTTTTAGGGTTTTTTATGTAAACGCATTACTTGAAGCTGAATCATGAAGGAAACAAGGCTACCCATTCGCCTGAAACCACGTTTTAACTCTTCGTGACACCATCAAAAAAAATCACACACTTATGCCATCAGGCACTTTTCAAGTGTCCGTTTGATATTTTGCGTGTAATACGTGTTTTTTGAGAACACAATCATGTTTAAATCGCCCAAACTATTGGATATAGACCCTTGTGACTAAATAAAATAAATTCAAGCAAAATTTCCATTGATATCAGCCCACAAGTGTCTCTAAGCCATTTGTTTGAATGAAACCCTCGTGTTTGATGAGTCAGCAAAAACATCATAATTTCTTACATTTCTTACATTTCCCAAGGGAATACCGGGAGAACTGGTCATTGGTGGATTTTTTTTGGTGTGAAATCAACCCCGATGGTAACAAGACAATTGGCATGCTATTTGGCTAGGTGTAGTTGAGGAACCTTACATTTTTTAAATACAAATAAAATAAAATGGCGGAGTAATTACTTTTTAATTAAAAACGGACACCTGAAAAGTGCCTGATGGCTTAATCGAGGATTAAGGTTCTTGTGCGAATGCATTACTTCGGGAAATCACTATGTAGCAAACAACAAACCTGTTGGGGGTTGCAATAAGGCTCGAGTTGTAACTGAACGGGGAAAGGTGTAGACAAGAAAAAAAATACAAATTTGTCTTGGGTGTGAAGAGCCAAAATTAACAATAAAGTTATATCAAATATTTACTGTTTTAGCCCACAAAAACATTCAGTATTGAAAATACACACAAAATGTAAGTATAGTAGCTTAGACCAAAATTTAAATCGTCTACCCAAAATAATTTAGTGCTACTAAAGCCCTGTTGTGGCATGCACTGAGATGTTATCATTGGAAGCAGGCGTAGTAACGGATAAATAATTAGTTTTGAATCAATAATTCTTTTCGAATTCATAATTCCTTGATAAGAGTGGTAGTTCGTGTAACGTACTAACTTGTTAACTTAAACCGCATGTACTATTTTATCGCAACAAAAATTACATACGCGGTATTAGAAAGACAACAAAAAATTTACAATTACGATTTTAATACAACAGCATAGACCAATCTTTACTTACTAAATTGTGAGACCTGTGGTGTGATTGCTTTACGTACTAAATTGTGAGACCTGGGCCAAATTTCATGGCTCTGCTTACCGTAAGCAAAGAATCGACGCTACGGAAGCAGATAATTCTGCGCTTACGTCAAGCGTATTTCAGGGGTTAGCAGGGATTTGTTGCTTGTGCGCGTGTGTACTCCACGTAATTAGGCATTCTTTGCTTACACAGCCTTCGCAGAAATTGGGCGCTTGCAAAATAAGCGGAGAATGGTGACCGTAAGCGTGGATTTCGGCAGTAACCAGAGCCATAAAATACTGCCCATTCGTTTAAATGAGGGGTAGTTCACTTTATACGCTAAGTTGTGAGGCACATTCATGGCTCTGCTTACCAAAAGCGAAGAATCAACGCCTACTGAAACAACAAAATCCGTGCTTACGTCAAGCGTATTTCAGGGGTTAGCAGAGAATTTTGGCTTGTGCGCGTGTGTACTTCACGCAACTATAGGTATTCTTTGCTTACACAGCTAGCGCAGAAATTCGGCGCTTGCATAAAGAGCGGACAATGGTAACCGTAAGCGTGGATTTCGGCAGTAATCAGAGCCATGAAATTGGGCTCGTTCGTTTAAATGAGGGGTAGTTATGCTAAGTTGTGAGGCCCAGGCCCAAATTTCATGGCTCTGCTTACCAAAAGCAAAGAATCAACGCTTACGGAAGCAGAGAATTCCGTGTTTACGTCAAGCGTATTTCAGGGATTAACAGAGAAATTTTTCTTGTGCGCATGTGTACTTCACGTAACTAGACATTCTTCGCTTACAAAGCTAGCGCAGAAATTCGGCGCTTGCAAAAAAGGCAGAAAATGGTGACCGTAAGCCTGGATTTCGGCAGTAACCAGAGCCATGAAATGTCTTCAGTTTTACACTTATGGGATGCTGTAGATGCGTTTGCCGGCCTAAAATGTCGGACGACGTCAGCATGAAGTCAATTATAGCGCGTTTTGTATCCGTGTACATAACCCATGGCTCTAAAAAGTCGAAGTTTTAGCTGAAAAAAAACAGAAATGTTCAAAATAAGTTCATTTTTAGTTACCCATGATGCACAAACCTTTTGAAAAACACAAATGTTTTGAACTAAAAGTCATTTCAGGCCATTCAAACTAATAACAAAACTATGTATTCCCACACTAATTAGCAATTAAGTAGCAAATCGTACACTATGGCTAGCTTGCTTATTGCGCCATGATTGCGCAATCACGGCAAGGTGTTGGAGATTACCTTGATATTCGATTCCTAACCGGTAGAAGACCCATTGCTTTGTGCACAGCCCATTCGATTTGTACAAGCACAACACATGTAATTCCTACGAAGGTTTAGGGTTTTCGTGAGAATGCATTAGATGATAATTTTGTTTACCATCGTGTTCTCTATAAAATTTATAAGCATGAAATCACAATGTTTTTACTGTGACGTCATCAGGTATCAAATTACGGTAATTCAAAGCTTATTCTTTAAAAAAAATCATATTTCCTGAACAACATGTCGTAAAGTTGTACAGTTTGTGTTGTTTTGTAGCTTACAACAAATGCACAAATTTATTTTAAAGATGACCTATTTTTGACCTTTACTTCCGGTCAAAACTGGAAGCTCAAAACTGTAACGAATCATATCTCCCGAAGAGCATGTCATAAATTTGTACATGTATAATAATTGTGTTGTATTTTAGCTTGCAACAATTGCGACATGGTATGTGTACTCATGACCTCACTTTGACTTTTACTTCCAGTCCAATCAGGAAGCTGAACAATTTAACAAATCATATCTCCTGAACCACATGTCATAAAGTGGTATTGTTTGTGTTGTCTTGTAGCTGCAACAATTGAGACATTTTAATAAAAACGATGACCTTATTTTGAGACCCTTTACTTCCGGTCTAAGACCAGACCCGATTTTGTTAAACTATATACACTGTGGTGGTCACTGTTGATAACAAGCATTCATTTTGAACAAGATTAAACCAAATACACAAAATACAGAATCAGTTCATATCTTTGGATACAAACTATTTAGGTCAACAGAGCGGAACAGCTTTGGGTTTGTTTACAAACACCTAATGTCTAGTTTTAATTTTTATTATTATTGTTATTCTTTGTTTCCGCCTAAATTCCCATAGCATTTGTACACGATTTTGTTTAATTCCTAAAAAATAAAATTAATAAATGGAGAGAGTTAGATCTTATATCAGAGTGAAACTTAGTGCTTAAACTTAACATATCATTTAATAATGATTCAAAATCTTAGTTAATTAGACAATATTAGCGAAGTGAATATATAATTAGCCAACCTTGTTTGGACCGTATCTCAAAAAGTATACAGCCGATCGTCAATTTTTTTTCAGTTTCAGACTTCTGGGATACTGTAGATGTGTTTTCCGGCCTAAAATATGGAACGACGCCACAATGACGTCATTTATTGCGCATGTTCGCCCCTGTACAAAACACATAGAGATAGTGAAATCGAATCGGGCTTCTAGAGACATAATTTTTCAATAAAGCTCAAATTTAACGTCCTTGATTACACAAACGTTTCTTATAACAAGAAAGATTTTATTGACGGTCAGTTTAAAAGCATCAAAACTTATGACCCGTGTTGTTGCGTTTTTTGTATAAAGAGTATATTATAAAGAGTCTTTCCTTCGCCGACTGACACAAGTCTACGTTCATTCACACGAATCGAGAAGAATTGTTCTTGCTCTCAGCGCAGAGCGTCGTGTCCGCTCAAATCTTATCGTTATTCAGCGTGAACGTAGAAAATAGAACGCCGTGTTTTGGGACGATGTTGCCCGGGTGGCAGACTTGTCTGCGCTTGGGTCCCGTTCACCGGAAAACGATCTTTTAGGTTTCGAATTCCGATCGGTATTAACCCTGCGTGACCCTATCAAAAAATGTATACAAACTTACGCCATCGGACTGCAATCAACCGTCCGTTTGTATTTGCGTGTACTTTTTTTTTGTGGATAACCCAATCACTTCCAAATGGCACAAAACCTTTAGATATAGACCATTTTGACTAAATCAAACATTTTCAGGCACAATTTTTTTTTAGATGAGCCCACATTTGTCTTTTCTGTAGATTGTATACCATATGGTTCAATTCACTTAGCAGTGTCCATTGGCCCCAATGATAAATAATTGCTGTACAATTCCTATGGGAATTCCGGGAGAGCTGGTCATTGATGGATTTTTTGTGTGTGAAAGAGACCCCGGATGGGAACAATACTTTTTCCATGCTATTTGGCTAGGTGTAGATGAGGAACTTGGATTTTTTTAAATAAAAAAATAGCAAAAAAATGGCGGAGTACTGATTATTTAATTAAAAACGGACTGTTGGTTGCAGTACCATGGCACTACGACAGGTTGTTAAAGGGCACACAAAGTTTTACAATTACGATTTTGATACAACAGCATTTAGCTTTGAATTAAGCCTGAGTATAAAATTTACATAAAATCAACCGTGCACGGATGAATACACCTGCCCGAGATTTGGAAGTTTACACGGCATACACTTTTTGAATGAACATCGAAATGGTACTATCATTCATGCGTCTTGTGGTGAATCATTGAATGATGTAGTGTTAAGTGTATTTAAAGGAACTTTACAATCTTTATCAACAAGCAAAATGCTTACGACTTGGTGAAATCGTTACGAATAAGCAAAATGGTTATGAATGAGCAAAATGATTTTGATTAAGCAAATTGATTTCGAATGAGCAAAGTTGTTCCGAGTAAGCGAATTAATTCTGAATAAGCGTTTTGATTCTGAATAAGCGAATTGATTCCGAATAATCGAATTTATTACGAAAAAGCGATTTGATTTTGAATGAGCAAATTTTTTCCAAATAAGCCATTCCGTAAAAGCAAACGTGCACGGATGAATACACCTGCCCGAGATTTGGAAGTTTACACGGCTTACACATTTTATGAATGAGCATCGAAATGGTATCAAGTCATGCGTCTTGTGGTGAATCATTAAATGATGTAGTGTTAAGTGTATTTAAAGAAACTTCACAATCTTCAACAAGCATAATGCTTACGACTTAGCGAAATCGTTATGAATAAGCACAATGGTTATGAATGAGCATAATAATTCTGAATAAGGAAGTTGATTTTAAATCAGCGAAATTATTCCGAGTAAGCGAATTGATTCTGAACTAGCCTTATGATTCTGAATAAGCAAATTGATTCTGAATAAGTGAATTGATACTGTGGCGGCCACAGACCGTTATCTAGTCTATGATTATTAACTGGGACCCTTTCCCTTGCTAGCTCAAGTTAAAGTCACTAAGCGGACTTTAAGCTGAGTGGCGAGATTCGTTTGGCAGGAAGTATACCGCCCGATTATAAAAAATTGTAAACTTCTCTGTCAGAAAACACACACTTCCCTAAAATAATCACACAGATAGGACACAGTTTAACAGTGACTTTGACCTGAAAAGTAATTTATTGACATTCACCTTAAACTCCAGAAGTTGGGCAAAATAACCTAGCCTGTAAGCACTTAGAATATGAGACCCCAAAATATCTACAAGTCATGTAAACAACTACTGCACCTCAGACTCAATACCAGTGAAAGGCAACACATGCACAGAGCACCACGCCGCGGTTGCACGCCTAGCCCAGCGCAACCCAGCTGCCTCAGGCCTTGAGCACACAGCTCGGTCCTGGCAACAACACACGACCCGATCCGCTACACAGCCCTCCCGGAAAACAGTAGTTGTCTGCCTCGCACACAGCGACGGCAACCATCGGGTCGTTGCATTTCAGTTCAACTACACTGCATCACAGCTAGCTCCGGCTGATCGTCTTGTGTATTTATCATGACGATCGCCTGCACGCGCACAGCCTTAAATAACGCTGCCTAAAATGCACAAATACTGGAATTCACACAAAAAACAACACACTCACGTGTCAGTGTTCACCTGACTTCTCGTGGCGCGAACTTGCACCTTGCACCAACCCTTTTAGTGCAAGCCGAACACATGACCGAAGACGTCGTTCACATATCACGTGCGACGTCACATGACGAAACGAACTCATGCAATTCCATCACAAAGGCCCGAGCTTGGCCGATTATGACCCAATACTCTCAGCCATACCTTAAAACAAAATGGAATGCATGAAACTTCACAAAATTTTTAAACAATATAACACATAGGAAAACACCTTTAAGCTAATTACGTATGCACAGAAATTCTCCCAGAAAACTTCACCTAAATCTGCTCATCAAATATGCACAAGTTTGACTCAATGAAAACTTTCACAAAAACATTTGCTCATTACGGATATAAATCAAACTTTTCGTCTAAAATAACACATTTATACACTGATTCAAAAGTTTACCTGGGATTTTCTAACATAATGATCATATGAACTTTGATTTATACATGGCAAAGGCAAAGGCACTACGTACATAAATAAAAACTTATGGATATGAAAAATAGATATAGAAAAATATATGATGTACTAAAACCTGTAAATGCTGGCAAAAAGGGATGAGATACCTTATGAACTATAGCAAGAAACTAATGGCAAGGGAACCCGACTGGTTTGCCATCCTCGTCAACCTGTACTTGATTGAAGTGTTGGGTGCGCAACTCCTCCCTCTTGATTACCCGGCCATCTAGGATGTACTCTGCGTTGATGTGTCGCTTCAATATTGCGAATCTCATCTTCTTCGGCAGTGGGGCAGCCAGGCCTCCTTCTGGAACCAACAGGGTAGGGGGTTGGTCAAGGTTTGGTGCCGTTGAGGAGGCAGACGATGAAGTAGAGGATGAGGCTGCAGCTTTAGCTTCCCTCATCTGCTCTAACATAGCCCGTGGTTTCCCACCTGTTCCCCGGGCAGGGCCGACGACTTTTGGGATCGGGGCGGTTGGTCTCAGTTGCTCTTCTCTCTGAGTAGATGGGGCAACTGCGGGGGCCAGGCTTTGTCCTGTGGCTCTGCCATCGGGGTTGGCGAAAGAGATAACACAGCTATCTCCTCCTGCTGGGGTATCTCAACATTCTCTGAAGGGGGTCCCCAGCTGACTCCACCTCAATTCTGGCCACTGATGGTTCCCCCCGTCTGCAGTGCATCGCTGGCTCTTTTGTTAGCCTCAGGGTGAGCCTCTCTGAGGTGGCTGATGGTGGTCCCAAGTTGACCAGCTTTGTATGAGCAAAACTCACAGGACATGGTTCTCTCTCAATGTTGTGCCTCCTCGATGTGCTACCACAGGCCCTGCCTGTTGGTGTAGGAGTTCATGCACTGTCTGCATCTGTAACGCTGAGGTTTGGCGGCCACCTTGCCAGCTTCCTTTCGGCATCCTGATCTTAGCTTGATAAAATAGAAAGAACCGAGAGCAAGAGAGGGGTCATTACTCTACTGCAACCAATCTCACAACAACTCTCCCAAATAAACCACTATGTACAACAACTTCTGGGGGGGACCTTCACCCTTCAAAACTTTTGTTTACAATGTACTGTGACTTTAGTGCAACTACATAGGTGGATTTTCATCCTTTCCTCTCAAAACACTAAAATATTTACAACGATTGGCCCTAACGATATCTAAGAGGCAACCTGTGTGTTCGCCTCGGGTTACGCCTGGCAAACGTCTTCTCTTTTTCTACTGGCAGATTACCATCCATGTCTTCACCCAGTCCTTCTGCATCGGAGGCACTGGCAGGGACCAACTCGTTGTTGCTGGGGAAAACCTCCTCTGGGGAGCACTCTACCTCCAGAACCTCCTCCTGTGAGGGTGTTACCTGTTCGAGGAGGGGGCTTTCTGTCACCTCCTTGGGGGACAGATGCTTTTTCTTGGCCGGGTTGAACAACCACACAAATTGTCCCTCTCTCATACCATGCTCTGATGCATGCCTGTCATAGTTCCTCTTCTGTCTCGTGGCACTCTTGCCGAGACACTCCTCTGCCCTACCATGTGCCAGTTCCATGTTACCCCTCAACAGTTGGTGTCTTCTTGAGTTTCGGGACACCCTGCCACCAAATCTTTCGGAATGTAAACCTCGCGGACAATCATCATCATGTTTTGCGACTCTCCATCGATACGCAAAGGTGGCATAGGGAAGGAACTCATCCCAATCCTTCTGCCTCTTTTTTGATCGATCATGACTGACACCATGTTGATTAGAGTCTTATTAAACCTTTCAGCCATGCCATCTGATTTTGGGTTATAGGCAATCGTTCGGGTTTTCGTGATTCCAAGGAGGCGGCACATCTCACTAAACACCTCAGATTCAAAATTCTAGCCCTGATCAGAATGAAGATCTTGGGTCACCCCTAAGCTACAAACAAACTCGTTCACCAGTTTCGGGGCAACCGTACCTGCAGTGGAGTCAGGAAGCGGATATGCCTCCATCCACTTGGTGCTATAGTCACCCACCACCACAATCCACAGGTTGCCACTGTCCGTCCTGGGCAGTGGCCCGAGCAAGTCTATTGCTACATGTTCCATAGGAACGCCAACCCGATACTGTTGTAAAGGGGCAACCCTTCTCTTTGCAGCAGACTTCCTCCTTGCACAGAGGTCACAAACCCTCAAACATGACCAACATCCGCAAATATTCCTGGCCAAAAATACCTGTATTTCACCTTGGCGAGTGTCTTTTAACACCTAAGTGTCCACTGAGTTGCCATCCATGCAACTCACTAAGGATACTCTTTCTGAACTTCTGTGGCAAGACCATGAGCCATTTGACCGACTTCCCATCGTCCGACTCCCATCGCTTGTAGAGAAGCCCCCCCTTGACCTCTAGTTGATCCCAGCGGGACCAATATGTCTATGAGGCTACTGAAGAGTGGGACTGCGTCTTCCACTCTGGACGACTACTACCATCCTCTTTGGACTTGAGGACCCAACCCAGAGTCCCATCTCCCAGCTGTGCCTCCCGCAAAGCTTCCTTCGAAATGATTTGTCTGGCCTCCAGACCCCTTACCATCAACTCCTCACCCTTAGGTTCTACCACGGGTTTCTCACCAATTGGCTGCTCGTCATTGGTTATTTCTTGTCGGCCGCACTGTTTACACTGTCTCCGCGACAACCCTTCAGCGTTGCCATACTTTCTAGTGGGTCTATGCTCCACCGTCAAGTCATACTGTGAGATGACTTCAATCCATCGAGCCAACTGACCCTCCGGGTTCTTAAAATTAAGGACCCACCGCAATTCAGCATGGTCAGTTCTTACTTTGACCTTCTGACCATACAACTACTCTTTCAAGTACTTTAAATACATGACCACAGCCAACAACTCACGTCGAGTCACGCAATAGTTGCGCTCAGGTCTACTGAGCTTGCGACTTGCGTAAGCCAGTACTCTTTCCTCACCATCCTGAACCTGTGAGAGTACCGTCCCAATGCCCTCTCCACTGGCATCGGTGTCCAAGACAAAATCACCTTCTGGATTGGGGTATGATAAGATTGGGGCAGACTGCAGTTTGTCCTTCAACTCATTAAATGCCCCTTGGCAAGACTCCGTCCATGCAAACTCCCTTGATTTCTCAGTCAAGGCATGCAACGGACTGGCAATTTCCGCAAACCTACGAATAAACTTCCGGTAGTTAGAGGCGAGGCCAAAAAAGCTTCTCACATCTCTTACACACTTGTAAAAACCAATCCTCACAACAAATGTTGATTTTTGGCTGGCGTCCTCATCCAGAGCAACTTGCCAATACCCTGATGCCAAGTCAAGTGTTGTAAACCACTTAGCCCCATTCAGAGCGTCAAAAGTTTCCTCGATACGTGGCACAGGATTTTCATCTTTGTTGGTGACTGCATTAAACTTTCTGTAATCCACACAGAAACACTGAGTCCCACCCTTTTTCCGCACCAAATTATTTGCAGCCCACGGACTATCTGAGGGCTCAATAACACCTCTCTTCTCGAGACCTGCCACCTGTCGCTGGATTTCTTGCTGATTGCATTAGGGGTGCCTCCTTGGCCATTCTTTGACTGGCCTGGCACTTCCCGTCTTAATTTGGTGCTCAACAAAATTGGTTTTACCAATGTCATGTTCTCCCCTTGAGAACACATCCTGATAGTCATGCAAGCACTTCTGAACCTCACTGTGGTACTTAGCCTCAAGGTTGGCCGTACCCCTCGCATATAAGTCTTGCAAGTGTACAGGGAGAGTATTCACTGCAGTCGGTGGATATTCTAATTCTCTATATCCTGACTCGGTCTCAACTGCGGAGAGGGTTCCCACAGTGTTCCCCTCACGGGCCACCTTCTCTCCCCTCCCAGGGTTGAACGCCCTCAATGGAATAACTTCCGACTCGCCATCTACCAGGGACCTGGCCAGCACCAAGCCCTTCTGTGCCAACTCACCGCCACCCTCAATAGGCTCAACCATGGCCGGACCCGCCAAAGCAGCCTTCCTTCGAGCAATAATGCCCGGGACAACAGCCTCATGGCCTGATGGAATCACTGTAGTTTTTGAAACTACCACACGCCCAATGAAGGATTCACCAGCCCTGCCAGTGCACTTTATTCGCTCACCATCGAGCCTCCCTTCCTTCAACAGGAAATCTAGTGCTCCACCAGTGGGCAGTAGGAAGTCCATCCTCAGGATGCCTGGGTATTTCATTTCTGTGAAAATTGCCTTCACCATGTGCGTTGTCCTTCCAACTTGCACTTCCACAGATGCCCTTCCCAGTGTGGGAATACGACTACCTTGAATCTGTCTAAAAACCACTCCATCCGTCTCCAAGACGGGTCTTTGCTCTTTAGATATTTCATAATAGATTGAACTACTTATCAATGTGTCAGTGGACCCCGTATCGATTAAAATACGACACTTGGTAGCCCTTACGGACCCTTCCACAAACATACCCATGCGGGGAGTAACACCTGGTTCGGGCAGAGTAACTTCTCTTTGCCCATCCCCATGCTTAAACTTTTTCTCCTCTATGTCGTCGTTGTCGTGTTGGCGTTTGGACCCTCTTTTACATCCAGCCTGACTGGGGATCCTGCAGGAGGCTGATCGGCGTTTCCCGACATCAAAAGTCTTCTGTTTTCGGGGCCTCTTGCACTCTCGTGCGAAATGCCCCTCCAACCCACAATTATAGCACTTCCGGCGACCAGCTGGACCTGATGGGGACTTGTGCACTTGGTCTGTGGGCACGTCCCTTTGTTGAATTGACTCACGGGCCTTCTGATCTGACAAGTTTTTACAAAACTCCGCCAAAGATTTCAGGCTCCGAGCATGCTCACTTAGATGGGCCTCTAATGAACCAAGCCTCATCTCCACACTAGAGTCCAAAGCCCTTGCTAATTTAGCGGGCTTTCGGTCCACCAACCTTTGAAGTTCAACACTCTCAAAATTAGCAGTCTCCAAGGCCGCTTGGATGACTTCGTCCAAGTTCTTCGGACGGGCTCTATTTATGCCCTCCCGTACCGAATGACAATCCACTGCATCTACAAAGTGATTTCTGGCCAACCGGTCACGCGCATCTTCCCGAATTTCAGGGTATGCCCGTGCCGTCAACTCATAGATAGCTTGACCCAGTTCCTGCAGTGACTCCTTTGGACCTTGCCGCCTATGTCTCAATTCAACTAGGTAGTTCTCACTCTGCCTACCTGACCCGAAACGTCTCTCCAATAGTTTGACAAGTGCACTATAAGTGTACTTTTGTCCCGATTCGCCCAACATTCGGAGAGCGTTCCCCTGCAAGCCTGCAGTCAAATACTTTGCAGCTTGTTCATCAGTCCAACCATTCACTTCACGACACGATTCAAAGTGACGGTAATACTACTTCCAGTGAACTTTGCCATTATACCGATCAGGGACTATGTTTGGGCGACGATTTTTAAGTCGCTCCAAAAGGTCCTTCTGATCTGTGTCGACCTTCACCTCCGGGACTTCACTCTTCAGTGGCTGGGGCCTTACTGAAGGGTGGTCCTTCACAGCCGAACTGCTGCATTTTGTCACTTCCACTGGGTGGGTAGCACAGCTTAGCAGTTCGCTGCTTGATTTCTTCGGAGCCATTTCCCCTTCTTCTAAAAATGGGTTTCGGCTTCGTGAACTGTGGTTCGGCGACACTTTGTCCTGACCAGAACAGTGCCAATTCGTCAACTGGAGTGTGTGTGTGGGGCTCCTTGGCGATGGGGGTTAACTCAGTTGGGGAAAATTGCGCCGCACTTCCGCCCCGCAGAGGTGTACTACCCACAATGCCAACCCTCCCCGACATGGGATCCATTTCTGGTTCCTTCATGTCCACACTCCACAAGTCAACCGGTGGACGAGAGGCATACCCTGCTGTCTCTTTCGTCACTAGTAATTCCACCTCAGAATATACACTCTTCCTCACACGCCTTCCTTCATGAGGCATGTTTTCCTTCGGCATTCCGTTCATGAACGCCTCCAATTTCTTCGCAACAAGTTGTTTTTCCAGTTGCGGAATTTGGTAATCCATGTAGAGCTTCTGTAACTCAGACTCTGTACCCGTAGGGTCCATGGTATTCCTTGACCCTACACTCTTTCTCTCTCAGCAGTACCCCGTGTGGATGACAACCAGCGAGTACCACGTCTCTGTTGTTGGATTTCACTCCATACACAACAAATTTTCACTGCCAAAATACACCAGAATGTTGATAACAACCCAAGATCGCATTAGGGATGGTGACCTAACACGGTTGCTACACTTGACCAGTGTCTGCTCGGTGACTCAGCCAGTGATGCACTCCGATGCGTCCCAAAACCTTGCGAAAACCCAACACTTTGCGCTTGGCTCGCCAACTGACGAACTCGCAGCAGTGTCAACCTCTGTTCCTTTGTGACTCTTCGCAATCGTTTTAACTCTATACAAGTTCTAATCAGCAACCCGCTCAGAATAACAACTATAACAACCAAGATTACCAAGAGTATGTATATGCCAAGCTAATTTTGAATGACCACACTCTTCACTTGTGTATCTCGGACTTTCCCTATAGAGGGAGGCTACATTTTTAACAGAGAGTTCACTTAATCAATTATGATATTCCCACTTCTGACACCATTTGTGGCGGGCACAGACCGTTATCCAGTCTATGATATTAACTGGGACCCTTTCCCTTGCTAGCTCAAGTTAAAGTCACTAAGCGGACTTTAGGCTGAGTGGCGAGATTCGTTTGGGAGGAAGTATACCGCCCGATTATAAAAGATTGTAAACCTCTCTGTCAGAGTACACACACTTCCCTAAAATAATCACACAGATAGGACACAGTTTAACAGTGACCTTGACCTGAAAAGTAATGTGTTGACATTCACCTTCAACTCCAGAAGTCGGGCAAAATAACCTAGCCTGTAAGCACTTAGAATATGAGACCCGAAATTATCTACAAGTCAAGTAAACAACTACTGCACCTAGCAATACTCAATACCAGTGAAAGGCAACACATACACAGAGCACCACGCCGCGGTTGCACGCCTAGCCCAGCGCAACCCAGCTGCCTTAGGCCTTGAGCACACAGCTCGTTCCGGCAACAACACACGAATACAGTAGTTGTCTGCCTCGCACACAGCGACGGCAACCATCGGGTTGTTGCATTTCAGTTCAACTACACTGCAGTACAGCAAGCTCCGGCTGATCGTCTTGTGTATTTATCACGACGATCGCCTGCACGCACACAGCCTTAAATAACGCTGCCTAAAATGCACAAATACCGCCGGAATTCACACAGAAAACAACACACTCACGTCTCAGTTCTAATATTCTTCTCCACAGGCTCCTTTTACCCTTAATTATGCTCCAAATGTGCACAAATTGATCAACAACTCTCATATACTTACTGAAATTGCTGCACCAAATTCCCAAAGTCCCTCCCCGCTTTCCTGAGAGCCATGTGCACGCCCAACAGCGCGCAATATTTTATATAAACTTAACTAACTTCTTTAAAGTTACGGGCAACTAGCCCAACTGAACTACAACTACCGCACAAATCAGAGTTCACCTGACTTCTCGTGGCGCGAACTTGCACCTTGCACCAACCCTATTAATGCAAGCCGAACACATGACCGATGACGTCGTTCACATATCACGTGCGACGTCACATGACGAAACAAACTCATGAAATTCCATCACAATACCAAATAAGTGAATTGATTTTGAATAAGCGAATTGATTCCGAATAAGCGATTTGATTTTGAACAAGCAAATTCATTCCAAATAAGCCATTCCGTAAAAGCAACCGTGCACGGATGAATGCACCTGCCCGAGTTTTGGAAGTTTACACGGCAAACACATGAATGGACATCAAAATGGTACTATCATGTATGCGTCTTGTGGTGAATCACTGAATGATATAGTGTTAAGTGTAATTAAAGAAACTTCACAATCTTTATCAACAAGCGAAATCCTTACGATCAATAAAACGAAATGGTTACGAATGAGCAATATGATTCTAAATAAGCAACTTGATTTCGAATGAGCGAAAAGATTCAGAATAAGCGAATTGATTCTGAATAAACGTATAGATACTCGATCGGTATTAAAGGGCACAACAAGTTTTACAATTACGATTTTGATACAACAGCATTTAGCTTTAATTTAAGCCTGTGCATTTACGACTATTTTTTTGTAAAGGTGTAACCGTTTCTGGAACGATCGGCTACAAGTGCAACCGTCCCCATCATGAAAAAACATTGAGTAAAATAAAAACGTTTACACAACTGCGCATGTGATCACAAACATTGCATCTTCAGTGCAACATTGTTTGCCTCTGCGCAATCACCCTGCAAAATAAACGAGCATGCGCAATCGAATTGTTGTGGAACTCCCTCTAGCGTTCAATGTTTCTTGCATTACCTCAAGTAAAGTTTTGAAATAACGAAGACTACGAGCCTGATTGGAAACAATATGTGTTTGTGTGTCGCATCTGATCGTGTGCTGTGTAAATCGTGATAGCAATTATTATAGTCAATGTCTCGCGGCATTTTTTGATTGAATTGTTTTACGCTTATCGAACCGTAAAAATGTAAACGTTGCGTACCGTAAAAAATGTAAACGTTTAACCGGTTGATCGGTTGGTTAACCGTGTAACCGTCACAATCTTAGTATACATGCTAACTTGTGAGACCTGTTTCACGATAGCAAACATTCGAGTAAAAAAACTGTTAACACAACTGTGCTTGTGATAAAAAACATTGCCTCTTCAATGCAACATTTTTTGCCTCTGCGCAATCGCTATCACCCTGCAAAATAAACGAGCATAATATGCAATCGAATTATTGTGGAACGCCCTATATCGTTCATAGTTTATTGCATTAATTACCTCAAAGCACATTTTTCAAATAACTAAAACTACGAGCATGATTGGAAACGAAAACTATGTGTGTTTGTGTGTATTTTCAATTTCTTTTCAGTTATAGGCCCTTGTCCAAACATCGGCTTCAGGCTCCGGCTTCAGGCTTCGAATTTGAGGTTTCAGACTTGAGAGGCTCAGGCTTCATTTGTGTAAACATGCCGCATGATCGATTTGGTACATATCGGCTCCGGCTCCTGGCTCCTGGCTTCGTCCTTGTTCTATGACGTAACAGTTCGCGCAGTCAAAACAATTTCTGATCGGTCGCCGTTTAATTTTGTGTCGATGTCGTGTGTACGAATTTCCGTGTACACAAAACAAATGTATAATAATAATATACATAATTTGAACTAGTCCCTCATCACTAGGCTTGCTCCGTGGTCTAGTGGAGACACATTGCTCATGTCATACGGGAGTCGTGGGTTCGAATTCCACCCGAGTTGCCTGTGTATTTTTTTCCAGCAGGACTTATCACTCGTCGGTGAAATATATATATTCATTTTTCCCGATACAATTAATACATATATCTTTTTAAAAAGTAGAAGTAAACATATTTTTAAAAACCCTCATTTTCATTCGTAGGTTAATCGTTGTCCATATTGCAACTTGGGAATAGCCTTTCTTGTAACATAAGCGACTGGAAGCTATCTCTGGAAACCTTCATAAATTAATACATCTTCAAAGACTAAAAGAATACAATAACATTGCTCAAGGTTTTTTCCAATCTTTGCGCAACTCCAGCTATCGGAAATGTAACTGGAGCAATTGATGGCACTCATGTTAGGATAATTCCTCCAGCAGAAAGTAGGGCATCTTACATAAACAGGAAATGCTAGTTAACTCTGCAAACACAAGCAGTGTGCAATCATGAAGGAGTTTTCATCGATGTGTTTACAGGTTTTCCTGGTAGCGTACATGATACAAGGGTTTACAGAAACAGCCCACTAGTGACAAATCGAGTGTTTCCTCCATGTGGCTACTACCTTCTTGGCGATTCAGCATATCCAGGATCTGCAACCCCGTTGTCACCTTTCAAGGAACCTGAAGCACCTAGTCCAGTCAACAGAAGATGTAATTATCATCACAGCAAATGCCGATCCATCATTGAGAGGGCATTTGGCCAGCTCAAGTTTCGTTGGAGATGTATTTTAACCAAAGACATCGAACTTAGATCAGCTCTAGCACCCCATGTAATTGCAGCATGTTGTGCGATGCACAAGTTTCATTCATTATGTGGCTACCTGAGGGTGCCTTGACCTTAGCCCTAAAGGATGAAACAAAGTGGCAGTCAAAAATGCGTTAAGGCTAGGCCTATAGAATTTGTTTCCCAAAATTAAGATTATGCCAAACCTTGATTCTCATTGAGAAATAAATATTCCGAACAGAAAACCAAAAACATTCATTACTATGTACAACAATATAACCATTGCTGCCCTATTTCTGCCAGTTAGCAAAACTATGAAATATTGATGTGCAGTAAACACAAATGTGGCCCTAAATGCATAACAATGCCTTATATATCTTACATTCTTACTGATAACTTTTACAGGTGATATATGGATGGTGGATGATGATGATGATCAACCACCTTAACAGGAGGATGGAGATGAGCAAGAAGTTGCCGATAATGCAGCAGGTATTAACATGCGCACATGAATGGCCAAGCTAATCTCTGCTCCAGATGAGTACCCACAACATCTTGATGAACATGATTATTGCATAAATATCGCACATGATGTACATTAAATTGTCCACCTCATACTAATAAATTAAAGCCAAGGTAACTTTGAGTACTAGTACTTTGCTTGCCATGTGCGAGTATGATTTACCATTGAAGATGCAGGCTTGTCATCACAAAAAACACTTTTTATCATAACATCCTCTTTCATTCATCCTATGAAAGGGGGCGAATTTTGCTGTTTGTTGTTTGTTATTGCTGTTCTAGTAATAGAAACAAGACCCTGTGCATGGATGTTGTAACAGGATGGCGATGAAGACTCCTTAATGGCTTCGTCCCTATCAATATTGTAGAGGTGGTCCCCAAAGAAATTGTTGAAGGGTTGGAAAATGTGCCCTGGGATTGTTGACACCCGACTGTTGATCTTTAGATAATACACTATTTGCAAATAATACAATTTTCATATTCCACCATGCATTTTAACTTATTTTTGCTATTTTTAAAGTTGGTCAAGTCTAGACCTTTATCGCACGGCCAACGACCCTGCTGGTTTTAACTGGGCGTTAAACGGGTGGGCGGGTGTTCAGGGTTCAGAGGTAATTTATCTGTTGATTAAAATCAATTCTGGTCTAGTAAACATTTTGAGCTGCATCTGTAAATTTCTCTTGAAAAACTCATTGAAAGAGGGCTGCCAGAATTGAATGTGTTCAAACCTTTATTAAGAGCTCATGAATGAATAAAAGTGTACATTGATCATATAGTAAGACATGAACGTGTAGCCTACACCTCATATATTGATTCTGTCATGTGATTGGTAAAGAGCACGTGTGACATAAAGTATAACATTTAAACTTTCGCATCACATAGATTTTTGGAAAGACTAAGCATTCTCACATAACATAGCAAATTGACAGCTGGATGGTAATGTGGCGGAACTTTACAACTTGATCCCGGGCCTACTTTCACCTCAGTTGTAGATCATAAAGTAATCTGAACGCTAAGGAGCTTTGTCCGTTTTGGAGGAAATATACCGCCGATTGTAATCGATTGTCTCTCCCTAATACACAGTAATCAATGCACAGAATAATTCACAAAGGACATCAATTTACAACCAACAAGCATCAACCAGTTTAATTATATTGTTGCCTTTCTCCAGTATGATTCAACAGAATATCAGTAGGTTAACTTATCTACGGCATAAAACAAACAGATCACTAAGTCAACCACGTACTGTGTTCCTGCTTCTACTGTTATTTGCCCGAACAACAGCTACGCGCAATTACCGCGCCTAGTCAACCACGTGTCACTACAACGCGTCAACCAGTACTACAACCGAGCATTGACTGGAACACACATCAGCCAACCCCAGCGCGCACTAGAGTACAGGTTTACTTACATGTAGCAATAGCTTCACGAAAGATCGTGACTAACGGTTCTTACGTCCTACCGGTAAACCACGCACGCAGCGATAGTCAACCCGGTGACAACCGTTTAACTCAAATACAATGTAAACCTCCACGGGTAACTGGAACACACGTCAGTTAACCCGGTAAACCTTCACGGCTAACTGGAACACACATCAGTCAACCCTGTGAGTCTCGGAGTCTCTGGCTCAAACCCTCTATGCACCTCTAGCATCAACCACACGCAAAAGCGTCGCAAAAGCAATTGTACTGAGCATGCAGTAAACAGAACAATGAACACGTACCTGTTACTTCTTCGAGATCTTGCAGCCGACTGACTCGCCTCGTGCACACCTCGTGTACACGACGACCAACCAGTCGCTCCGCCCGGCACATGCGTAGATCGGCACAAGTCACCGACCAGCTCGCGCACGCGCCCTTGCATACAATTTAAATACATACAACATGCACTGACCGTCACAGTACCGAGGCATATACAGTACAGAATGTGTATGGAGGTGTTATGAATCATTTAAATAAATTTTCTTTGGGGTGGATGCATTTGAAAGGAGGCGCCAGTGGTCACTGGTCAGGGTGAAGCTCAAAACAGGAGTGCCAAAAAGGGCATAAGTTACGGTCGAGGTGCCTCCCCTAGATCTTTTTCAAATACCATCATAATGTGTGATTTTGTGGCATCCGATAGCCAAAATTAGTAACCATAGAAAAAACTGTTAATGTTATGATGACAAAACGCATTGTGACGGTTTAGGAGGTCTTAACTGAGCTGAGCATGGTAAAGTGATGTTTAAAAAACTGTTGATCCCTGACAAATAGAGAAGTGAGGTGCATGCCCCTCGGCACCTTCCTGTTCATCCACGCCTACTTTACCACTTATAACAGTCAACATTTGTACATTGAATAAGATACGAATTAGAATAGTAGTGCTAAAAGCGCAACATTTGTCACAGTTACAAAGAATAATAAAATGAACAAATCTCATTATTGGGCCATCATAGACGTCTCCTATTTTTTCCATAGAAATATAACCCAGAGAATGCTGAGGTCACATGTTGTCAGTGTCTGCCTATTTAGTTGTGGACAATACCATTTGAAATGCCCGCATGGCAAAATTAATAAGATCAATCTATTTGTCACGGCCCAGGTGTATGTAAAGAACACCCCCGTTAAATGTTGGTATATTCCTACTTTGTATATTCATTTCAAACCTTTTGTTGTTGTAAATATCTCTTTATCATTTAAATTTACGAAGCGCCCCCTACGTTCTAATTTGTATATTTCCCGCCGTTCAATAATCTGGGCGTCATTCTGAAATTGGCCGAACCTTCAACAACACTTTGTTTACCAATTTTTACAGGTATGAATCTTGTCTATTTTATTCATCTCTTTGCATCATTTCTTAAATCTTTCAACTCTCACCTAGTTACCAAAGGAATGTATGGGAATTCTAGTGTTTCTTTTAAATCAACATTTGTATTATTTAGTGTATCTCTAATCAATCTCCGTACGGTTTACATGAGGTATGCGGTTCGCCAAGGTGGCGACCGGGAGTTTTTATTGTTACTTAAGCTTGATTCATTTTCCTTTTATACAGTTGTTATTATTACTTAACTTGAGTTTACCGTCATTCTGAAATTGGCCGAACCTTCAACAACACTTTGTTCACCAATTTTTACAGATTCAATAAAGAACCGAGAACTTCAAAGCCAGTTTCCCCGTGCCTATTAAAACAGTGACGTAACAACACCTTAATGGTCACATATTGAAAAACTGCAATTTGCCATGCAGCTACCTGTTATTATGGCAGCCTGCGTGAATTGTCTTAAAGCAGATGTACACAGATGACTGCACACACAGCATTTGTGGGGTTATATTTATATGATTTTTGAAAAACGTCTAATCTGGTCTGGCCCAATATTCTTAAATTTGTGTAGTAAATTACTGTACCTATAAATACCAGAACCTTTCTTTAACCCCCAAATTCGAAATTTGTATGAGATTTTTAGTTACGCCACATTACTAACAGTATTGCATGCAAGTATCATATAGTCTCTAGTTTTACAGTGAACTACCATGCATTACAGTGTACATATATTTATACTAAATTATTCAGATAATTAAAAAGACTTATGTACATTTTGTACATTTACCTGTAAATTAATATATTAGTTTGAGTTTAACAAATAGTTTGTAAATGAGGCACTTTATAAACATGTTAAATAAAAACAACATATTGTTATGTCTACACATCAAATCACTAAGCAGGGAACAACATACAAACAACAATATATTCTGGCCGGGCAGTGACTTCCTTGTATTCCAGAATCTTCTAAAGCTGCTCAGACGTTTATACGTCTATATTAGGAAATTATATAATGTAGAAGAAATTGCTAGAAGAGTGTATTTTAGGAAAATGATGTAATTTAAAGAAGTTTGTAGAAAAAAGACGTTTGTGGAAGATCTGAGACTATAAATACGGGCTGTGAGAGACATGCAGGTCTAAGAAAGCATAGGCGGAGAGAAACCCGGCCGTATGCAACCCAGAGAGATTTTGGAGGCTACAAGTGAAGTGCAGAGCTGAATTTTGTTCCGGAAGAGACAGTTTGTGAACTAAATCTGCAGTTCCAGTTTTGGGGCCATCGATTCCCGTATTTGCGACGGTCATCACGCCTTCGCCGTTTCGTCTCGAGCCCGGTCATTCAAGTTGGAGGTGATCTTCGCCCCAGTTGCTGCTCATTTTTGCACCGACAAGGACTGAACTGTGTTCACCAGTTTTGGAGTCCACTATTCTTCGTGGTTGTGCCTGCCAAGATCTTCTTATTAATATAAGATTTTTTCTTGATTAGTTAATCTCAGCATTGTAAACTAATATTAGTCAGCATTTTATTGTTATCATCATCTTTGAAGAGTTAAGCGTAACATTATATTAAATCACAATTGTTTATGTTCTTTAAATCAGTGTGATCTTGTTTGATTCCTTGTCACGTCTGGGAAAAGTCCAACTTTTGGATAGCCAACATTTCCGAATAGTTTGGGGATTTTCAGATCGTAACAAAATTGGGGGTCTGTCCGGGAAATCGAGCAAAAACAAGCCAAATTCTTCTTAATATTTTCAAGCAAGGTCACCTTTGTTGTATTGTTGCAAACAATATTGTGGAAGTACCATGGCTAAGCTCGATGCTCAAGCTTTCGTAGAGGCAGAAAATTTGACGTATGATAAACTGCGACTGCTGACAAAAGAAGAGTTGCATGAAGTTGGTAAATTCCTTCATGTAGAAATTTCTCGGTGTACCAAGAAACCCATAATAGTGAGCATTCTTGTCGAAAAGTTGCATCTTGAAATTTCCCAAGTCGTTGCAGACTACCGATAGGGAAATTAAGCTGGCCAAAATTGAGCTAGAAAAAGAAAGGCTCAGGCCCGAGTTTGAAGGAAAAGAAAAGGAAAGAGAAAGAGAACGAGAACACGAACTACGAAAGCTTGAACTCGAGCACGAGCTTAAACTGAAAGAACTGGAACTGGGTGCTAAAAAAGATACAACCAAAGAAAAAACTCCCACTGGCTTTGATGTAGCAAAAAATCTAAGGTTAGTGCCAAAATTCAGTGAACAAGATGTCCAGACGTATTTCCTGTCTTTTGAGAAAACTGCCCTCACACGACCAATAATAGTTATGTTTTCTCTCAATTCGGCACACGCAAATAATTCGTGAACGGTCGGCTTCTAGGTTCGCAGCAAACGTCGTTCTGAAATATGATCGATCTCGCCGGGGATGGTTGAACTCGCTTAAGCCACCAAATTAACCCGCGCCGTGGAGATGAGCGAAGAACACGAGGTTGTGTACTTAAACGTAGTCTGGCTCCAAGACCCAAAAATCTCCGACTTATATTTCCATTGAGAGACGTCATGGTATATTTGGTCAGGGAACTAGAGTAACTTTAAACGCGGTCACACACAATTACATCCCCGGCCCACACATCTAGTAGTTCTGCACACACCACACTCGGCCGGGTACGGGTCTGGACAACCGATCAGATCGACCATCAGCAAAAATGGAAGGTCTTTTTTAAAAACCAGGGCGTCCTAAACAGTCTGAAAGTGCCAAAAAAAGAAAGATCAAAAGCAAAGTACAACAGAGAACACAGAAAGACGCTATCTCTGTTATCCACGTCGATGAAAATACCAGTATCCATTATGCAGAGATGGCGTCGTACTTCAACTGAATTGAAATGTCGCATGCAGAGTTGGCCACGTTTGTGCTAGACGCGCACGTAGGCCTACATGCACATACGTCGAGCACAAGAAGAAGAAGAAGCAGCACTGTATAATCCATGTACTTTTCACAGAGCAAACTAAATATTAGGCTATATAGTTCCACGGACAATCGACTAATTTTCATTTCATTTGTATTAGTTGAGGAGCTCATGAGTGGAGGAGCTCATGAGTGAGAGGGCATGGAGGTAGAACTCCCTTTATGGAAAGGGAAACAAAATAAAGTCACGGTTTTGGGCCAGTCACAGACTAAAGCAGCATTCACAATCAGTGTTGAATTCCTTTAATTCAGTCTATGGCCGGTTGATTTGTAAATGGTCAGGTTTACTCTTTGCTCATATATTGAACTAGGCCTGCCTGGTTGTTACTTTTTTATGTAAATGACCCCCTCTTGTTTTATCGTGAGTGTACGACACAAATGTATATGGAAATAAACTTGACAGTGATATTTGAATTTATTCATGTTGTTATTAATTATGTAACAAAAAGCGCAACTCTAAAAACGTAGAACCGCTCCAGTTCATTGACAGTACAATCACAAAGGATGAATTTCCCTCATTTACAAGGATAATTGTTATTATTTTTATTAGACTGGCGTATTTTCCCACGGTTGAACCGCTGCACGTAGTACGTGTCCGGCCGGATGTAGTGTACAAAACGTAAAAAACTCATACCATACAGCGTACACACACACACACACATCGAGTGTGGTTCGCGCGCGCCTGGCCTGTACTGTCGGAACAGTTTCGTGATAGATACCATTGTGCGGACAGGGCTGTTTTAATTCCGTGTAACTTAAAACGCTCCATTATTTATGCAAACAATTCGATGCAGATGCGACGTGTTACTGTTTGTTTTATTAAGAATAAATCACTCGTGAAATTTTAATTAATTTTCCAGAACATTTAAACATAACAAAAGAGCAACGCTATGGCTAAATAATAGTACTCAGACAATTACACCCTGTGCCATTGGTGGTACCGTCCATGTCATCGCCACTCACACAAAAACAGACCCGCAGCAAGTGACAAATTTTCAAGAGAAGCAAAATGTATCTTGTTATTTTTTAAATGTGTGACATTATAGAACAACATGTTTACAAGAAGAAAGAGTATGCGTTATTGATTCTGTTCAAATAAGTTTGTCCAGTTAAACCCTCCGAATAGTGCATGAATTTACCAATTTAGAAAAAAGCGTTGGAGTTCTAGAGTTGACACCGCGGAAGTTTAGACACGGACGTTTTAGCAACGGCTGTTTTGAAGCTGTGAAATAACTTTTCATTGGTCTGAATTTCAACTAAAATTGACTTGGAAAAACTTGTCCAACCACAAAATTTGTTAGAGCAGTGTGTTGGTCAGGATGTACACTTCCCAAATCCGTTTTGGACTAAGCAATCGGCCGTCGGGTTGCAGTAATCATGTAGACTTTAGAAATTTCTCCATACAAAATTGACCAAGACTGGACGTAAAACCCTCAAAATGACGTGGCAAAATGTTTTCTGAATGTAAAATAAATATGACATGATGAAGGAGTAGATATTCAGGGTTATTTTACCGTTTTGGACTAGTTTGTACGATAAAGGGTTCCAGAGATATGATTGCATTTATCCACCAAACTTGTGTTTAAATTTGTACACGTATTACAACGAAGGCGCGCGCAAACCAGCGAATGTATTCAACAAGTCACCAACTACAAATTCATGACCATCCTTATTGCACGGAGCTCGGAGGTAAACGATATACCTCCATGCTGTTTGCAACACACATGCCCATACACGTGTCGTACGTGTATGAAAGAGAGCCTCATTATTTATGCGGATGACCCTTCGGTGGCCTTTCAATAACAACCGCAAACAGCCACCTCCAAAGCCCGACTAGGAACGAGTAATATCAACGGCTGTCCGTGCTGAAACGCATGAGGGCGATATTCAAAAATCTATGTAGGGAACATTGCAAGCCCGGACCATGCCTGGATATTCAAATGATTTCATGCAAAAGTGTAATCGGTTTTTCACTATTTTCTCGTGACCCAGATGGCCCATCGATCTCAAACTTCTACAGGTTTGTCAGTTTATGTATATGGTGGATTACATAAAGTGCTTACACTGCCAGCAATTGTTTTGTTAGCAAAAACCAATCCTGTAATGCACCTTTAAGGCAGCTATTTTGACTGGGTATGAATTGGTTCCTAAGGCCTACAGGCAGAAATTTCGAAAAATGACTAGATCAAATGGCCAGACCTTTGTCGAATATGCTAGAGAAAAGGAGATTGTTTTCGATCGATGGTATCGTTCTCTGAAAATCGAGAGGAATTTTGATGAGTTAAAAGAGGTTGTGCTCTTGGAGGAATTCAAAAATAGTATCCCTCCAAATATTAAAATACACTTGGAAGAACATCACATTACGAAAGTGAAGAAAGCGGCAGTGGCTGCTGATGATTATGAATTAACTCACAAATTCAATAGTGGCAAAACTAATTTCCAGTCTAAGGGTTTCCACAAAACCATTGAAAAGGGCAGGTCGGATTCTGAGGCACAGCTTAGCACTGTAACTCTTGGTTCACCGAAACCAGCATCGCCAAGTGGAGCCAAGGAAGATCACAAGAAAAGGGTCTCCCTCCAGTGTGACTACTGTCACAAGAAGGGTCACAAGAAGGCAAGGTGTTTCAAGTTCATCGCTGATGAGCGTGAGCGTTCTGACAAGCCAGTTGCTTTTGTCCGCAAGGACTCTCTACTTTGTGGGAAGTCTGGTGAGGCCGATGGCAACCGCGCTTCTTCTTCGAAGGTGGTTGATAATTTCAACCAAGTTAATGAAATCTACAAGGATTTTGTTTATCGTGGTGTTGTCGCGTGTGGGTTGGACGAGGCTAGCATTCCTGTTGTTATCCTAAGGGATACAGGCGCGTCACAATCACTGATGCTGGAGGATGTGCTGCCGTTGTCTCCAGAAAGTTCGTTGAATGCAACAATGTTGATTCAAGGTATTGGGGGTAATTTTATGCCTGTCCCGTTGCATAGGGTTAATCTGACATGTGATTTGTTCACCGGCCCTGTGGTTGTTGGAGTTGTTCCTAGTCTGCCTATAAAAGGTGTTGAGTTTTTGCTAGGGAACGACATAGCGGGAGGTAAAGTGTCGGCATCCCCTATTGTATCTGGTAATCCGTCGGAGGATCCAGAAATTCAGTCTCTGGAGGAGAAGTTTCCAGAAACTTTCCCTGAGTGTGCAGTGACGAGATCTCAGATGAGACGGATGGACAAGGAGGCTGCAGAGTCAGTGCCGATAGAGGAGGGCTCTGGTGTTTGGTTGGCTGAAACTTTCTTCAACAATTTGGATGAAGATGAGGGAGTGTCTCAAGATGCTAAATTTAGCCGATCCTCGCTTAATAGAGGGTACGATTAAACAGATGTGTTTTTAAGAGTCCCTTAAACTGCTCTACAGAAGAAGCGTTCCGGATAGTAATGGGGAGTGAGTTCCTTATGTCAATGATGGTCAGATATTCTTAACTTCGACCCCACAAAGCAGGGAGATGCAGCCAGTGCCTTGCCCTGTCCCAGTGCGTTAAAGAGCTTCAATCCTGGTTGGTCGCTAATAAACTCAAGATGAATCCAGATAAGACAGAGTTCTTTATTGTATCTTCCCCCTCTCACTTAAACGTCTTCAACACCTCACTTTCAATATCGACAATCTTGTTATTCACCCTCTTTCCTCCATTAGGAACTTAGGTGTTGTCTTCAACGCTGACATGAATATTATGTCTGATCACATCACACAGCTCTGTCGCTCTCTCAACCTTAGTCGGATCAGAAGATTTATTGACTTTGATGCGAGCCACAATGCAGTCCGTGCCCTGATCCTGTCCAAGCTGGACCACGGCTCTTGTTTGCTGAATAGCGTCTCTAGGAGATACATTTCTCGTCTCCAGTGACTTTAAAACAGATGTGCTAGGCTAATCTTCCAGATGCCAAAACACTCTACACCTCACCACTTCTAACACAACTACACTGTCTCCCTATAGCCCAACGTATTGAGTTCCGCACACCGGTCCATACCTACAAATCATTAAATCACAGTGCTCCAGATTGAAATCCATGACTGCCCATACTCCCTTCGAAGCTATGATGCTATCTCCATTGCAGTGAACAAGTCACGCTAACTAGCTTGAGAGAGAGCTTTTTCCACTTCTGCCTCCCGCCTATGGAACGGTGTTCCTGTCCCCATTAAAACGCTCAGACTGTCCTGTCCTTCAAAAAGGTTCTCCAAACCTGTAGCTGGTTGTCACCATCCCTTAACTCTTTGTGACACCATCAAAAAAAATCACACACTTATGCCATCAGGCACTTTTCAAGTGTCCGTTTTATATTTTACGTGTAATACATGTTTTTGGAAAACACAATCGCATTTAAATCGCCCAAACAATTAGATAGACCCTTGTGACTAACAGAAATATATTCTAGCCAAGTTTCCTTTGAAATTAGCCCACATGTGTCTCTTTATAGTTTATACCACTTTACTTCCCCTTTGCCTCTGCAACTCATGGAATTAGCACCTATGTTTTATTACCAAAGACAGCTATAATCCCCTAATCTGTTTTGAATGGTCTTTCCCACTAGTCCAGTGGGCACAGTCTGACTCATTTGGCACCTTGATAAACCCTCTACACTTCTTTGTTACCCCTGCTCCAATAAACCTAGCGATTATCCAAAGGGTTCATTTCACATAGTAGTGGCTAAGGCTAAGAAATTGCTGTACAATTCCTATGGGAAAACCAATTCCTATGGGAAAACCAGGTCATTTATTATGTTTTTGTGCGAAAGACAACCCCGATGGTAACAAGTCAGTTGGCATGCTATTTGGCTAGGTGTAGTTGAGGAACTTAGATTTTTTTAGATTAAAAAAAAAAAAAAATGGCGGAGTACTGATTGTTTAATTAAAAACGGACACTTGAAAAGTGCCTGATGGCACTATGGAAGGTTAAGTGCCTTGCATCATTTGGCAATTTGCCGCTATATAAATCCAGTTATTATTATTATTAAACAATTCGCCGTCGGTACTGGTGTGTGTGGGCACTGATATTCGACATCTTGCTAATATTATGCATCAAACTTTCATGCGACGTCATGAAGTAGCGTGTCTTCTTAATGGTCATCATCAAAGCGAGCATTGTGCTTAACATTCTTCCAAAATCGGTAGCAAAAAGTAAAGAAAAACGAAAAGCCCCAAAACGAGTTGGTAAGGCGCTTCGCCGCTCCCACTGGTCTTTTTTCGTGCGTGATATCTGGGGTGCCGCGTGCGCCTTGACTATAGGCAAGTCTGCTCCAGAACTTCCAATCAAGCTGCGCTCACATCCATTTTTGTGGAGGTGGTCATCAACCTCTCTTTTCAAATTTAAATGAGAAATTTGCATTTCATGCATGCGGTCTTTTGCAGCTGAACGTGTGGGAGATTCAGCACATCTTTGCTGTTCTTCAATGCGACACAACGCAACAATTACAGTATCATTGATTAGGTTTAGGGTACAAGTATATAGAGTACAGAGTACAGAGTATAGAGTACAACAGTACATAAAACACTGCATATAATGATCAGCAAAGAGTATGCTCAAAATTAAAGACTATTTCTATATTATAAACCAAAAACTCAAATACTTTCAAAAGTACCTTGGAAGCACTTATTGGTTCCTTTGTCAATGCATTTTAACTGCAAATTTGTTAAACACACTTTTACAGCTTCAAATGCGACTTGCTGAATAGTGAAAGGTAAATGTATGGGTTTCATTTGGAAATTACACTCGAAAAGCTAGTACCTAGTGCAACAACAAAGCGTTAGTAACAGGATACCTGACTACTATGGTATCCTGACAAAATCTACAGAGGTACGGCAGAACCTGACCATTTTTGCATGCAAAGTACTGTCGTCTATGTTTTCTGTGCTGTTTAAAGTGTGATTTTAAGAGACAAGGACTTGGCTTGGTTTCTATCATTTTCGGATTAAGCATCTCAATTTAGGTTATCTATGTATGTTACCAGCTTGTACTCAAAAATGTCTAGTCTATACGGGGTAGCTGTGTGTGATGTTGGTGCAAAGGGGTCAATATGCCGCAGTTTGACAATGAGTTTCGTTCCAGCAACACTGGAAATGCGCCTACAGTTGTAATTTAGGTTAAATGCATCACAAACATTCTTCAAAAAGTTCTCTTAAAGAAATGTTGTAGTTGTTGTGCAAAATGCCGTCAAAATGTTAGCTTACAATGGTGACCCACCCTTGAGGCAGAAATTAGTGTACAGAAACATGCATCTGACAAGTTGGCAAAAAGTGTTTGCTAGTGTGATTGCATACTGCCGACTGTCATCGATATCAATGTCATGGGAATGATTCTCAAAAGCAGCCACTGCCTGCTATCCAAAAACTATGAGCAAATAAACTTTTTCATAGAAGTGATGTTCTGCTAGTTTTCGTTTGACAGTCATTTTCATCATAAACTTGGAAGAGGTTTTCGCTATGCTGGTGTAGGATTGGACAATTCATATCTTCTCATAGAAGTAAGGAAGGGGGTCGTAAGCCGGCAAACAAGTAAAGTGACGTAATAGATAAGATACGGGGGTAATAACCTCATGATAAGGGTTAAAAATAGGAGTTATAAGGGAAATAATAGAGGGATTAATATATGATAAGGGGAGGTATAAGAGGATGAAGATGGATTAGGCGGTTGTGTAAGGAGATACGATGATTGTGTAAAGGTGGCTTAGGTGGTGGAAGATAAGGGTATGGTTGGCCGTGAAATCAAAGCGACCTGATTGGACAGAGAAATTGGACAGATGCCGTGAAATGTTTCGATACGGAATGGCTAGATTTAGTCGATCTGAAAATTTGAAAACGTCCTCGATTCCTACTGGATGAAAGGAGAATAAAGGTACATCACTTAAACGAAAAATTATGTATAAAATTACGTAAAGCCAAAGAGGTGTTTAAGAACAAATCATACTTTTACGCTGGTAATTAACAATTGTGTTAGCACACGAAACGTATACTATTGTAAAAATAAAGAAAGGCCTCATCTGAATACAATTTGCATACTGAGATAAATGAAACGGCATTTCATGGACTCCGTAGCAGTTAAAGGATTTCGAGGGAACGAAATATTATTGAACTTTTTTTTCACCTTTTCAATTTTTTTTCACCTGTCCCTTTAGGGGCTCCGTAGCTATACGATCTTTGATTGAAACTGTAAAGCCACCTATATGAATACATTTGGCGTCGCTCGCTATTTCATTGTATATTGCACATCCAAATAACGGTAGTCCGTGTAACATTTGAAAAATTCATAATTCCTTAACCACACAATGGATTGTTACAATCCATACGTCGTCTGAACGGTATGGATAAATTAAACACGCGGTACATAAATTCTGACCCGTTTGACCTTAACTTCCAGTTCAAACCAGAAGTTGAAATTTAATGTTTCAAAAAATCATAACTTCTGAACCACACGTTGGATTTTTACAATCTATGCATCATTTTGATGGTAGATAACAAGTGAAGAAACGCTACACAAAATGTTATGCCCTTCGACCTTGATTTTCGGTTTAAACCGGATGATCAAATTCAATACTTGAAACAATCATAACTCCCCAACCACACATTGTATTTTTATCAACTACACGGCATTACAGAGAGCTCCTAGGACTTACCAAGCGCTACACAGTATGATCTCATTTGACCTAAGTTTTGGTTCAAACCGGAAGTTGAAGATTTATATTGGAACAAAATCTTACTCCTGAACCACAAATCGGGTTGATAAAATGAAATCTTGTTCAATCATAATCTGATGACATCGATCACGAACACCTTGTTTTTGTAGTAAAACAAAACTGAATGTCTAGTTTTTCCTCGTGTTCTTCTTTCCCTCTGAACCTTCTCCAGCAATTTTAAACAAAAGTAAAGCTTGTACAAACTTAAAACTTACTGTGTACATAGGCAATAGTGAGTAGATGAAACCGCCACTTTTTTGGAATGATGACGACATTGATGACGTCATGACAAGGTTTTTAAAATTGAAAATGACCATTTTCAAGTTGCTGTATCTTCGTGAATTTGAAAGCTATGAAACTCATAATTGGGCATCTAGTACATCAAGATTGGGGCAACATTTGAAAAGTTAACGCAAAAATCGTATGACCTTCACTTCCGGTCTTAACGAAAGGTCATTGTCTGCCTTTGTGTTTTTTCTTTAAAAAATTCAAATTTTTGTCATAACTCAAAATTGAAATTGATTTGAACATTGAAACTCATAAGAGAATTGAACAATATCATCAAGACGCCACAAACATGATGATGTCATGATGACGTCATCGGGTATTGAATTACATTAAATCAATGTTTAATATTTGTAAAAAATCATAACTCATGAACCACATGTTGGATTTTTACAATCTACACATGATCGGATTACAGACAACAGACAACATGACCCCATTTGACCTTGACTTCCGGTTCAAACCGAAAGTTAAAAAATTCAAAAATTCATATCTTAAAAACTACGTAACATTTTAACTGAATTTTGCATCAGATTATAGATGAGTTGTTTTGCCGTACTTTTGCACAGAGATAATAACATTTTAACCTTAGCATTTGGTTCAAACTTGACGCCAAAGCGCAGGTGTCTGTTGAACGACCTTGTACGACAACGCACGGTAGTGTGCGCCTACACGTAAATACAATGTGTGTCAAACCTGTACCAGCCACGCACGTGCACGATGCATGTGTAGTCAAGGTCTCGCTACACGTCCATACAGCCACATGTACACTGCGCGCGTGGTTTAAGTTAACGTGTCTGTATTGAAACCAAAGATCGTTAGCGCCTACGGCGCTATACGATCTTTGATTGAAACTGTAAAGCCACCTATAGGAATACCTTTGGCGTTGCTCGCTATTTCATTGTATATTGCACATCCAAATAATGGTAGTCCGTGTAATATTTGTACACTGCGCGCGTGGTTTAAGTTAACGTGTCTGTATTGAAACCAAAGATCGTTAGCGCCTACGGCGCTATACGATCTTTGATTGAAACTGTAAAGCCACCTATAGGAATACCTTTGGCGTCGCTCGCTATTTCATTGTATATTGCACATTCAAATAATGGTAGTCCGTGTAATATTTGAACAATTCATAACTCCTTAACCACACAATGGATTGTTACTATCCATACGACGTCTGAACGGTATTGACAAGTGAAGAAACGATACACAAAATGTTATGCCCTTCGACCTTGACTTACGGTTCAAACCGGAAGATTAATTTAATAATTAACAAAAATAATAACTCCTGAACCACTCATTGTATTTTTATTAAGTAAACGTCATTAGAAAGAGCTCCTAAGACTTAACAAACGATATACAGTGTGTCCTCATTTAACACTGACTTCCGGTTCAAACCGGAAGCTAAACATTAATGTTTCAAAATAACATAACTTCAAAAGCACACTTTTTTTAAAAACACTCTTTACATCATCGGGAAAGTATTTATCAACTTAAGAAATGACACACAGAATGCGACCCAAGTTGACTTTGACTTTCGGTTCAAACCGGATGATCAAATTCAATATTTGAAATAGTCATAACTACTGAACCACACATTGGATTTTTATTAACTACACGGCATTACAAAGGGCACAAATCAGGTTGATAAAATGAAATATTGTTTAATCATAATTTGATGACATCGATCACAAACACCGTTTTTTGTAGCAAACAAAAATTCAATGTCTAGTTGTTCTGTTTTTAGGTGTTCGTGCAATGTGCATGAACACCTCTTAATTTTTAGGTGTTCGTGCAATACATGCACGAACACCTCTTGTTTTTGTTCTGTTTTTTTTTTTTCTTCTCCATCTTCTTCTCCCGAACTCTTCTCTACAGCATAACTCAAGATTGAAACTGAATTGAACCTTGAAACTCATACGACAATTGAACCCTAATATGAGGACGGCACAGTTGTCATGACGTCATGATGACGTCATCAGGTGTCGAATTACAAGGTTTTTAAAATCGAAAATGACCATTTTCAAAGTGCTGTATCTTCGTCAATTTCAAAGCTATGAAACTCATAATTGGGCATCTGGTACATCAAGATTGGGGCAACATTTGAAAAGTTAACGCCAAAATCGTATGACCTACACTTCCGGTCTTAACGGAAGGTCAAAGTCTGCCTTTGTGGTCTTTTTTTAAATTTGGTCATAACTCAAAATTAAAATTGATTTTGACCTTGAAACTCATCAAACAATTGAACCTTGACATGAGGACGGCACAGACTTGATGACGTTATGATGACGTCATCGGGTGTAGAATTACAAGGTTTTTAAAGTTAAAAATTGACCTTTTTCTATTCGCTGTATCTTCGTTAATTTTAAAGGTATGATGTTCATAATTGGGCATATGATAGATCAAGACTAAGGCATCATTTGAAAAGTTAACGTCAAAATCGTATGACCTTAACTTCCGGGTCGTTACCCTGGGTCGAAGTTTGCCTTCGTTGATTTTCCTTAAAAAATCATGTTTTGGGCTTTTTACGGCATAACTCAAGATAAAAAGTTACCTGAACATTGAAACTCATCGGACACTTAAATCTTAGCATCAAGACGACACAAACTTGATTATGTCATAATGACGTCACCTGGTATTGAATTACATTAAATCAAAGTTTAATATTTGTAAAAAATCATAACTCATGAACCACATGTCGGATTTTTACAATCTACACATCATCGGATTGGTCGTTAAAAGGTCAACAAACGCTTCACACAACATGACCCCATTTGACCTTGACTTCCGGTTCAAACCGGAAGTTGAAAATTTCAAAAATTAAAAACCTCAAAAACTACGTAACATTTTAACCTGAATTTTGCATTAGACTATAGATGAGTTATCCTGCCGAAACTTTTGCACAGAGATTATAGCATTTTAACCTTTGCATTTGGTTCAAACTTGACGTCAATGCGCTTGTGTCTGTTGAACGACCTTGTACGATAACGCACGGTAGTGTAGGCCTACACGTAAATACAATGTATGTCAAACCTGTACCAGCCACGCACGTGTACGATGCACGTGTACGATGCACGTGTAGTCAAGGTCTCGCTACACGTCCATACAGCCACATGTACTTTGCGCGCGTTGTTTAAGTTAACGTGTCTGTATTGAAACCAAAGATCGTTAGCGCCTACGGCGCTATACGATCTTTGATTGAAACTGTAAAGCCACCTACAGGAATACATTTGGCGTCGCTCGCTATTTCATTGTATATTGCACATCCAAATAATGGTAGTCCGTGTAATATTTGAAAAATTCATAACTCCTTAACCACACAATGGATTGTTACAATCCATACGTCGTCTGAACGGTATTGATAAATTAAACACGCGGTACACAAATTCTGACCCGTTTGACATTAACTTCCGGTTCAAATCGGAAGTTGAAATTTAATGTTTTAAAAAATCATAACTTCTGAACCACACATTGGATTTTTACAATGTATGCATCATTTGGATGGTAGATAACAATTGAAGAAACGATACACAAAATGTTATGCCCTTCGACCTTGATTTCCGGTTCGAACCGGAAGATGAATTTAATAATTAACAAATTAATAACTCCTCAACCACTCATTGTATTTTATTAAGTAAACGTCATCAGAAAGAGCTCCTAAGACTTAACAAACGATATACAGTGTGTCCTTATTTAACACTGACTTCCGGTTCAAACCGGAAGTTAAAAATTAATGTTCAAAAAATCTTAACTTCTAAGGCACAGTTTGTTTTTTTGCAATCTTTACATCATTGGCAAAGTATTTATCAACTTAAGAATTGACACACATAATGCGACTCAATTTGACCTTGACTTCCGGTTTAAACCGGATGATCAAATCCAATACTTGAAACAATCATAACTCCCGAACCACACATTAGATTTTTATCAACTACACGGCATTACAGAGAGCTCCTAGGACTAACCTAGCTCTACACAGTATGACCTTGTTTGAACTAAGTTTTGGTTCAAACCGGAAGTTGAAGATATATATTGGAACAAAATCTAACTCCTGAACCACAAATCGAGGTGATAGAATAAAATATCTTTAAATCTTCATCTAATGACATCGATCACGAACACCGTATTTTTGTAGCAAACAAAAATTCAATTTCTAGTGTTCTGTTTTTTTTTCTTCTTCAGAATCTTCTTCTTCTTCCCCGCAATTCTTCTCTGTCGCTTAACTCAAAATTGAAATTAAATTGAACCTTGAAACTTGGCATACACTTGAACCTCATAATGGAGACAGCACAGTTTTTATGGCATCATGATAACGTCATCAGGTGTCGAATTACAAGGTTTTTAAAGTAAAAAAATTACCTTTTTCTATTCGCTGCATCTTCGTGAATTTTGAAGGTATGATGTTCATAATTGGGCATATGATAGATCAAGACTGTGGCATCATTTAAAAAGTTAACGTCAAAATCGTATGACCTTAAGTATTGGGTCGTTACCCTGGGTCGAAGTTTGCTATCGTTGATTTTCCTTCAAAAAGTCATATTTTGGGCTTTTCTACAGCATAACTCAAGATTCAAATTTAACTGAAGGTTGAAACTCACCAGACAGTCGAACCTCAGTATCAATACGACACAAGCTTAATGATGTGTTGATAACGTCATTGGGTATTGAATTACATTAAATCAAAGTTTAATATTTGTAAGAAATTTAACTCATGAACCGCACGTTGGATTTTTTTCAATCTACACATCATCGGATAGGTCGTGAAAAGTTCAACAAACGCTGCACACAACGTGACCCAATTTGACCTTGACTTCCGGTATAAACCGGAAGTTGAAAATTTGAAAAATTCATATCTCATAAACTACGTAATATTTTAACATGAATTTTGCAGCAGGTTACAGATAAGTTATTCTGCCGAAACTTTTGCACACAAATATTAACATTTCAGTCTTTGCATCTGGTCCAAACCGGGCGTCAAAGCGCACGTGTCTGTTGACCTTCATTGTACAACAACGCATGATAGTGTAGGCCAACACAAACATACGCCGACACTGTACACAGCCACGCAAGTGTACAATGCACGTGTAGTTAAGTTGACATGTACTACATGTGCGAATACATGTAGCGTCACTCGCTATTTCATTGTACATGTCAATGCAAACCCAATGATAGTCCGTGTAGTATTTGAAAAATTAATATCTCTTTAACCACACGTTGGATTTCCACAATCCATACGTCGTCTGAATGGTATTGATAAATTAAACACGCACTACACAAAATGTGACTCGTTTGACCTTAATTTCCTGTTCAAACCAGAAGTTGAAATTTCATGTTTAAAACAATCGTAACTTCTAAAGCACACTTTGGCTTTTTACAATCTTTACACCATTGACAAAGCATTTATCAACTTAAGAATTGACACACAAAATGCGACCCAATTTGACCTTGACTTTCGGTTCAAAACGGATGATCAAATTCATCACTTGAAACAATCATAACTCCCGAACCACACATTGGATTTTTATCAACTACACGGCATTACAGAGAGCTCCTAGGACTTACCTAGCGCTACACGGTATGACCTCATTTGACCTAAGTTTTGGTTCAAACCGGAAGTTGAAGATTTATATTGGATCAAAATCTTACTCCTGAACCACAAATCGAGGTGATAGAATAAAATATCATTAAATCATTATCATCTAACGACATCGATCACGAACACCTTATTTTTGTAGCAAACAAAAATTCAATGTCTAGTTCTTCTTCTTCTTCCGGAGAACTCTTCTCTACAACATTACTCAAGATTGAAACTGAATTGAACCTTGAAACCCATAAGACAACTGAACCCTAATATGAGGACGGCACAGACTTGATGACGTGATGATGACGTCATCGGGTGTCGAATTACAAGGTTTTCAAAGTTGAACAATTACAATTTTTTATTTGCTGTATCTTCGTGAATTTTAAAGGTTTGAGGTTCAAAGTTTGGCATCTGAGAGACAAAGACTTGGGCAACATTGGAGAAGTTAAAGCAAAAATCGTATGACCTTTACTTCCGGGTCGTTACCCTAGGTCGAAGTTTACCTTCGATTTTGTTCCTTCAAAAAGTCATGTTTTGGGCTTTTCTACAGCATAACTCAAGATTGAAATTGAAATGGCCGTTGAAACTCATCAGAAAATTTAACCTCAGTATCAAGACGACAAAAACTTGGTGATGTCATGATGACGTCATTTGGGTATTGAATTACATTAAATCAAAGTTTAATATTTGTAATAAATCATAACTCATGAACTGCACGTTGTATTTTTACAATCTACACATCATCGGATATGTCGTTGGAAGGTCAACAAACGCTGCACACAACATGACCCCATTTGACCTTGACTTCCAGTTGAAACCGGAAGTTGAAAATTTGAAAAATTTATATCTCAAAAACTACGTAATATTTTAACATGAATTTTGCATCAGGTTATAGATGAGTTATCCTGCCGAAACTTTTGCACATAGATTATAGCCTTTTCATTTTTTCATCTGGTAAAAACCGGGAGTCAGAGCGCACGTGTTTGTTGACTTTCATTGTATGACAACGCACGATAGTGTAGGCCAACACAAACATACGCCGACACTGTACACACCGCACGTGCAATGCACGTGTAGTTAAAGATGGACTAAAACGGAATAATGATAAAGGCTGTGTTGCTGTTTTCGTTCGAGAAATGTATAATGATTACTAATATAGTATTATTATTCAATAAAATTTGTTCCTTCATGCAAAAAAAACACCAAATTGATCGGTGGTCTACGACCCAGAAAAACTCAGTTTCAGCAAAAGCCCTTAACTCATGAATAATATATACTTTGTTTGTGACGTAGTACCCATGACGCTTTATATCTCGAGTCGATCGTGTGTTTTACGTGTGCGTGCATTTTACCGTACAATGCAATGCGGAGTACAGCGGACAAGCTAGGTTATATTTTGGTACAACTATTTTCGACCGAAAAACAGCGAAAAATGTCCGATAGCAGCGAGTATTGGGAAGACCACAGTATATATGAGGAAGAGGCAGTGATGGCAGCTCTAGCGATGAGGGGAGCTCACCAGACGAGAGAGAAGGCAAAGACGAAGAAGACGAAGAACGTGGCGCTGAGCCATACCGGTTCGAGCCACTTGCGGTGCCTGCTGTTAACCAGCCCGGTGACGGTGATCGTCAGGCCGAAGACGACGAGGCAAACCTGATGATCGACGGCTAAACACAGACTGGTAAGCCCACAAAATGATTCATGAATAAAATACTGATTGATGCCTCGTTTGATCAGTTCATTTCTGCTGTCAAAAATAGATGTAGGCTAAGCTTATTGTGGGCCATACTTGACAAAAACATGAACAAACATGATGGAGACCGTAGGTTTATTATCTACATGTACCTCCATTCATGTACATAATTAATATAGTGCTAGTGTACGTATGTGTACAATGAATACCCTTTAAATGTACATACAACATGTACATGTGTCTTATGTGAACAACACATGCACAGTCAGTAGAAATGTGGGGGTGGGGGTTAATTACTGTCTTGCGTTTTATGACTTATTGGCAAAATTAGCCAGTATTTATGAAGACATGATGGGATGGGAATCACTGCTCAAAATTCAAATAAAATCATAATCTTTTAGTTTTACCATCAAGCTTTGAGCATTTTGACTATATTATTATTTTTTTCTTTCCCTTCAAATCAAACTAAAGGTTGTACATGTGTACCCCTGCATGTATGATCTGTCCATGGAAAAATGTATTCCTTCAAGATGTACCGGGTACCTGTCCTTGATCAGTTCATGGGGGGATGTATTTCAAGATCAATTTTCAAGAAGTGCAACCCCAGTGACAGAGTTACTAAAACTATATTTTCCAAACTTGTTTTTTTGTGGTAATACTAGGTGTTTGTGTGGCTATTGTGTCCTTCAGCCTTTGCTACCAAACTATATATGTTGCAAAGAAGTTGAGAAAACAGAGAGCATGATGTGGCAGCTGGACATCAACATCGATGATCCGAACCAGTGCCTTACCATCCATGATTGGTTTGATGCAATCTGCCTCCACCCAGGAGTGCTTGCAACAGCATACCTTCAATACAGAGCATACTATGACAGAGATGCAGTTGAAGGAACGCTTGACCAGTAAGTGATTTGAGTGTTGACTGTATCATGTACAAAGCCAATGTACCATCAATTTCAATTAATATTGTAGAGCTGTCAGTTTTGAATGTTCTACATACAAAGCAGATTACATGTACTTTTGATTGACCAGAATGAGCATTGCTGTTTACTTCAGAGTAACTGCACATCTGAATATGAACTTTGTTGACCTGTGTGCATCTAAACAAATGTATGTCTTATTGTACATGCATTACATGTATGTAACTGTTTATTTTGGATCACGATTGCCTTTTGGCATGGTTATAGTTTTAAATCAATTTAGGTTCACGTGGTGTTAACAAACAATATCGACACTCCACCATGCAAACCACAAATCTTGTGTTAATAATTTTGTATGTTTTTTCGTTTTGTTTAATAGAAAATATCGCCATGTTGCATATCGGCAAGTGGTGAGGTGGTGTTGGGGCTATCTTGGTCGCTTCAACCGGGTGCCACTGCCATCATGTGTAATGGCAGCGATACGAAGGACGTTCCCAAACCCTGATGGACAGTATAAAGGATTTTGGTATTCACCATTGGATTAGGCGGCTTTGCTTTGGTTTATTGTTTTAATTCGTAACATTTCCCTAATTATAATGATCTGGAGTCACAAATTATTGTGTGCTTTCATAAACCATAATAATTTACGTGTGTATTATTTCATTTTGTGTCTTTTCAGAGGGGGGTTGAAGTTGATTAATTTAACACTAATGTGAAATAAACTTGTTCTATGTTGCCAACAATACACTATAGTAACATGGTAACAACATTACAAACTTGGTGTGGCAGAAAGATGCCAAAAACTGAAATTTAAAAAAACCTTAGTACATGTACTTTTGTAATAAATGACAACACAAAGTATGTATGTATTTGCAACCAACAATAGAGTTTATTTTTGAGGTTAAAATATCAATATTAAAAAGTTGCCTCTTGATGATGAAAACAACTGAATCAAAATCATGTAGATACTTGGTTAAACCGAACTAAATACAAGAATAGAACAACAATAATGTGTACAGGCCATGTCATTCTGTCTTCAAACAAAGTTGATTCTACTACCCTGGCAATGCCCCCCCTAAAAAAAACCACCTAAGCATACACATGTACCAAATCATTTGTTTTAGCTGTTTTTCTCTTAGTACGTTTTGGGGGCACATGTTGCTCGACTTCCTTCTTTCTCTTTCCTTTCACTTGCACCCCTGTGGTTGTTTTCCCTGGACCAACAACGGTTTGTGATCCACCTGGTGGCTCCTCTTGGCCTGGTGTTGGTTGCTGTCTGCCAACAGGTTGGGTTACGTTTACAAACCTTGACACGAAACCTGCAACTGCTGCATCTTTTTCCGGCCTTGTGAAGGTTGATGTCAATGGCCCAGGGTTACACATCAGCTGCGGATGCAGTTGTTTTGATGTCTTGTCACCCTGCTGACAAAGAACCACTGCCTTATGCATGATTTTCTTTGCATAATCTGTTTTTATGAAAAACAAAATAAAATAAATAGAATCATTAAGTAGGATTTGAAAATTTGCATGGCAGAAATACAATCTAGTAAGGTTTGAGGTAACACCATGTAATGACAATCTCTCTGTGAGTTGGGGTGGTTTTGAAAAGAACCGTACATGATTCAACACAATACAAGAACAAAAGGAGTTGCACATGCAACAACAGCAAGGGGCGAATCCTGGATTTGTTCTGGGTTCGGGGGGGCAGGTTTTTTTTCTTCTTTATGTCTGATAGAAAACCTGTTATTTTTTTAAGTCCGACCTGGGGGGGGGTGTTGAACCCCCAAACTCCCCCAATCTGCACCTGAACAGTTTTTCAAAAAGCGAGGAAAGTACCATGAACAGTAAGAATTTGTACACTGTTTTTCAGTTTTCAATGGACAGCTGAGAAACTAAAAATGAGGAAATCATCTGATCCGCTGCAAACTTGCATGTCTGGGGGTTTATTAGCAGGTTTGAAACTGTACAAAAATACATAATACTTACTGAAAGTGCTTATATATTGACAAGTAGCTTCTGGGCTGTGTAACCTCCGCTGTATTGTTTTGATCGAGAGTGAACGACTGAAAATCTTAGGTCTCCCTTTCTCGTTCTGGCTCGTCTTCGTCACTGCATTCTCATTGTAGTGTAGAGCTGCTAAGTAGATTCTATAAAAAAGAATATGAAAAAAAATAAAATAAGAATCAGTGCTGAAAAAGAACTTGCCTAACTTGACAAATTCAAATAAAGTAAACACTCCATGTGATTGGCCATCCCGAGCCTATAAACAAAAATGATAGGACAAATTTGGACCAGGAATGGGAGCATGAACATATTTTGGAGCTGTGCCTTCAAAAAAAAGAGTGAACAATTCTTAGGCATACACTCAGGATTCTCAGACAGCTTTGGCAAAAAACAATTGTCCAGCATGGACTAAGTTAAATACTTGTCAGCAAGACAAAGAAACTGGAACTGTATGGAACAGTCAAATTTCAAAATGGATTAAATAGGATTCACACATGATTGAGCATGAATAATCAACATGCCAGAAAGTAAACCAGAGCTTGAACATGCCAAAGCACGGCCACCATCAGCTACTTACTGTGGCATCACTCAAGGCCACTATGTAGCTAATGCAGATCATACAGGTCAGATTCAGAGCATGCTCAGCGGCGGCCATTGTCATTTGACATGATGATTGACCACATGAAAAGAGTAGAGATTGTTTACTATTTTCTTTCTTATTGGGCCTAAATAAATCATGGAGATAGAAATCTCAAAAGCAGCTTAAATGATCATTTCGGATGTTTTTTATTAACAAGAACTTACCCGGCTTCTCTCTCTCTCTCTCTCTCTCTTCTGGAATGCTGTCGCAGTGAAGCCACCAACGTTACGTTTCAAGAGCCCTTTTTGCGACTCTGCACCTGACTCCGCGGCCACGGCAGACCCGGCGGAGGCCGATGACTCGGCCGACGTAGTAGCAGTAAGCCTGGTGGTGGTACATGTAGATACACGAATTCTCTTGATGTTTGACGCTTTCGTGGGGATCGATCCAGGCTTCAAACGAAACTTTGTTGTCAAACCCATTGATTTTTTCAAAGCACTTGCAGGTTCAATACAGTCCTCTGAAAAATGTGCTGAACAAATCAAAGGCCTACTTCTTGCCGAGAAGGTGAAATCCTTTCGTGTATTATTCACGAACTTCACCCATTCCTTTGATATCGCAGGATCCCGCGGAAATTGAACAACATGAATCTCTGGATTCTTAGAACTATTTCTAGTGCATCCACCAGCAACACATGAAGTCGGCATTATTGCAGCTGATACACTAGAAAAAAAAGCTTCGTAAAAACTTCATGCCTCTGCAGGAAAACGCATGCATAATACACACGGAATAACATTGCGTCTTTTGTTTACTCTCGGTTGCTCATGGGAAGTACGTCATCACTTTTCGCTGGTTTACAAGTCCGCTGATACTATAATCGTGGATTTCATTGTGGTTTTCAATGGATCTTTGCCGGGAACCAGTACAGGGCGGGAAATTTCAAAATCGAAGAATCGAGGTCTAATTTTATCGGTCAAATTGCAACAAAATTATTTAGAGAAAAACATGACCACAACAATAAATTGTTACCTGAACACAACATAAACAAGTTTCGATAGTAAATTTAATGTGTGAGTTTTCGTTGTAGTCCATCTTTAAGTAGACATGTACTACATATGCGAATGCATGTAGTGTCGCTCGCTATTTCATTGTACATGTACATTGCAAACCCAATGAAAGTCCGTGTAATATTTGAAAAATTCATATCTCGTTAACCACATGTTGGATTTCCACAATCCATACGTCGTCTGAACTGTCTTGATAAATTAAACACGCACTACACAAAATGTGAACCGTTTGACCTTAACTTCCGGTTCAAACCGGAAGTTGAAATTTAATGTTTCAAAAAATCATAACTTCTGAACCACACATTGGATTTTTACAATCTATGCATCATTTGGAAGGTAAATAACAAGTGAAGAAACGATACACAAACTGTTATGCCCTTCGACCTTGACTTCCGGTTCAAACTGGAAGATGAATTTAATAATGAACAAATTAATAACTCCTCAACCACTCATTGTATTGTTATCAAGTAAACGTTATCAGAAAGAGCTTCTAATACTTAACAAACAATAGACAGTGTGTCCTCATTTAACACTGACTTCCGGTTCAAACCGGAAGTTAACAATTAATGTTTCAAAAAATCGTAACTCTTAAAGCACACTTTTGTTTTTTTGCATACTTTACATCATCGGCAAAGTATTTATCAACTTAAGAATTGACACACAGAATGCGACCCAATTTGACCTTGACTTCCGGTTCAAACCGGATGATCAAATTCAATATTTGAAACACTCATAACTCCCCAACCACACATTGGATTTTTATCAACTACAATGCATTACAAAGGGCTCTTAGTACTTACCCAGCGCTACACAGTATGACCTCATTTGACCTATCTTTTGGTTCAAACCGGAAGTTGAAGATTGAACAAAATCTTACTTCTGAAGCACAAATCGGGTTGATAAAATAAAATATCATTAAATCGCAATCTGATGACATCGATCACGAACACCTTGTTTTTGTAGTAAACAAAAACTGATTGTCTAGTTATTATTATTATGCTACCTGGTGAATTCAAAGCGGGGTGCTTGCGTAAAGAGCCTTGGACAAGGCTACCAGCTGGTACGTTTGCCTTCCTTTTCTTGGTTGCCGCTGCGGCACGCCCTGATTCTTAGGTAAGCGCCGAGTAAATATCTTGACGCAATACGCTGACCGGCCTGTCGTAGCCTATATTTTGATGACGTTTTCAAATCGCGACCATGGAGGGCGTCTGTATGGAGCGGTGATATGATTATTTTAACTTTTCACAAGTTTTTTGCAGTACGGTATAATGTACTTGAGGGTATTACGCAATATAAAATATACCACATTCTCCCTTTTAATTTCAGATTGAATCGCTCTACGATTAATGCTTTAACTTCACTCTTTGTCGTGTAGAATCTGATGCCCTTCTTTTCAACAAGTTTTGAACTTTTCTGTTAACAAATTCACTACCTTTGTCCGAATGTATAAAGTGGGGTTTCCTGTCGTGGGATTTAAAATATCTTCATAGGCGGTTATTCTTGCCTCATCTGTCTTGTTCTTTAAACGGCACACCCATGCGTACTGTGAGGAATGTGTTTTATTTAGTTCAATGATTATTGTGTAGTCTGCCGAATCTCACATAAATTGGAATGTTTAATTACGTAACTGAATACTTTTTCACAATATAAGAACCCACTGGGCACACACCCTCGGGGTCTGTTGTCCAGAGGCGTGTGTGCCGGTCACCTCTTCTATAACACTAGTTCATTGAGTCAGACGTTTAACCGGTGAACGTTTGGTCTCTCAGTTAAGATTCGGCAACTGATATTGTTATAAATTATTGAAACGAAGTTCTGTTCAAAAACGTGTTTGAATTACCTGCTGTCATGTCGACTAATTGGTCCCGGATGGTTGGTCTAAACTCAGCCATCACATATGGTGGAAGATCCGGAGATCCGCTGGCCTGGTTTGATGTTTTGGTATGTATAACTATTGTTACGTTGCCAGTGTATATTTATTTCATGTATTGTGCATATAAATATTTCGTGTTCAGATTTCAACTGTTTTATTTTTGTTGAATGGTTGTAGAAACAAAATGGCTGGTAAATATGAATGTAAATTTAAGGACACATACTCTGGAATCAAGGATCTTGATCTCTTTCTGGGTAGATTTGAAACTTATGCCAAATTGCGTGATTTTGCAAGTGATAAACGAGTTTTGGCATTGGCACTACGCCTAAAAGGGCCCGCTGCCGTTTGGTATTCTGGTTTGCCAGACAGCGATAAAAATGACTACTCAAAATTAGTCTGTGCACTTAGACAAGTTTATGAAGGTGACAGTGCCCGTTGGGTACGAGAGGCAAAACTCGCTGACCGATCGCAAGGTGAAACCGAATCAATCGATGCTTATTTGACTGATATTATTCAATGGAGTCGACAATTGAATCGCTCAGAAGATGAACAAATAGCCAGATTTGTTCGTGGGTTGAGATCCTCATTGAGAGCATTCGTAATATCAAAACAGCCAAACAGTTATGCAGAAGCGATTGATTTTGCTAGATTGGGTGAGAGCATTGACAAAATTTCTACTCCCCGACCAGTGAATCAGGTTGAAACATTTGCAAACCAAGATGAATTATTCCTAAAGATGGAAGAAAGTTTGAACAAAATGCAATGCCAGTTGAACCAAATTAAAAAACAAGTCAAATCGAAGAGCAATTACTTTAAACAACGGTTTGAAGCAAACTTTAACCGTCCAAGTCAGTACAACAGACGAGCACCATTTTCTCAGTATGATAAATTTGATGGTGTGTGTCTCTAGACATTGTAAATTGTTTGATCGATACTGGTGCTACAATCACCTTGATTTCTGAAGAATTCTTCCAGAAAAGTCAATTTTTGAGAGAGAGATGTGTTAATACATCCAATAAGTTCCATCGGCAAAAGTAGCCAATGGGGACAATCCTAAGATTTCAGGTTGTATACATGCCCCAATTGTCATTGCTAACATGAAGTTAACTGTACCATTATATATTGCCAGAGGACTTAATTGTTCCATAATTTTTGGTGTAGAATTTCTTAACACTCAAAAGGCAACGATTGACTTTGGAAGGTCAAAAATGAAAATTCACAGAAAAAGTCAGTTGCGTACGTCAAAACAAATTGAAATTCCCGCACGATCACAAACTGTTTTTCATGTTAGAGTTAAGAATTATTTACCTTCTGGTATTATTGGTCATTGTCGTGCGGGACGTACTGTCCACAATTTGGGCATACTAGTTGCCAATACAATTTCTACTACACAAAAATCAAAAGTGGGAACTGAAATTATAGTAATGGCAATGAATCCATCAGAGAATCCTGTGGTATTGTATCCTCGTACAAAGATTGGAACTTTTTCCATTGTTAGTGGAAATGACATAGACCTAACTAAGTTTACATATTTCAATGATTTGAAACAAGATGAGCTAGAAACAAGAAATACAGCTAGTTGTTATTCAAAACGAACTAATGAATTCCTTAGTAAGGTTGACATGGCAGAGAATTTGAAATTGGACCAAAAAGCTCAACTAGAAAGTCTAATTGATGAATATTCCGATATATTTCATACCAAAGGTGACAGAATTGGTTACTATGACAAAGTAAAACATGATATCAACACTGGTCATAATTATCCAGTCAGGTCTCGTCCTTACAAACACTCTCCTTTGTTGCAAGAAACTATTCGGAACAATGTTGAGAAAATGCTCAAAGATAACATTATTTCTAAATCCACTTCGCCATTTTCAAGTCCAATTGTCATGGTGAAAAAGAAATCTGGAGATTATAGATTTTGTGTAGATTTTAGAGCACTGAACCGCATCACAGACCGTGACACATTTCCCCTGCCAAACATAATGGAAACGTTTGACAATCTCGGAATGAAAAAACCCATCATTCTTTTCTACTTTAGACATGGCATCCAGCTATTGGCAAATAGCCCCAGAAGAAAATGCCAAAAAGAAAACGGCATTCATTACGCAAGATGGGTTGTTTGAATTTAATGTGATGCCGTTCGGACTCCATAATGCACCTTGTACCTTCCAAAGGACAATGCAAGAGGTATTAAGAGGCTTACATTGGAAAATTTGCCTTGTGTATCTAGATGATGTAATCATTTATAGTCACTCATTTAATGATCACATTGGGCATTTGATAGATTCAGGGAAGCCAATTTGAAACTTAGCTCTCACAAATGTGCATTTGCAAAAGACAAAATCAAATACCTTGGTCACATTGTAAGTAAAGACGGGGTCGCCACTGACCCAAGTAAAGTGAAAGCTATCAATGAATACCCTACTCCGAAAAACATACCTGAATTACGTACCTTCCTGGGGTTTTCAGGATATTATAGACGCTATATTAAGAACTATAGCAAAATAGCTTATCCATTGACGTTTTTAACCCGTAAAGGTGTAACAATTGAATGGACCAAAGAATGTGACAATGCATTTCAGTAATTGAAGCAACATCTCCTTCAGCCACCAATTTTGGCTTTCCCACAGTTTGATGGTTCTCAATTGATTGTACAAACTGATGCTAGTACTAAGGGTCTTGGTTTTGTATTGTCACAAGAACAGGATGGTCAAACAAGAGTAATTGCGTATGATGGGCGAACTTTAACTCCAGCAGAAAGAAATTACACAATTACTGAGTTGGAAGCATTAGCTGTTGTAGAAGGAGTGAAGAAATTTTCCTCGTACCTAATTGGTTCTCGGAAATTTAAAATCTTCACTGACCACCAGGCATTAAAGTGGCTATTTAATGAAAAACATTCATCTGGTCGTTTAGCCCGTTGGACTTTGTACTTACAGCCATTCAATTTTGATGTGGAGTATAGACCAGGGAAGAAACAAGCAAATGTTGATGCATTAAGTCGAATTCAGAATCACAAAACTGAAACTAGCAAGCTGAGTGTCAACTGAGATTGTGACACCTCAAAACCTACTGAGTATTTTCCTACATGTTTTTCTGATATTTTAGAGGGCTTAGTAACGAGTTGTAATGTCGATCAGCCGAAAGAACCTCGAAATGTTAAATATCAGTATGGTAAACGTAGATATTCACAGACAGATAAATATGTCAAAAATATACCACAAGTGCATGCAAGTATTGATATGAATGACATAAGAAAAGAGCAACGGAATGATGATTTTGCTAAATCAGTCATAGATTTGCTCGAAAACAACGTAATTCCAGACAATGACAAACAAGCCCGAACATTGTTGTTGGAAGCTAATCATTTTATGATGTATGATGGAATTTTATATCATGTATGGCATATTCCCCGTAAAGGAAAAATGCCACAGCAAGATATGGTTCAGGTTTATATACCAGAAACCCTAGTAGATACTTATCTGTACCACTGTCATGACAGTGTATTGTCAGCTCATTTTGGTTTCCATAAAACTTAGAGTAAGGTGAAACAAAGGTACTACTATAAATACATGCACCGAGATATCGATAATTGGGTTAGGTCATGTGATTCATGCTCAAAATGGAAAACGCCCAAACATTAGGTCATCGCACCCTTATTGAATATGAGTATTGTTGGACCATTTGAAAGAGTGAGTGTCGATATCCTAGGTCCACTTCCGGCCACAACTTCGGGAAATCGATATGTGTTATGTTTTACAGACCATTGTACGAGGTGGCCCATGTTAGTTTCCATACCAACTATGGATGCAGCCACCATTGCCACTGCTTTGTTCAAAGATGTTATTATGTAACCATGGTTGCCCCCGTGTGTTACTCAGTGATAGAGGTTCGAATTTTCTCAGTAAAATTGTCAGCGAAGTATGTAACATCATGAAAACGGACAAAGTTACTACAAGTCCTTATCACCCTCAGTGTAACGCTGTGCAGGAACGATTCAATTCAGTTATTCTCGATACAATCAGCCACTATGTGAACAGGTTCCAGACCAATTGGGATAATTTTATCCCGGCGATTCAATTTGCATACCGCAACACACCAACAGAAAATTATGTAGGGTTTAGCCCATTTTTCCTGCTTTATGGTCGTGAAGCTGTGTTACCTATTGATGTTTATGTCCAAAACCTGAGTACAAAGATCGTCATGTTAGAGATTATTTACATGATCTTATTTCACAGTTGGAAGTAACAAGAGATATATCAAAACAACATCTCCAGACTAATGAAATGTTAAGGGAGAGACATTATGATACGCGCATTCAGAGTGTTCCGTATCAAGTAGGTGATGTTGTGTATGTGTACATTCCTGCTACGCAGAAAGGGTTGTCAAGAAAACTTCAAAAATTTTGGTGTGGCCCGTATCTGTTAGTATAAAAGACAGGCCCGGTAAATTTTCGTATCAGGAATCTTGAGAATCACAAACTGGTAAAAACACCTATCCATGTAAATCGATTTAAATTTGCATACGATAGATTTCTACGACCACCAAACAGTCAAAAACCAGACGACGCTACTCAACAAAACCCAATTGAGGATTTAGAGGACGCATATTGTCCTACGACCTCCTTTGAACCACACAAAGCAACTCAAAGCATGCAAGATAAACCCTCGTTAGTGCCAGGATTGCATAATCCAACTACGTTTGCAGAGTATGAAGTACAAAAAGTACTAAGAGGAAAGTTTGTAAAAAAACAAGCTTTATTATCTGATTAAGTGGAAAGGTTTTGATAACACACAGAATACGTGGGAACCAGCAGAAAACTTAAACCAAACTCTTCGGGATTATTTGCAAGAGAATCCAGTAAGGATTTCCGGTAAATCAAGACGATATTAATTTGATATTGTATTAAATTGATTTTGGTTAATATTTAGTATTATTTAATGATGTAATTAATTAAACATTCCATGGAAGTGACGTCCATCTCCCCAAGTAGCTACAACAATATCGGATCCGGAGCAGTGCCAGAGCCATTGTACATCTTTGGAAGTAGGACGATGAACTGATGTTACGCGCGGCATCCAGTTTTTAATTTGTTTTTAAGGCATGCAGGCAAACTTCAGCTGCTGCTGCTGTTGTTGTTGTTGTTGTTGTTGTTGTTCTTGCTGTTTGTTTTTTTATAAAAAATTAAACCAATGAAGAACGTATGCCCTCAATATTTCTGTATTGAGCGCAAAGTAGAAACCTGCGCAAGTGTCTGCAGTTATAAATACTCCAGTAACAAATAATAACTAAACACGTCCAAAAGGTTGGTGAATATATTTTATTCTGAACGATAAATGTTGCTTAGTGCTGTGGTAATATGGTATTCCATCCTACGTAATGAAGACAAACTTATGATACAACAAAATATAATATAATTGGACACATACCGGTTGTCTTGTACTTATACATTAACATAATTTTAGTTTATATTTTGAAATCTACATCTATTTGAGCATGCATTCAAAGTTTCAACTCTAACAGATGTCAATACGTTTATGTAGCAAATTTCTTGTACATTTCAACACTGGCACCATTTGAACCATTTTACATGTTAACAACCCCTGTTAACAACAAATTACTGCATTGTATATGGTCTAGCTATAAAATTGTTTTAGAGTGATAACTAAACTACACACGACAAATGAGTGCCAATATTACCGATGAGATTGATACATTGAACCCCAGTATTTTTTTTTTAAGTTAGTATTTAAATACATTCAATCACATTACATACATACTTTAACTAAACATTTCGCAGAATTTTTCCAGCTCATGCTTCTTGCAAATAGTTTTAAGTTTCGACACCGAAAAAGGATTGTTGTACACAAAATGTATGTAGGAATCAATTAAAACAATCTCATTAAGTTTCAAACTTAGTTGTAAAATTCATAATAAGAATGATTGTACTAAAAATGTTCAAAGTTTGACATAAGCCCGGGTACCTGTGAAGCTGTTCGATTGGAATTGGTAGAGACAATTTGCTTCGTTATCAGCCGGTGCATTTCAACAGTCTATTTCTAATTTTTATCAAAATGTTCATTTTCAGAATGTTGTGGATGACGCTCAAAGTATGAAACATTAGACGTCTGGAAAATATTAACTTTTCTTCAAACAAGTAAAGCCCTGCTAAAAGAATTTGTTTCTGTACCTTAAATAAACAAATCACTGTTTTATAATTTTTATATTTGCAGCGATTTGTGGATTGGGCAACCAATCACAAACTTTTACGTAAAAATTCACGTAAATATTTGAGATTTTGGCCTCAAATGCAAATATTTTACGTGAACATTTGCGAATTGGGGAAAAGTCATAAATATTTTACATAAATATTCACGTAAATATATATGTTTGATGTCCCTTCAGAGCCACCATACTTGTGTCTTTGAACAAGGCACTTATTAACCATAATTGCTTCGTAAAAAGTTGGGAAGGTGGTGCACTCTGCTCTGCCAACCAGGCTCCTAGTGGACGATACCCTTGCCTACATCATTACGGACTGTGAAGGGGGTAACCCTGTTTCATCCCAGGAGTAGGTGGCAACTGGCCCCTGGTGACAGTTGATCTGGGTCGACAGCCCAAACCAGTTTAATGTAGCCCTTAACTTGAAGTGGCCGTCCGGCCTTGTGAGTTGGGCGCAACCTCTTAATTATTATTATTTTTTTAATACAAACAAATATACAACTTTCACAATAAACTTTAAATCTCATTAAATCAGTTTATCTGGATTGTTAATAGTCGATGATTATGATGGTCAGTTTTACAAACCTAAAGAACAGTAGATGTTACTTACATATTTATTGTTTTACTTACGCTTCAGTCCTAAGCTGGATGCTGCGTCAGACTGGCAACCGCATCCAATGCTTAATTGCCTTTTAAATCCTTTCTTGGTTGACAAAGGGGGCTTTGCAGCCGTGGTTTGATCTAGTTTGTCATGAGTGTTCTTACCTCACTTTGACTTTTACTTCCGGTCCAAACAGGAAGCTCAAAAGCTTAACAAATCATATCTCCCTGAACCACATGTCAAAGTCGTGTCGTTTGTGTTTTATTTAGGGAATAACAGTGCGATGAGCCGGTCTTCACTGTGGTAATGACCGGGCTGGTGGTTGGCCGCTGTTAATGGACGGAACCGAAGGCGAGGTCCATTAACAGCGGCCAACCACCAACCAAGGTCATTACCACGCAGTGAAGACCGGCTCATCGCACTGTTATTCCCATCAATAAATGCCTTATAAATGGCTTATAACGAAAAAAACTGTAAAAATCGTCAGAATTTGTGATTTTTCTTTCGCCGTTATTTTTAGAAATGTTCTACTCACGTTCAAGGGCCAATCGGCCAATCGTTTGGCTGTTCAACTTTTGTGTGGTACCTAATCTCTTACACATAATCAACTGTTTATACATATTTTCAAGAACCAGACTATGACTTTGCATTATGTTTGTTTCATGCGCGTACCAGCTACCCTAAATTGATACATTGTCTGCGCGTTCACGCCTACGCGTGGTATGTTTCCGCACGCGGCACTATCTGTCCCTGCTGAAAAAAAAAATAAAAACGCACAAAGAAATGAGTTGATTTGATACCGGTAGTTTGCCGCGCGACAAGCACATAGTGCATGTATTTTACACAACGATGTGCTTGTTAAGGGGCCATTTATTCGCTCGTTCACTGAGCCGGTCTTTATATCGCATGTTAATACACCCCCACGTGACCAGTCTTCGACCCATTAGAGACTTGAAACTGTCCAAGGTAATTATTAATGTAGCTTACAACACTTGCGACATTTTATGTACATGATGACCTCACTTTGACCTTTACTTCCGGTCCAAACTTTAACTGATGATTTCTCATGAACCACATCTAATAAAGTGGTCATATTTCTGCTGTTTTGAAGCTTACAACAATTTCAAAGTTTTAATAAAAACAATGACCCCAATTTGACCTCTACTTCCGGTCCAAATAGAAAGCTAAAAAAAAAACCTGAATAAAGTCGTAATGTTTGTGATCTATTGTAGCTTACAACAATTGCGACATTTTATTTAAAACAATAACCTCACTTTGACCTTTAATTTCGGTCCAAACAGGAAGCTCAAAAATTACAAAAATCATACCTCCAGAACCAGATGTTATAAAGTCGTAATGTTTGTGCTGTATTGTAGCTTACAGTACTTGTGATATTCCCTTTAGAATAATGACCCCGATTTGACCTTTGCTTTTGGAACCAACAGGAAGTGCAAATTTTAAAAACTCTCATTTCCTGAAACGAATGTTATAAAGTCATAATCTTTGCGCCGTCTTGTAATTTGTGAAACATTTGACAAATTTGTGACAAACGTGATTCTTCTCTAAGCTTTCCTTCCGGTCCAAACAGGAAGATCACATGTAAATAGTCACACTCTTGAACCATAATATGTCATCAAACCATAGTTTGTGTGGCATAATGTACCTGATGGCACATTTAACAATTTATTTAACAACGCGACCTCAAGTTGACCTTTCTTCCGTCACAAACAGGAACTACAAATTATACAATTACAAGTTCTGAACCAGGTGGGGTGAGGGGACGAACAATGGTCTTCTAGCAAAAAAGTAAAGATCAAGTTCCAGGTCAGGTTTAAAATCAGTTTTAGAGTCAGTTTCAGAATAAAGATAAGGATTCAGTATCAGAATAAAGATTTAGGCTTTTTGTCACACTGGGAGTCAACATAGGGTATGTCAGGGGTAAAGGCTCATTGCTCTTAAATACAGACTAACTTTAAAGGTCTGGAGCATTTAAACAAAGGAAAAAACGGAACAGCTCTGTGTTTGTCCTTAGGACAAACACCTAATGTCTTGTTTATATTAAAGTAGAATTTCCAACATATTGTTTGATCCATCCAATGTATTTGGAAAGCCTTGTGTAAAATCCATATCTCCCTGCCTGTGCACATCCTTCACCCCAACTGACAATACCAATTTGTACCCATCGTGTACTCCCATCACTCATACGAAGTTCCCTCATGACTGGGCCCCCAGAGTCCCCCTTGCATGCATCCTGGCCACCACGCAGATCTCCAGCACAAAATGATTCTTTAGGTTTGAAATCCAATACTGTCTTACAGAGATAAGAATTTCCTTCCAAACTTTCTTGACATTTAGCATTGCTTACTAGAGGAATTTCAAGTTGCTGAAGGCGATTAGTGGAAGGTTGGTTAGTACTGTACGTACAGTCTCCCGACTTTATAGTTTCTGGATATGGTTGTGTCACACCCCAGCCTGTCACATACGGACGTGCACCCCGCGATGAGTAAATTGTATCCCCTAAAAAAAGGAGTAAACAACAAACATGCATGTAGTTGTGTTGCTTTGAAAATATATATTTAAAACAAAAACAAAAGCAATTACATGTACACGATACCACAACAGAACATTTAAACTATCAAACTACATGTACATTTGGTATAACTCGTATGTGATAGTAATTTAGTTTTGTAGGATAAATAACAATGCGGTAGGGAGCAACAGCAATACTTAATCATAATAAATATGTTTTTAATAAGTTGACTGAATGTGTTGAGGATTTAGGCTCATCTTATAAAGGTTAAAGAGCTTACCTGTCATATCTTCTTGTGGCACACAGATTGTCCTTACTCCTGGGCCGAGTGGAGTATGGCCTTTCAGTCGCAGAAGGGCTATATCATTAACTAAAGATCCTTTACTGTAGAACTCGTGCCGTATCAAAGCATCTTCACCGTCAACCTCATACACTGTGGTATCAGCTCCGATTAAACTCCTGTCATTTAGACCTAAAGAAAATAAACCGTCATTTAAAAAATCAGCAGTGAAAACTTGTGGACCCCAGTGTCTGGGATAGTTTTGTTGCGAAAGGTACACATGTAGGATGCTGAGTAATTCCAAGTGCGAACCCTGCATTACACAGTGAGTGATACTAAGCCACTCAAATAGACAACCATGAAATACACAGTAGTGCTAAGCAATCCAAATAGAGAACTCTTGCCCATCAGTAAACAGTGATCCTGAGAAGTTGAAGTAGAGAACCCTGTAGTATACCGAGCAATTCAAAAAGAGAACCCTGCAGTACACAGTGATACTGAGCAATTCAAATAGAGAACCATGCAGTACACAGTGGTGCTGAGCAGTTCAACTAGAGAACCCTGCAGTACACAGTGATACTAAGCAATTCAACTTGAGAACCCTGCAGTACACATTGAGACCGAGCAATTCAAATAGAGAACTCTGCAGTACACAGTGATCCTGAGCAATTCAAATAGAGAACCCTGCAGTACACAGTGTTACTATAGAGAAACGGTAATACTATGAAGCAAAAAACAGATAATCCTGCAGTATTAATCAGTGACATTGAGCAATTCAAAGAGCCCTGTAGTACACATTCAAAGAGCCCTGTAGTACACAAATATATCGAGCAGATCATATAGAGAACCCCGCAGTACACGGTGATACTTATTATTTCCAATAGAGAACCCCGCCGTACACAGTGATACTTAATATTTCAAATAGAGAACTCTGCAGTATTCAGTGATACTGAGCAGTTCAAGTGTTAAATTCCCTGAGTGTGTTGGGTAGGTGGTACTGACTGTTCCTCACAATCCAACATACGTTAAAAATGTTTTTTGTGCATTTACAATGATGTTTTAAATATAAATGACTTCTTTTGCTGCCAAGCTAGTGTCTATGATTATTTTAGCCTTTTTATTAATTGTTTTAATTAATTTTGTTAATTACTGATGTTTAATTAGTGAAAATATAACATTAGCGCCATCACAGCATTCATAACATTGCCCTACGCCTAACATCTGGCTTTTACATAATGGGGGGGGCTAGCAATAAACTATACTCAGTCATGGAGGCTACCTCCATGACCCAATAAACTCCACCAGTAACCCTCTGACCGTCTGCAATAAACTACCCAGCCATGACAACACAAATTAATTATCTGTAAACTCCATCTCTCTTCAAGCCAGCAAAACATGAATGACAGGTCATTACCCATGTGAGCTAACGCAGCTTGACTTGGGGGGGGGGGACTGGTTGCAAACGAGACACATAGCCGCAGCTGTCGGCAAGACATCAGACACTTGCTACACACGAAGAACAGACGGCTCAACTTTTGAAAGGGTTAGATCTTGGGAGGTCTGTATTTGACATGGGGTATTTATGTGCTAAGTACATGAGTGCAAATAGTTTTCTGCCCCTCAAAAAAAAATCTGGGACCTGACACCTCCCCCCCTCTTAGATATGGGGAATGGTCTTGCCTTGGATTTGAGGGAATTTGAGTCCCGCAGGTCATTACACTTTGGAGATTATGCTAATGTTATCAATGTGTGGATCACATCTGTCCACCTTCCCCTCAGCCAAGGGTTTTAAGAAAAAGACTGAAACCTCCTACTCGGTGATACTGAGGATGAACAGAGCATTTTTAAAGTGTCCAGTAAACCCCAGTTCTTTTTTTGAACCACACAGTCATTTGAAAGATCACACAAAGAGAGTTACTGTAAGAACCTCGACCATGTGAACCTGCCAATTGTTTTTAAATTGTTTGGGTTTCCTCCTAACACCTCCTTGTTATTGCTGTTTTGTAGATGTTCGTGAAATATGTGCACGAACACCTTCTGGTTTTTTAGGTGTTCGTGTAATACATGCACGAACACCTCTTGTTTGTTTTTTTTGTTTTTTTTAGGTGTTCGTCAAACAGCCGAAAATATATTGTTATTGTTCAGTTGTTTTTAGGTGTTCGTGCAATACAAGCACAAACACCTCTTGAATTTCTTCTGTTTTTAGATGTGCAATATAAGCACGAATATATATTTTTTTTTTTTTTTTTTTTTTTTTTTTTTTTTTTTTTTTTTTTTTTTTTTTTTTTAGGTGTTTGTGCAATATGTGCACAAACACCTCTTGGTTTTGTTTCTGTTTTTTAGGTGTTCGGCCAACAGCCGAAAACCTATTTTTATTGTTAGGTGTTCGGGCAATCCGCCCGAAAACCTATTGTTTAATTAGGTGTTCGGGCATTCCGCCCGAAAACCTATTGTTACTGTTCTGCTTGTTTTCCCACTTTATCTGAGAACCTTCTCTCGCAATTTTCGCAAAAAGTATAACTCCTAGAGACTTGAAACTTATCACGTACTTAGACCTTGGTGTATAGACAAAACAGCAACTTTTCGGAATGATGACGTCATCGATGACGTCATAACATCACAAACGAAAAAATAACGAGAAATACTGTAAATCGTCATATCTAGAAAACCATAAATGATAAATACAAGAACTTTGCTTCATATGAAAGTTCAACATTCCTTTCGGTCAAATAAAACTCAATATGAAGAAAGTACAATTTTCATAACGTCATGGCGACGTCATCGGGTGTCGAATTACAAGGTTTTCAAAGTTGAAAAACTACCAATTGCTATTCGCTGTATCTTCGTGAATTTTAAAAGTTTGATGTTCAAAGTTTGGTATCTGATAGATGAACACTTAGCAATATTTTGAAAAGTTAACGCAAAAATCGTATCACCTTTACTTCCGGGTCGTTACCCTAGGTCGAAGTTTGCTAGGTCGAAGTTTGATTTTTTCCTTCAAAAAGTCTCGTTTTTTTCCTTTTCTACAGCATCACTCAAGATTGAAAGTTAACTGAACATTAAATTCAACAGACATTTCAACCTCAGTCTCAAGACGACACAAACTAAATGTCATAATGACGTCATCGGGTATTAAATAACATTAAATCAAAGTTTAATATTAAAAAAATCATAACTCATGAACCACGAGTTGGATTTTTACAATCTTCGCATCATCGGATAGGTCGTTAAAAAGTTAACAAACGCTGCACACAGCGTAACCCCATTAGACCTTGACTTTTGGTTTCAACCGGAAGTTGAATATCAGGTCATAGTTGAGTCATCCTGCCCAAACTTTTGCACAGAAATGATATAATCATAACCTACGCATCGGATCAAAACTTGACTTCAAAGCGCACGTGTCTGTTGACCCACGGTGTATGACAACGCATGATAGTATAGGCCTACACGTACATAAGTCGAACCTGTAGGCGTTACAGTATTACAGCCGGCCACGTGTACAATAGACGTGAAGTTAAAGTTAACATGTACAATACTGTATTAAAAACTGTGCAGCTACATGTGCGATTACATTGGGCATCGCTCGCTGTTTCGTAATTGTACAATGCACACCCAAATGATGGTAGTGCGTGTGATATAAAACAAATATATAAATCCCTAACCATACATTGCATTTTTACAATCCTTCGTCGTCTGAAAGGTCTTGATAAATCATTCACGAGCTACACACAAATTTACCCGTTTGACCTCAACTTTCGGTACAAACCGGAAATTGAAAACTAAAGTTTCACAAAATCATAACTTCTGAACCACACATTGGATTTTTACAATCTATGCGTCATTGGGAAAGTATGTGACAAGTGACGAAACGATACACAGAATAATATGCCATTTGACCTTCATTTCCGGCTTAAACCGGAAGATAAAATTAACGAAAACAATAATAATAATAACTCCTCAACCACTCATTGTATTTTTTTCAAGTAAACGTCATCAGACAGAGCTCCTAAGACTTAACAAACGATACACAGTATGACCTCATTTAACCCTAACTTCCGGTAGGAAGTTAAAAACTAATGTTTCAAAAAATCATAACTTTTAAAGCACACATTTTTTTAAACATTAGTTTTTACATCATTGGGAAAGTGTTTATCAACTTAAGAAATGACACACAGAATGCGACCCAATTTGACCTTGACTTCCGGTTCAAATCGGATGATCAAATTTAATATTTGAAATAATCATAACTCCTGAACCACACCTTGTTTTTGTAGCAAACAAAAACTGAGTTTCTAATTCTCCATCTTCTTCTTCCATCGAACTCTTCTCTACAGCATGACTTGAGTTCAAATTGAATTGAACCTAGAAACTCATCAGACAATTGAATCTTGCTATGAGGACGGCAACAACTGGATGACGCCAAAATGACGTCATTGGGTGTCGAATTACAGGGTTTTCAAAATTGAGAAATTACCATTTTCTTTTCGCTGTATTCAATTGAATTATAAAGCTATGATGCCCAAAGTTTGGCATCTGATAGATCAAGACTGAAGCAACATTTAAAAAGTTCACACAAAAATTGTATGACCTTTACTTCCGGTTTGTTACCCTAGGTAGAAGTTTGATTTTTGTCCTTCAAAAAGTCATGTTTTAGGGCTTTTCTACAGCATAACTCAAAATTGAAAGTTAACTGAATATTGAAACTCATCATACCTTTGAATCTCAGTATCAAGGCGACACAAACTTGGTGATGTCATGATGACGTCATCGGGTATTGAATAACATTAAATCAAAGTTTACTAATTTATAAAAAATCATAACTGATGAACCACAAGTAGAATTTGTACAATCTACACATCATTGCATAGGACGTTCAACAAACGCTACACACAAAGTGACCCCATTTGACCTTGACTTCCAAATCAAACCGGAAAGTGAAAATATTAAAAATTCAAATCTCAAAAACTACGCAATATTTTAGCACATTTTGAGCTAAAGAATGAGTTTTACTGCCCAAACTTTTGCGCACATATTTTAACATTTTAATATTTGTATCTGGTCAACACTGGACGTCAAAGCGCACGTGTGTTGAACCTCTTTGCACGACAACGCACGATAGTTCAGGCCTGCACATCCTACAGTGAACGCTGAACCTACTTGTATGCAGCCACGTGTACCTTACTCGTGTAGTTAAAGTTAACAAGTACTGTATTGAGTACTGTAGAGCTAGATGTGTGGATACTGGCATCGCTCGCTACATGTCCACCCATGTACGCCAAACCTGTACACAGCCCATAGAGTTATAGCGGAACATTCAAGAGGGCACACTAGCCTTGTCACGCGGCCCGACAAGGGCAGCGGCGGCCAGTTTGTAAGTAGTCAACAAACAAAAACACTTGTCTAGATTATTAGTCCGTTTTTTATAGTATTAGCCTATATAATCCCTGAATAAATATAATATTTTAGAATTATATTCCTTCACTTTGGACAATAAATCTTGGCATAGTGTGTCCATCCTCTATTAAAACTACATAGATAAACCCCTCGTAACAGCTTTAAAGCGGCCGCTTTTTTTGTAGACTGCATAATGTGTATTGCAAGCACACCGCGTATTTTGTATTCAATGTTGCCCTCGTGTCTCCTTGCGGTGCCGTCGCGTTTGTGCACGTAGTATTACCAGTGCGCTCTCTAGATCCTATATATAACTCAATGACACAGCAACATGTACATTGCATGTGCAGTTAAAGTAACATGTACTGTATTGAGTACTCTACAACTACATAAAGGCATGCATTTGGCGTCGCTCGCTATTTCCTAGCATATTGCACACACAAATGATAGGAGTCCGTCTAATTATTTGAAAAATTCATAACTCTTTAACCACACATTGGATTTTTATCCTCTTTACGTCACCAGAAAGGGCTTATAGGACTTAACAAACGATACAAAAGTGTGACGTTGTTTGAAGTTGTCTCTTGTTCAAACTGGAAGGTGAAATTTCATGTTCCAAAAAATCAAAAATTTTGAACTACACATTGGTTTTTTTTACAATCTTTACATCATTTGCAAAGTATGTAACAACTTAAGTGTTATTTCACGTAAATACTTTACATATGTGTCCACGGTCAAAAAATCGTTTTTTTATACTTTGTAGGTCGAAGGGCCTTGGGGTGCAAGTAAGCAAAATCGAACTTTCAAATCAATATATAGCACGTTGCCATGGTAACAGCTCATGTTGTGTTTTGGGCATTTTAGGCCGATTTGGAGGTCTGAAAACTGTTTTTTACCTCATGTTTATAACTCCACCCTACCAAAATGCAAAATTATTTCATAAAACCTTTTATACCACTACAAAGTATTATTCTTGGCCTTACTTGAGAAAAAAAATATTGCTATAAATTTTACCCTTATGCTATTTTTGCATCAAGCATTAAAGCATGTTTTTACAACTTGCAAAATCGACAATTTTACACTATTTTTGGCCCCAAAAATTTCAATTTGCCAGGGGTCTCAGAAAAATTTCCTTTCGGTTGTGATTTGGGCCAACATTGATCTTTCCATATCTGGTGAGGAAAACTTGGGCAATTGTATCCTGTTGTGACAATACTGCCTCAAAAACTGATTTTTTTCCAAAAACAGGAAAAATGCATTTTGAAGTTTTTGTCTCAGTTTGAACCAGTATCATTAAAAAGAACACTTTAATCAATCAGGCACCTTTTCCTGAGTGTTCTGTAGGCTTATTGAATAACCCCACATTGATGAAAAACTTTGGATGACTTAAATCTCAGACTTTACCCCCCCCCCCCCCCCCCGAAGCGTATTATGTTACATTCCCTTACGAGTCATTCCGGGCCAACTCACCTGACGGGTTGGCAGGCCCCGTATCAGATTTCGCTATTTTTGTTTGTAAACATTCCCTTATGGGTGTCTTGAACACTCACCAAATTTTAGAAAACTACTTCTTAACATTTCTGAGGTATGGCCCCAAAAAAGTTTAAGCCCCGCCCCTTCAAATTGACTTTTTGTGTTTTGGGCATTTTTAGAGGCCTATATCTACAAATTGAGAAAAGATATGTAACTGCAAATTAATATACAGGGTACCTGGTACCCCATCAACTAGAATATACTGTCAAAAGTAACATAGGACATTCTTATATCAAGGCATAGGTCTATCAAAACTGACATTTTAGCCCGCGGAATTATTTTTCATCATTTTTGAGACCCCTTGTGCTTAAAGTGAAATGTCAGATTGCTTTTGTATTACATTTGGTTATAAACTAGGTGTCATGAACATTCACCAAATTTTAGAAACCTACTCCTTAACATTTCTGAGATATGACCCCCTAAAAGTTTAAGCCCCGCCCTTTCAAATTTACTTTTTGTGTTTTGGGCATTTTTAGAGGCCCTATATCTACAAACTGAGATAAGATGTAACTACAAATTAATATACAGGGTACTTGGTACCCCCATCAACTAGAATCTACTGTCAAAAGCAGCATGACATTTTTATATCAAGGCATAGGTCTATAAATCTGACATTTTAGCCCGCGGAATGATTTTTCATCATTTTTGAGACCCCCTAGTGCCTAAGTGAAATGCCTGATTGCTTTTGTATTACATGTACATTTGGTTATAAACTAGTTGTATATGTGTGACCTGCTATAAGGATAGACCAACCCCCCCCCCCTTTGATTGGTATTTATAAATATACTTTGTGTCCAGTCTACTTGTGTGAGAAATAAACAAAAAAATTACTCTCTATACTCCTTCAAGTAAAACAAAAATGAATATGACTAATTTAAGGTTATTGTTGTGTATGCATGCAGTTTAGTGAAATCACTTGTTTGCAAAAGAGCTGACAGAGCCTTGACTTCCTGCAGGCATAGTTTGTACACTACGGAAGTGTAGTGCCGCCACATGAAAAGCAATCCTTCTCTTACAACTAATGTGTACATACACAATAACTATCATGTACGTCAATAAACATACATAGTAACTATCATGTATAGTACACAATTACTTATCAACGTACAAAATAACTACGGACTTACCATGTACGTATAGACGACAATTATGATGTCGTACATGATAATTATCATGTACGTAATTGTACACTACACAAAAGGTTATGTGTACGTACACAATAATTATGATTTATGAACACATCCCCTTAAGACAAGCTGTATAAAAAGATTTTGTGAAGCATCTCCATGTGAAATAATATTCTTAAACAAGCTTGGTACAAACTGTTAGTTAACATCCTAATAAAATCCAAACAAAGCCGTGTTTCGGTTGCCATGTTAAAGTATTTCATCTCTGTATTCATAAGCCACTATCTCGGGGTTGTTTGAGAGTACTTTTTGCATGAAGATGATGCACAATATTGTGTACTATACATGATGCGTCTGAAGTTGATCGTGAATCGTCATTATTCTGTACATACACTAAACATGATAATTATTGTGTATGGGGGGATGACAATTATCATGTACGAACATGATAGATATGTACTAACAGGATAAGTATCCTCTGTACACGATAAGTCCGGAGTTACCGTGTCAGTGATAGTTATTTTGTACATCCAATAGTAGTAATGTACGTATGATAGCTATAATGTACGAACATGATAGTTATTGTACACATATACACAAAAAGTGCAGATTTTTGTCATTCAAGTGGCGGCACTACGCTTCCATGGTCTGCAGGAACTTAGTCTAGGTTCTGTGGCTCTTTTGTAAACAAGTGATTTCACTAAAAACTTTGATGTACAACAATAACCTTAAATTAGTCATATTCATTTGATTTTTTTTTTTAATGAAGGAGTAAAGAGTCAATTTTTTTGATTTCTCACACAAGTAGACTGGATACAAAATATTTTTGGGGAAAATTTGTAAATCTGTAAGACATGTCCCATGTTGTCAAATAACCACTTGAAGAGGCGGTATTTTTTGCAATTTTACAGCCAGACCCACATTCAGACCCCTGCTAAATACCCATCAAAAGTGTGATTGGTCTATCCTTATATCAGGTTACACATATACACCTAGTTTATAACAAAATGTAATACAAAATCAATCAGACATTTCACCTAGGCACTATAGTGGTCTCAAAAATTACGAAAAATCATTCCGCGGCCTAAAATTTCAGTTTTTACAGACCTATGCCTTGATATAAAAATGTTCCAAGCTACTTTTGACAGTAGATTCTAGTTGATGAGGTACCAGGTACCCTGTATATTAATTTGCAGTTACATATCTTTTCTCAATTTGTAGATATAGGCCTCTAAAAATGCCCAAAACACAAAAAGTAAATTTGAAGGGGCGGGGCTTAAACTTTGATGGGGCCATACCTCAGAAATGTTAAGGAGTAGGTTTCTAAAATTTGGTGAGTGTTCATGACACCCATAGGGGAATGTTTACAAACAAAAATAGCAAAATCTGAGACGGAGCCTGCCAACCCGTCAGATGAGTTGGCACGGAATGACTCGTAAGGGAATGTAACATAATACGCTTCGGGGGGGGGGGTAAAGTCTGAGATTTAAGTCATCAAAAGTTTTTCATCAATGTGGGGTATTCAACAAGCCTACAGAACGCTCAGGAAAAGTTGCCTGATTGATTAAAGTGTTCTTTTTTAATGATACTGCTTCCAACTGAGAGAAAAACTTCAAAACGCATTTTTCCTGTTTTTGGAAAAAAATAAGTTTTTGAGGTAGTATTGTCACAACAGGATACAATTGCCCAAGTTTTCCTCACCAGATATGGAAAGATCAATGTTGGCCCTAATCACAACCGACAGGAAATTTTTCTGAGACCCCTGGCATATTGACATTTTTAGGGCCAAAAATAGGGTAAAAATTTCGATTTTGCAAGTTGTAAAAACATGCTTTAATGCTTGATGCAAAAATAGCATAAGGGTAAAATTTATAGCAATAAATTTTTTTTCTCAAGTAAGGCCAAGAATGATACTTTGTAGTGGTATAAAAGGTTTTATGAAATAATTTCGCATTTTGGTAGGGTGGAGTTATAAACATGAGCTAAAAACCAGTTTTTCAGACCTCCAAATCGGCTTAAAATGCCCAAAACACAAAATGAGCTGTTACCATGGCAACGGGCTATATATGGATTTGAAAGTTCAATTTTGTTTACTTGCACCCCCAGGCCCTACGACCTACAAAGTATTTAAAAAAATGATTTTTTGACCGTGGACACATATGTCAAGTATTTACGTGAAATGACTCAAGCATTTAAAAGCAGAATGCGACCCAATTTGACCTTGACTTCCGGAAGAAGAAAGTTATGATTTGTTTTCAAATCATAACTCCTTTACAACAATTTGGATTTATTTCATCTTTAAGTCCTCAGAAAGGGCTCCGAAGACTCTTGACCTTGACTTCCAGTTCAAATTAGAAGTTTAAGAAATTGGATTTTGTTTACTCCTTTTATTATTTGTTGTTTTTATAATTATTATTATTACATCCGGTCAAAACCAGACGTTAAAGCGCACGTATATGTTGACTCACATTGATAAAGCACGATAGTACTATATTATAGTCTCCATTGAGCTTACGGCACGAAGCCTGGTGTGGCATTAGGCTGTTTGCCAGCTGACACGCAAAACTCCTTAGCATTAATTTGTCTTCTGACAAAAGCACACTTTCCGCACTTTTATAAACTTCAAACTTCACATATAGTTAGATCTGCATGCAACAGCACATGACATCTCTGTAGTGACGTCATCATGAAGTAATCGGGTGTCGATCAACATTAATTCGAAATTTAATATTTTGAAAAATCATATCTCCTGAACTGCATTAGCTAGTTTGACAATTTTGTTTTCCATTAAACTTTAACAGATATTGCCGAAAATAAACCTCGTCTTCCAGTCAAAACCGGAAATCAAGGTGGGAAACAGATGTTCCCGGGTCTTTTCTGAAAGTCTGCAAACAGTATTATATAGAACTTTGACATGGTTTCTCTGTATGAAATAGAGTTTGACTTGCAACTGGAAACATATTGCAAGTTCAAAAAGGGTTAAAGTTATGTATAGACGTACAAATAATAATGAATAATTATAAATTTCTGAATTTTTGAAAAAAATAAACTTTGCTTGTATCTTATCTGCAAACATGTGAAGTCACAAGTTATCGTAACTTCATAGCTTTGTTCTTAGCTGGACAATCATGTTTTATGTTTATACTTATATTAACCTGTCGTAGTGCCATGGTACTGCAATCAACAGTCCGTTTTTAATTAAATAATCAGTACTCCGCCATTTTGAAAAAATTGTGCTTGAATATGTTTGATTTAGTCAAAAGGGTCTATATCTAAAGGTTTTGGGCCATATGGAAGTGATTGGGTTATCCACAAAAAAAATTTACACGCTAATACAAACGGACTGTTGAATGCAGTCCGATGGCGTAAGTGTGTATACATGTTTTTGATGGGGTCACGCAGGGTTTCAATCACATTTGCTGTGAAAGTTCGCTGGTGAACATTATTTTTGTTACCATTTGTTTGTGACCTGGTTTGACCTCCCTTTCCGTACTAACCGGAAGTTCATTTAAGACATATATTGTAAGACTACATTTAACATTTTTGTGTCCATATTTACACATTTTATTTCATTAAACTTTTAATATTTTCTTGCTTTTTTCAAAACCCAATTACCTACTTTTCTTGTTGCGTCACTGGATGTCTATACGTTATACTTGTAGATGCGGTCTTCACAATAACCTGATTTTGACCCCATGGGGTATGCGCCAATCGTCATCCAATGCAAAACAAGTAACATGAACTGAGTTTTGTCATTTGTATTATCATTTTCATTACTTTAGTGACCTTGATAAAAGAAAACATACTGCCAATCAAAACCTCAAAACTATTAAAGTGATGCGAAGAAATAAGCCTCATAAAACATCATATGTATAAAAAGTATAGTTACCTGTATACACCCATATCCCATTCCAGGGCTTTATTAGGCAATGAGCTGCAGTAAGAACCCAATTTGGAGCAATGAGGGTGCCACCACATAATAATACTTTCTGTAAAATGACAAATGAACAAAACTCTTTGGTGATTGTTACACTTCAGCTATGAAACATAGAAACAATGGACATGCAGTCATGGCAGTATATTGCATAACAAGGATTTATAGAATTAGAGCCCTACATGAGTAACTGGTCCAGTGTTGTCATCTCTTAAAACACCTCACCTTGAGAGTTATGCAGCGTGTGATAGCTCACTGAAGCTCAATCACAAGAACTGTTCGTTGTCACACGTTATTCAGACCGCATTATATTGGCTTTGTCACCAGAACTTGAGTCCAATGTAGCATACATACATTTTCCAACATTTGCCAACAATAGCCCAAACCACATGTTTATTTAAATCAATTATGATATGATGCAGGAGATCATGTACACACATTCCCATTGTAGTTTGTGTGTCTTTGAGTTTGTACATACATTAAGACCGGGAACCTAGAATAAAAGAGGACAAAAGGGTTCCCGGTTGAGTAAACGTCCCCAGTTGGAAATTTTGTAAGAAAAAAAATGGAGAAAAAAGAGGGACAATAGGTGGTCCCCGATCACAGGTGTTTACCCACTTGCGTGTGTGTTTGAGCGTGTCTACCCGTTGAAACCGAAGACTTTAACAAAAGGGATCCGGGTGTTTGACAGAGCGAGAACGTCCTCGCTTCGCTTCCGTGTACAAAACCGATGAGGACGTTGCGAAAAAAAACAAGTCCAAACAATTGGGGAACAAAGAGAAGTCATCGATTTACAGGAATCACAAATCCGGTGTGTTTGTAGGTTTTTTTCTTCTCCTTTTTTTTGGGAGGGGGGTAGGGTGGGGGTAGGCTGGGCTGGATAGTGTTTTTTATAGTCTAAATATATTTTATTGTGTCATAATATGTCATTTGTACGACACAACCAAAGTTATAAGTGACCCTGTTTAATAGTTCAGTAACCTTAAAGGCATGTCATGGTTGAGTAGTCTATTGCACCGGACTTAAGTTCCGGTATCTAATTCTTCAGGGTGTGAGTTGAAATCCATGACTCTTGAGTCCTCGACCATAATAGCTTCACTTCACCCAGGTGTAAATGGGAACCTGGGTGAGGTCAGGATGGTCTTGTGATTGTTTAAGCTTCGTGTGCTACGTACTAGGCAACATTCGGTGTATACTCCTTAGTGACTGAGATGGTTTAAAGGAATGAAATAAATGGCTTAGTTACCAGGGTTACAATGTTTTATTGTTTCGCAATACCCCAGCATGCAAAATAAAGATATCATTTTCCTTTGTGCCGGTAACTAACGGTGTTACTATTAATATTGATGGTATTAAGTTTGCAATTGCTTAACAGTTATAAAAATGTAACTGTTCATTAAGTTATAATTTGTGTCTGGTTTGTCATTGAAGTTGGATTAACGAACTTCAAGGCCACTCTGTATTGATAACTTTTCACATTTGTGGCTGGACCTTTCCTTATACAAACCTGTTTAGAGTTTTTAATATTGCTACCTTGCTAGGAATGTTAAGATATCCAGTTTTCCAAAACTGGCTCTATGTTAAAATGTACCTGACCGTTGTCTTCATGGTAGAGGGCGACTTGCCAAGGCCATTTATATAATGGTGCATCCTCTCCACCTGCTATTCTTCCTTTGGCTCGTACTGCTCTTTGTGGACCGCCATTGTAACCACATTTAGAATAATCTGTAATTAATCAATCTTCAAACAGTTTAAGCTGAAAAGGCTATTACATGATTATGTCTATCTTCAGACCATCATTGTCGCAACTCTCTTTTAATTTAAAAGAGTGGTGGCAGTTATGAATATACTTGATAAAACAATATAATTACCCTTATGTGTCGAGTCACTGTAACTGTATTAATCTTATGGTCTAACATTTTTCATCATGGGAATTGAATAGTCTCAGGAACTTCCCACTGCTTAAAATCACTTTCAATTCTAAAAGATTATAACTCGTTCGATTGTCTGTAGACGTTCCACATGCATAAGGAAAATTTAAGTGTCATATGTTAACCTACCTAGTTTTTGTTTCGTTATTGTCTGGGCTAGCAGATTGAGCTCTCTGTAGTCGGCAATTAGAAACAAGTGTTCACTGAGTGGCTTTGATGCTATGTCTTGTAGCTCGGATTTGTCTACGTCATGGGTCACTCCGATGCAGTGAATTTGAACTTTGTAATCATCTCGAAGTATCTTAGCTTGGTTTTTAGGAGCAGCTTCACTAGCTCCCTCGTTAGTGTGGCCTGAAATATCCGTAGGTAGAATATTTGTCAAAATGAGTTAATTTTTATTTGTATTATTATATTTGTTGCTAAAAAAACCCAAAAAACGTTAACATCTTGAGAGCCATTTTTGTTACATACATGATCTTCGCACCATATTTTATCTATTGAAGTTCTGTACAAATCTTACACAAATAGTAACCCTGTGTGAATTTACTTCAGGTGAAAAAAAACCGTGTTTGTGAAATATTTCCACAAAGACATGTTTACCAAACTTCAGTTGTACTTTTCGCCAGCTCTGCTGAATTGGACACATGAAACACTTGTTTAGTTTATTTTAACAACTTATGAAAAACTGAATACGCTGTTGCAAACTGCTTACTAACCAAAGGGACCCATGGTATAAATGCAACAAATACTGTGTAGCCTGACGTTTTCGACCCTTTAGCAAAGTCTTTCTGGAACTTATGTCTAGTTTCTTCTTTAATTTTTCCTCCTAGAAACTCTTCTCAGCAGCATAACTCAAGCTAACTCATCAGACGATTGAATCTCGGAGTGAAGACGGCACAGTTTTCATTACGTCATGATGATGTGATCAGGTGATGAATTGCAAAGTTTTTAAATTTAAAAAAATGACAATTTGCTATTCGCTGTTCTTCATTTAAATTTGAAAGCTATGATGTCGATAATTGGGCATCCGATAGATCAAGACTTGGGAAACATTTGAAAAGTAACGGCAAAAGCTTATGACCTTTTACTTTCAATCGTACTGGCGAGGTTAAAGTTTGCCTTTGAGTTTGCCTTAGACTTTCGGGACTTACCTGCGGCATAAATTAGAATTGAAACTCACTTGAAAATCGTATAACTCATCAGACATTTGAACCTCATTATCAAGACGACACAAACTTGATGACGTCATGGTATTGTATCACATTAAATCAAAGTTCTGAGCCACACTTTGGATTTTTATAATCTATACATCACCGGAACGGTCGTTACAAACCAAACAAACGTGTCAAAGACCTAATTTGACATTGACTTCCGTTTTAAACCGGAAGCTTAAAAAATCATATCTCAAGAACTACTTATCATTTCATCCCATCTTTTACATTTATTTACTGTGTAATATATGCCTTGTATAGCCCTACTTGACTACAGGCCTTGGCAAGCTGCCATTGTGTACGCCACTTTGACCTTTTATATGAGGGAACAACCTTGCTCGTTTGTTTGGTAAATGGTTCTAGGGCCAGGCAAACCTTGCCTCATTGGGTTTTGTTCCCGTTCAGGCAAAGCCGAATTTCCGTTTGAATAAAAAGCAGTTTATTTTCATTATGCTTCATCGTATTTTTTTTTTTGTTCGTCGAAGTATAACGTTTACATGTACAGTAAATTCAGTGCATACGTTATCAGTTCTTTGAGTTGTCAATGTGGGTCAATACGAACATGCGTATTTTGTTTTTGTTTTACAGTATGCCCAGGGGATCAGGAAAGATATCGTGTATATAAAACTACTCACCGAACAGTTACTCTGAGCCAGGCATCAATGCTGTGGCTGGGAGGGGTTTACTGAACTTTATGTATTGGCCTTCCGTACACTAAACTTACATGCACACAAACTCGGGAGAAGGGTCTTAAATGTAATACTGCAAGTATAAGTTTAAAGATTTGAATTTTTTCGATGATCGAGACAGACATTTTTTCACAGGACTCGGGAAAGTACTGAGTATACAGTGCTAAATATACATCAGTGTAAGACATACCGTCAGAGAAGAGAAAGAGAACTTTTTTAGCAGAAGGACGTTGAAGGTACCTCTCAGACAGAGGAATCATATCAGTGTGGATAAATTGAAGTGCTTTCCCGGTTGCAGTTCCTGTTCCTGTTGACAAAATAGGATACCTGTTATTATACCTGTTGTTAATTTGGATGCTGTATTTCTTTTTCCTCTTTGTTTGCCATTAGGCAATGGGGATTTGCGTGTTTTTTTCAGTAAAATAATACATTCAAAAAGCTAAAAGGAAACAGTTTCCTCCCATCACCTTTTTTCCCTACTTTTCGATCTTAGTTAATTAAAAATTGATGTTACAATATTTGAACAAAAATGAAAAACAAAAGCAGAAAGTAACTTCAACAAGTGACCCCCCCCCCCCCAATTATAGCCTAAGAGGTAGATGTTGGGGAAGGGTCCACACTGCATTAAATAATGTCTTGCCAAAGTTCAGCAATTGGGGCTCCGGGTGGACAAAGAAATAATAAAGGAGAACAAATAAACCATTGAGGAAATGTGATCATTCCAAAAGTCAGTACAGTAGCCCTCGTGCCAATTATCAAACAGAACTTAACTATTCATGCTAGGTGTTATCAGTCTGGCCTGTTATTCAACCCTTCCGTTCACATTGCTACACTAGCTGGAGGTTGCCCCTAGTCTGTCTGTTTGCCAATTACATTCAGTTTCAAAAAGATTATATTTTGACTAGCAATTCCTTAAAATATATAATAGGCCTACACTGTTTTTGGAAACTTTTTTCTGACTTTCACAACTTTTTATTATTGTTAGTTATTTATTTATTTATTATTTTCTTTTTTGCGACCTCAGTGGTCAAGATTGTAAAAAAAGAAGTTACTTTTTGTTCTTGGAGAATTTGGCAAAAAATTCAATTTTCAACGGATTTTTCTGGTCATGGATTCCTATTTATGTGTTCCATGCGTGATATCAGATCACTGGTAGAAGTTTAATACACAAAACGCATACATCTTGCTAAAAACATCAATCTGAAACTGCTCAAATCAAACTAGACATGACCTAGACGTTAAAACTTTACCCAAAATGCTTACCTAAGATCTCCCTCCATTCTAATTGAGAATTTAAACAAAACATTGCATTGGGAAAATCATGGCAAACTAAGCCAATAAAAAAGCATAGTATATGCCGCCGATTGCTGCCTAACTTAATGTATTGATTTCTCCCTTAAAGGTATATATTATTGGCAACAAAAGTGTGAGGAGTTGATCTTCAATGTCTAGCAGTGACTTTGGTTTGGCTGGCATATCGGTCCATAACAGAGGCGAGCCACCAGCCCGTTACCAGTAGTGAAGAACGGTTCCTCGTACAATTATTGCACCATTCTTGTTTGATACAATATGACTTGCGTAAAAAACTAATTCAACTTTTACCTATTTCTTCACTGCCACGTGAATCAGCAAGGGCATCAATTCGAATTTGGACATCTTCTACTGAATTTTGTTCGTCAGAAATAAGCAGTGAATGGAATGCAGCTGTTGCATATATACAGGCTGCATATCGGGCACTATTTACACCAATCTATAAAAAAAGAATAGAGGCTAAATTAAGGAAACTGTCCACCCTCATCTGCAAAAGCTAATGTGGAATCAAATGTCTGCCTCAGTTTCATACACTATACAACTGACGGGGTCCATGGTGTTTTAAACACCCGTGGAGGCATATATTCTATTTTTTGTGTATATCCCTGTGGAGACATCTTTTGTTCTGTCCTTTGTCCCTGTAGTTAATAACCTCCCATAGACTTTGTACACAAAATTCCTTATGGAGCACCCCAGTCTTTAGAATTCTCCTATGGAGACCCTTTATGTTCCCTTTTCTGTTTTGTTCTTGGTCTCCATAAGGTAGTGAATTTGAAATCAAATGGAACCCGAGTGTGTACAAAACCCATGGGCCACATCATAGCATGCATCAATATTGTTGTAACCACGGTAAGAGACTCCTCTTCTTTGGAGGCGATATGTTGTCATCTTCAAACATATTGCGACGTAGTTGGCCCAGTTTAACAAACAAACGAACAGTGGCGATCACAATCAAAATTTAAACAACAACGGCGGAACGGTCGTTGAAATAAAAACCATTCTTTACTGTTACCTCGAACCCGGGGCTATTTCTAACTGTAAAATGCAATGGAGACTACCAAGAAGTGGGAAAAGTCAAGGTAATGTATCCCGGGATACTCACGTTACCCCCTCATGCACTATGCGTATTGTGTAGTTCGCAATCCTTACAAAATAACTATGCATGCTAAGCAATGCGCATCCTTGTTACGGATAATGCAGTACGCAATACGCGTGTGTTTTAATTTTACGCGTTGCATTGCACCCAACGCACGACGGGCAGATCATGGATTTCTGCAGCCGATTTCACAAAAGTAGTGCGTAACTTGCGCCATGTCGTAAAGTTGCGCCATGTAAATGTTGCGCAGCTGCCGCGCCACTTCCTTAAGTTGCATTTCACGAAACTTCCGTAGCTGCGCAACTTTTTAATAATCTAAATAAATAACAAACACCGTGGACGAGGCTAATATCAACCTTTTCAACGACTGTTGCCTGAATCCACTGGAAAAAACTGCAACTGTTCCGCCATTTTAAATCACGATCTTTTTTACGACAACAACATGTTTATACAGCGAAAGATGGCTCAACTTGGACCACTGACTACGTTTACATGCTTTATTTTGACACGTAAGTCCGTTAAAACTTATAGTTATAGAAATGACTAGTTAAATAGTTCAACAATTAACAGTATCAAACACTCGCTGCTTTTCATGTTATTTTTAACAGACAAATGTTTTCAAATTTACAAACACTGACGTCGAAAGGGCGGACTTGACTGAGTTTGGTGCGATCGTGTGATGATGATACGTGTTCATAGACATTTATAAGTGCGGACATGCCGTATTGTTTGTATCAAACTCAACACTATTTCAACATCATTGTGTTACTTACTGTGGCCTTAGTTGACTTTTTTAGCTGTTATTTAAATTTGTTTGAAGTATACCGCATATACACCATGTATAACGTGCATAAAAATACATATTTTGGGATTAATGAGAACTTCAGACAATTGTCAATAGTACAAAATACTGAGCATGGCAAGTGGTAAAATATAACAATTATAAAATCGAACCGTAGTATAAGTAAAGCACGAGGCTACTACTAATACAGCATGACTAGTGAAGTGGTAGCTAACTCAAAATTGTACTTTTCGGCAGAAAATATACTCAAAATATTCATGTCAACTTGTCGACGATTGTTATTGCGCAATTTAAACTATGGTGGTAGAGGGTTGTTTTGTTTGTTTGTTTTTGTTTTTTTGTTTTTTCAAATTGATTAATAATTGAATGTTGCTGTCACTTCGCAACTATTTTCCCCCTTATTTATTTTTTGTTAAAACGTTATTTATTTTATAAGTTCATTTATTTATTTATTTATTTATTATCTGGTGAAATAGCCGCGTGGAAAATGGGGCTTAACTATTACAAACCCAACCACCATATCCCACACTAATTTGTCACAATTATCCACTGAAATTATCACCTTAATTTGTTTGTAATTCTTCTCATTTTATATTTAGATTAAGCTATACTTCAAAAACACAAGAGAGGGAGAGAGAGAGGGATCCATATGAAATTAATTTCATGTCAATATAAGTATGCAAACATGAAAACGATTTAAGTCGGCTTGATACCAGTGTCTTCTTGGTTCTTGGTTGGTTTCTTTCAAAATACTCCATGAAAGAGATTTGACTTCCATGATATCAAAGTAGAAGAACATTTTTTACTCATGAGGTGTGAAGAGGTAAAATGTAAATATTTATATTAAACAAATAAAAGGATGATTAATGTTGTTGCTAAAAATAAACAAAACAAATTAGGTATTTTTTTGAAAATCTCAATGCAAATAATAGGTTCAACTCATATCATAACTTTCATTTAAAAAGAAAGTCATTTTCTTATGGGAAAATCAACAGGACGAAATGGTTTGATGCATCATGTAGACCTATCTTTTTTGTATAACATACTATGCACAGTGACTTTAGACAACTCAATTAAAGTTCTTGTTTCCCTGTAATATTCAGGATGCAGCACCACATCCCTTATTAGATGTCATGAGAGATTGAAGATGTCAAGGAGATGAAGAAGAAGATGAAGTGGTGTTCAAGGAGATCTCTGTGTCATTTTCAGAGTCATCCTACATTTATTTTCCCAGCAAACTGGAAGTTTAATTTTTAAAGACCCAGTTAATTTAATGAAATCAAACTAAGGGCTGCATACTATGGGCTAATATTCCATGATGACGTATAAGCTTGTTAGCTATAAATAATTTAGTTATACATGTAACTATAAGTTAGAAAACCCACAAATCAATATGTTTTCCAACATCATAAGCAAGTTTGACCATTTCCAGGGGCCTCCACCCTTGAATCCACTATGAAGTTAGTCGAGGGTGGGGGGGGGGGGGTTAATGACACCGAATCCTGTCAACTTAATTAAACAAAATGAAAACCATTTTCTTTAAATAGTTTGTTAGATTCTTTTGAAATGCTTTAAAGACAAACTTAGTGATTCCCATTACAATTCATTTTCGGACAGCTGAACTTAGCGGAAATCGTCATGTAGTTTTGAAACAATTCTTTTTTTAAAATAATTGTCCATTTATTTATTTATTTTTTGGGGATGAGGGGGCGTTGAATTGATTCATTAAGTTTTGTGAACAAAAAAGAAGTAATAAATTGTATAATATTTTGCTCAAATAAATGTAAGTACATTTAAACAGTTTCTTTAACTTGTCTGTTTTTGTAGTTGAAAGTATGGATGTTTTGTACCTATGAAAGAAAAAATAAAATAATGTTCATAACTGAAATGGAAAATTTGTTAAATTATTGATTTATTTGAACTTGTATAAAAGTATTGATTTTGTTTTGTCATGGGAGTTAAAATAAAGTTTACGAATGTGAAATGAATAATTCAGGATTGATTTCTTGAATGATAAGCCTGGCTGTTTATCGGCACCGATGCATTCTTTATAAACAAATAAATAACATGAGACGACAGTGTTTTTCTGAAATTGTATTTATGGTTGCATTTACAACTGACGATCGCCAGTTTTAATTACCCCAAAATCGTTGCCGATTTAGTCGTTTATTTCCTCCAAAAGACCGTTTTAAAAAATCAATAGTACAAATAACTTAAAAACCAATGGCCGACGAACGTGTTTTGTTTTGTTTTGAGTCCGCTAGAAAAGAAAGAGTGCAATATCTTTCGGTAAACACTGAAATTTAAACGTCGCTGCCCAAGGATCGCGTAGCCTCCCGTGCAAAAGACGTTGTGCCGTGCAGTTTATTATAACTCGCGCAATAAAATACTGACTTACGCCATCAAAATCGAGTGCGTTAGTTGCGCCATTTTTGTGGCGCAACTTTCAGACTTGCGCCACTTTCAGATGTGGCGTAACTTTCGTGAAATTGATATTAAACTAGTGGCGCAACTTACGCCACAAACGTTGCGCAAGTGGACTTACGCCATGGCGTAAAGTTTCGTGACATCGGCTCCTGGCCATAGCCATGTACATGCGCCTTTGTTATACCCATTGATCTATATAGACCTTATGCATTGACGTCATCCAGCCGCCATCTTAGAGGTAAAACGGTGACGAAACAATCGAAACGCACAGATTTGTACGCGCAGCGCACAGGGTTGGCCAATGAACAGCCTCCTTTTTACCTCTAGCAGAGGGCGCCCTGCTGAAATGACGTCATGTGCACAAGGTCTATTATATTGACAATATAATAATAATAGAGATCAATGGCTATACCACTGTAATAGATTGTGAATTTATATTGGTCGAGAACGACTCACGTGATGTGATGCAAGGATGCATGTTACCAACCTCGTTCCCATTGGTGTACGATCTCGACGCGCCATTTTGTTTTCTTTCCCAGAATGCCTTGCTCGATTGTAACCCCTGGAAGTGTGAATTCAAAAATAAAAAAATATCCAAATATACTGGATATTTTAATAAGTCCTGTTGTTGATCCATTCTGTGTTGGAGACTACGCAGAGCGCGCTGTCAATGGACGCATCAAGTCATGGAGGAACTGGCCCCTCTCATTCTTTTTCGATCTTGTGATTCGTCTAAATGTATGCAGTTTCGGATAACCATGTAAAAACATGATTCATTTGAAACGTATTGCGTCGGAATACGTGCATTTTTACACGCGCGTACTCAGCGCCAGGGGGAATCCGACAAGCGCCCTACAAGCCAGGGGGGGGGGGGGGCGGACCACAGACATAATAGTACCTATAGACCGACAGCAGGGGGCGCTAAACTGAAATTTTGGACTTTCTCAAACTATGGGCGGAAGTGAAGACGCGTCAACACTTTTTGTAGACGTTTAGGCATAGCCGCGAGGCAGTGGTCCCGTTTTCATGGACTTTTTCTGAATTTTCAGGAGAACTTGACCCGATGATCGATTGTAAATTAAGTGATGGAATTTAAGGAAATTCTTGTAATAACTGGAGTCGTCAAAAAGTTGTTCGATTGACTTTTGCTCATTTTGGGGGAGGAAATCGTAAAAATTGTGAACAAAATAATTATACATAGCCTAGGCCAAGGCCTACAAGACTGCTACTTTCTTCACGTTTGTGTCGTTTTCATTGTGAAAAATTTAGTTTTTACCTTGAAATTTAGGAAACCACACTTCATGAACATTCCATACAGCCGTTTACAATGTTGGGCGTTGAGGTTTAACCGTATAAAACGTCGTTTCTATAACTTAACTTTCGGGAAATAATCTCTGGACTCGCTCTATAACACAACATTGTGCACACTCCGGCCCGCCTTGCATGCATGCCTTTGGCACGTTTTGCGTACGCTCGCGTGCAATGCACATCAAACAATCGCGTGTGTCAGTAGCACGTAAATCTACAGGCGGTACGCGTCATCAGCGTCCGCGCAAAACACGCACCGACGCGCACTTTGGCCGGAAAGTGTGTGCGAACGAATTTTTGTTGATAATTCCATCTACTTTTATCGATTTGGAGAAAGTTCAGTAAAAAGAGGAGAAGCGGCAAACAACTAACGTGAGAAAAGGTATCTAGTTTTTGATTAAACATTGTTTCCAAGTCTGTTGGTGAATTTTTTACCCTTAAAACACAAATTTTCTATCATCATCTACCCGCTCGCCCATTGCCTTACACGTGTTTTCGCTTGCGTTTTCGCGGATTTTGCCCATAGTTTGGGTATGGTCGGGTGCTGTCAAAATTACGGTATCCAGACGTTGATTTCCATAGGCGCTGTCGGTCTATAGGTATTATATGTCTGTGGGGCGGACACGGAAAAAGAAAAAGGCGCCATCAACGTTGATACTCATCTCTTTCATGAGCATGCCTTACATGCATGCAGTCGAATCTCTGTTCATGCAGTCAGGTCGCAGCAATAAAGCGCTCTGATTGGTCCCAGGCTTCATACCAGGAAACGCAGCCCTTGTGTGTCAGCCTGACTGCTCGGTATACCATACCAACACACTCCGGACGCCGACTGGTCCACACATGAAACCGTTAACGGAAGTTACTATTTAATTCGAACGTTACATTTTGAAAATCATAAAAATCGATTGGGTAGAATGGGTGAATTTTTTTTTAAATCTTCACAATGTTAGAAAACTATATATTTAAACAAGAACTTGAAAAATCTCAGGGGTAGAATGGTTCAATTTTTCACTTTCGTCGCGTTTTGTGGCATTGTTTTAAGGGGGTCGAAATTTTCGTTCAAAGCAATATTATACATTGATTAACGGTATGGTGCTGTTGCCTGGCCATGCGCCTGATGTTGGAGGGACGAATGCATTTTCAAAATAGTCTTGTCTAGATATTTGTCAAATATTTGCATTTTATTCCACTCCAAAAACCTGACAAATAAACTAGACATATATAATTGGTAAAATACTGCCTTACTTTTATCTAATTTAATCAATTCGTGTTAGTGTAAAAATTAAACACCCCTATTTTTTTAATGGTACGTTCACACAACATCGGGGAAAGAATTGCGCAATATCGTGTCCGCCCCCCCCCCCCCCCCTGCTACAAGCGTTTGAATGTTTTAAACAAGCGTGCACGCAAAGTAGTACATTTTGGTTAGCCAATCAGCATTGATTTTCAGTGTTTCCCTCCCAGGGGTTTAGCGACGAGAGGGATCGATACGGCGCGCTGCCCATGGTAGCGAGGCTGGCATGTTACATGAGAAATTCACGTGTCCGTCATGCGTTGTGCGTAATGTATAACGCGTAAAAATAAAAAATAAACGCGTACCGCGTATGCGTTATCCACAAAAAAGATGTGCAATGCTTTTATGCTTATCTCTCATCCAAGCGCTTTCGTCAAGTACATCTGACATTGCGACTCTGTAAGTATCCTCCACTGTTTTCTATCAGCTGCCAAGTGCCAGGTATGACGGTCCTTGATGTTCAGGTTCGTGGCTTTCAGGTCTTTATTTATTCTGTTCCGCCGTGTTGTTCTTTGACCGCCCCTTGGCAGCTTGTTATGACTTAATGCACTCCATAAGCGCTTGCTTGGCTGGTGTTTCATCAGGTAGTCTCAGGAGATGGCCTGTCCATCTCAGGCGTCTTTTGGTGATTATGACACTCCAAGGCTTCTCGTTGGTTTTTTTCATAGAGCACTTTATTTGACACCTTTTTGGGCCACTAAAGGCTGAGGATTTAACGCAGAAGCCACCTGTGAAAGGCGTCAATTTTCTGTTATAGTGACTTGGATAGTGTCCATAATTCACTGTTGTATAGAAATATAAATGCTATGAATGCCCGGAATGTTTTGAGTTTGGTTGCATGGGAGATCGACTTGCTGTTGAAAACACTTCGAAATGTGTTGAAGGATACCATCAAAAGTACTTTCCTACTGGTGATGTCTTCCTCAGTGTCCAGTAGGGAGCCTAAGTATTTACACATTTCCCAACTGGTGTTAATCCCGTTTCTGCTGATGTGATGTTTTCTGTCTTGGCGTTGTTTACCTTAAAGTTTCGCTCTTTCAGTACCTCAGGTGCCCTCCGTTCTATTTCCCTAAATGGGTGAGCATTGTTACTTGCCCATGTGATGTCATCAGCATATTGCAGCCCAGTCTCAAAGTATGCTGGTGGACAAATGGCATAGTTGTGGTTTTTGAGTTCCGCAGGTAGGGGTTGGGACTGAGACTGCAGAAGATTAGGAGAGTAGTTATGATCTTGGAGATTCGGTGGTGCCGCTGGTGTTTGTACATTTAGTTGTCTCAGTGCTTTCGCAAGGTAGATTGTGAAGAGAATGGGACTAATAAGGCAATCTCCTTGAGGTACGCCAATGTTGGTTTTGAAGGGCTTACCTAAAACTGTACCCACTCTGACTTGTAAGCGGACTTCTCTGGGTACGATTGCCAACAGATGAAGTTCATCCTGCGACAGCATTTCTTTAAGGTCTTCAAAAAGAACTACTCTCTTCACGGAGTCAAATGCCTTTGACATGTCAAGAAGCATAAGGTGAAGTTTGTAGCTATCAGCTGTGATGGCCTTTTCTGCTAGGATTTTTAAAGTGAAAACTTGTTCTGTGGTGCTTCTACCGTGTCGATAAGCGGCTTGGGCAGCCGGTATATGATCATTCAGTCTGTCAGCGATTCTCCTCGTCAAACATATCGCCAATATTTTGCGGATTATTGTCAGTAGACAATTGGTCTCATGTTCTCTGGGGGTCCCTTTGGTTTGCCTGGCTTGGGAAGGGGGATGAGAATGCCTTCTTCAATGTCATTTGGGTAGATACCTGTGCTTGCTTTATATCATTGAGAATACGAGCGACTTCTTGGGCAATTATCTGTGGTCCATAATTCAGCAATTCAGCATTGAGGTTGTCTTTTCCAGCACTCTTGCCATTTTTTAATGATTTAATGGCTTTCACAAGTTCTACTTTGGTGAATGATTTGATCATTGTTTGTGGTGGAAATTCTTGCTTGCTTTGAAACCAGTTTCTGACGATCTCTTCTTGACCATTTGCATCGATGACCGCATTACCGTTTTCGTCTGCAACCTGTATCCGATTGGGTTTCATCTACCGTATATTTCTGATGGCCTTGAAAAATTTGTAGAGTAATTTTTCTGGTTTTCAATGTCTTCAGCTTTTCTTATCAGTTCTTGCTCCTTTATCTCTTTCATTGTGTAATGAAGTTTGGTGAGAACGCTATTTCCTTCTTTCCTCAGTTCGTTTCTTTTATCTTTACTTTGTGTCGCTTAAATGGTTTGAAATAGCTCTTTTTGCTTCAATGATAGTTCTGTGATAGCGGGGTGTGTAACTTTAGTAGATTTATTTACATACCCCAAGACACCAGAGGCTGCTGATGGGCATGCTTCTTTTATGTTGTTCCATCGTTTGTAGCTGTCTGTTAAGTTTTCGGTGTTTCAGATCTTGCAGTTTGGCCAAGTTGATTTTTGTCGCCCTGGTATGCCGGTATGTCTTCTTCTCTGGGCACAGTTTGAAGGTTGCTCTCACCAACTTGTGATCTGATGTCAAACTGCATCCTCCGAATGATCTTGAGTCGGTGACATACTTCCTTAGTGTGTTAGGTACCATTTGTAGTCTATATGGTTATAGTACGGGTTTCGTCGATTTGGGTTGTTTGATTGGGGCTAGTCCACGTGGTACGGTGTCTAGGACTCTGTCTGAACGTGGTATTAGTCAGAAGAAGATCGTATTTAAGACATGACACAGTTCAAGTAATCTTTCGCCATTACTGTTGCTTAGCGTAGATATAGAATATTATAACACCCCTTACAAAATGTCTGCCTTTTCATTGGTTTAGAGCGCGTCACATGTCTTAGTTTTACTAGAAACCCGGCGGCCGTGTGATAGTCGTTTGCCATGTAATAGTCGACTATTACATGGCGCGCGCAGTACCCAGACGTCTTTTTTACCCACCTCGAACCCAATCAGTTGTGCATCTGTGTATCTGAAATGCACGTACGAACGTTACGTGTACGAGGATGATAAATAGTCTGTTGAGGTGTTGTAAAACAAATATTGACTGCTTTTACTCGTGGTATGGTTAAAAGTCCAACTCCCTCGGTGATCCCCGGAGCGTTCGTTTTTCCCGAGGCGCAGCCGAGGGAAAAACGAACGCTCCGGGGATCACCTCGGGAGTCGTAGTTTTAACCATAGCACTCGAAGCAGTCAATATGTTTGTATACAATACCTAGATCGGCCGCGCGTGCGCGCTGCACTGCCTGTGTAGAAAAAGATTTGGTTTGCCATGATGTCATATTAGTAGAGCGCCCTAAAGGCCAAAAAACGGCCGTTTATTGGCCAAACCTGTGCGCCGCGCGTACAAATCTGCGCGTTGCCTCAAGCACGTGACTTATGTCAGCCCCCAGGCTGAACCAGCGTATTGTACGCGCGGCCGATTTAGGTATTATATTAATCTATGGTATATATATTTTTTAAAGCGTACGCACTACGCATGACGCACAGCGCATGAGGGTAACATGAGTGGTGTATCCCTACGGATACATTACCTTGATCGTCCCCACCGTTGGTTTACAGTGGCTGTCGGATCTGCAAAAAGAATGGCCATGAAGCAATATAAAATACAAGGAACCGAGTGACAGATAAAAATATTAATAATGGTAGTAATAATAGTGAATACTTGGAAACTGAATAACCACCACAAGTGTGAAAAATAGTATTAAAGAGGGAGGGGAGGGGTACGCCCCGGTGTTTTGCTGTTGACTGTGCAGGACCAGATCCCTCTCAGAGAAGTCCCGCAGCCGATGTGCCGGGGATATACAGGAGCAACATATCTCTGCGTCATGACACCATTTGCGCACCGTGGAATGTGAAGGGGGCTCACAACCGGGAAGTTTGACACTAAACTATCCGAGATGGAAATGTGCGGGGTGAAGGTAGCTGAAGAATGGTGGTTGGGGCAGGGAACGTTCACATCAAAATGAGAGAAGCACAGTGTTCTTCTCGGGAAGAGAGTTTGGACAAAAGAGAAGTGAGGTTTTTTTTCATACTAACTTGACCCAAATCGGACCAATCGCCAGGAATGTGCCAATCAACTCTGCTATAAAGGGGTTCTGGACTGGCCTGTGTGCTGCTCTTACAAGCCCCATGATTTCATTTGATAAACGTGCTGTGACGTAAGCTTCCATTATTATCTGTGATATGATTGGTCCGAGGTGATGAAGTTCGTAAGCCTTGTACTTTCGATCGTCTGCATGCAGCGTGTGCATAATGTTTGTACAAAATGTAATATTTTTGTTTTGTTTTTTTAAATTCATTATGTAATTATGTGTGCATATACGTGTTAGTTGACTCCGTGTGAAATGAATGCTAGATAAAAGGTACATCTGGCAATATCCGGTCAGGCAGGTACCTGGCATTATTGACGAGCCTCGACTGTATACATGAACTCCCGTGAGAGCGTACTAGGAATCAGATTGACTATGTCATGGTGAAGAAGAAGTGGCGGTCATACTTACTGGACGTGAGAACCAGACCAAGTGAGGACTGTGGAAGTAACCTCCGCTATACTTTGCAAGTCAAAGTTGAGACTCAAGTCCAAGAAGAGGAACTCTGTGGTTCCAGTTCGTTGTGACATGGCTTGCATCCCGGACCAAATCGTTGCAGATATGAGCAACCGTTCCATACCACCCCTTCAGCTAGCCGACGAAGAAGTAGCACCAAACGAGCCATGGGAAAAGATAAAAGAGGAAGTACAAACAGCAGCGAGCGTCCACGCCCCAAGAAGGTAGAGAGTCGAGCAGCAGAGTGGTTGAAAACGGAAACGCGGGAAGTGGCCGAACAATGGAGAAAGGTCAAGAAATGAGGAGATCATTAGAAATGGGCACGGCTAATTAAAGTGATGACTTGGAAAACCAGAAGAGACGAGATGAGCTACACCGAAGACAATTGCATAGCGATGGAAAGCTGCCGCAACAACTCAAAGAATTTACACGAAGTGGTCAGGGAGTTGACTTCAGACCGGTCATCCCATACTGATCATGATCAATGAGAGTAAGGGTAAAGCGCCAACAGAGGGAGAAGTTATCAAGACTTACTGGGCTCAGTATTGCAGAGACCTGTACAAACCAATGGACCAGGACCAGGCACGGATCGGGGGGGGGGGGGCAATGGGGCGCACGCCCTATTTTCTTTCGGGGGGGGGGAGAAACACCAAAAAGGGGAAAATTAGGGAGACACACAATTAATTAAATACCTGGATTTGGTTTTCTTTTCGAAAAGCTACTAATAACCCGTACCTCGTACACTTTGTTTCATTTGTGAAAGACAATTATTTCACTGACAGACATTGTCTCATTAGGAATTACTCTGAATCTGTGTGTATGGACGTACAGCGTGTTTCTAACTCTGAACATGAGCGCGAAATACCTGCACATCTTTTGCGGGCTATTTCGTCCTGAATAAAAATGCTAACTTAATACGTATGATATTTACGGTGGCCAACAACTGTCACGGCAAAACCAAAAGCACCACGGTAAAACCAAAAGAGCCACTGCAAAACCAAAAGAGCCATGGCAAAACCAAAAAAGCCACGGCAAAACCAAAAGCGCCACGGCAAAACCAAAAGAGCCACGGCAAAACCAAGAGAGCCACGACAAAACCAAAAGCGATACGGCAAAACCAAAAGAGCCACGGCAAAACCAAAAGAGCCACGGCAAAACCAAAAGAACCACGGCAAAACCAAAAGCGCCACGGCAAAACCGAAAGAGCCACGGCAAAACCAAGAGATCCACGGCAAAACCAAAAGCGATACGGCAAAACCAAAAGAGCCACGGCAAAACCAAAAGAGCCACGGCTAAACCAAAAGAGCCATGGCAAAACCAGAAGCGCCACGGCAAAACCAAAAGCGCCACGGCAAAACCAAAAGAGCTACGGCAAAACCAAGAGAGCCACGGCAAAACCAAAAGAGCACGGCAAAACCAAAAGCGCCACGGCAAAACCAAAAGCGCCATGGCAAAACCAAAAGAGCCACGGCAAAACCAAAAGAGCCACGGCAAAACCAAAAGAGTCACGGCAAAACCAAGAGAGCCACGGCAAAACCAAAAGAGCCACGGCAAAACCAAAAGAGTCACGGCAAAACCAAAAGAGCCACGGCAAAACCAAAATATATCACACAACAGACCACTACAATGGTCCACCACCTACCCATCAGTATGCGTAGAAGCAACTACGCACTAAACAAACCCTGGTTTATCTTGACCCACTTTTGCAACCAGGCAACTGCCCTACCATTTTCAGGAGAAAACACGTAAAACACCACCCGCGGGCACGCCTTTTTTTTTAGGAAGGCCTTTAATAAGTGGATGGTTAAGCCCCACAGCCAAAATATCAGAATTTGTGGATTATTTCCTACTTCCGATAGTTACCGCCCAACGCTCCAACACTGTTGACTTGAGATTTACATGAAACTGTACAGTTGTGCTTGACATGTTTTATGGTATGGTTTAAATCTGGGTATTATGTTTGTATTTTTGGTCGGATTGACCCGGGTAATTGACAAACATAGAGAGGACCAGACGAACTGTTGACAAATGTGTCAGGGGTAGATTTTTTGGGGAGAGACTGAGAGGATATTTTTCAGATCCTCTCTGTATAGCAATAACATGTTTTCATGCCTCCTTGGCATTCATCAGTTGCGTGTGGGTGATTCGAATAGTATCCGTAGGTCTCATGTCTCATGAGAGACACATTATTTGTGTATTCCGCTTAGGTTCAGGTAAAATGTAATAAATCCGAATGCGGATTTTTAATCCTGAGTTGAGTTTTCAGTATGTTTAGTGTTTCGTTCGGGTCTTCAAAACCCGAATCATCAGGGGGTGGAGTGAGCTGTATGTGGGTCAAGTCGGTTGGACTCCGGTTTAGTTTTGCTCTGTGATCAACTTTTCCCTTATGTTTTTATCTTTTCTATACACAATGAAGGGAGGGTCTGGAAAGATCTCCGAAAGTATTTCATTGTTGCGTATTAACGACCAGTGTTGTTTGATTGATTTGTTTAGGTCACTTTGGTTGATGTACGGGTTGTATGTCGCACTGAAAACCAATGGAGTTTTGCTTTCGCTGTTTCCTGCTGTTTGTGAATCAATTTTGACTGTTCTTTGTGTGATACTTTGCTTGTGATTTTGTTTATCTCTGAACTGTTATAGCCTCTTGCAATTAGCTTTTCAGAGAAATTGTTGATTTGAGTAAGAAATCATCTTCGTTATTTGTGTTTCTGGCATAGCGGACTGTTTCACCGTATATGAATGTTTTGAACACAGGGGATGTGATGTCTTGTGAAGGTATTGGTATGTTTCAGTGGGTTTGGTATATACTTTTGTGTCCGAAATACCGGTTTCACTGTACCGGTTTCAAAAGGTAGTTGATAGAAGTATCCGAGGCCTCAAAAGTAAATTTGAGGATTGGGTGTATTTGATTCATGTCGTGGATAAGGCTCTTGAAATTGTCAAGATAGCTGTCATAGATGAAAAGAATGTCGTCTCTATAACGCCACCAAGTAAGGATGTGATCAGCTTTTTCCAGGATTTGTTTTTCCAGAACATGTAGTGTAATATTAAAACCCCCTTCCAGTATGCTAATATATCAATTTTATTGTAGGAAGTTACAGCCTCCCTACCCCCCAACAAAACTTTGGATCACTGTGGCTAGCAGAGCAACAGAGGGCGCTGTCTAGAGGCAATGCACTTTATAATTATTAAAGCATTGTTTCTGTGTAAAGAAGATTTAAAAGCACCCGAATTGTTTTAAATTTTCATTGCCACAGGTAGGTTGAAACTTCAAAATTTGGTTCTTGTTATAACATATACAGTATTGATTTCACATAATGTTTTACTTTTAAGACTGGAATAGGATTAAGGAGGATGATGGGAGATTTAAAGTTCACTTTTTTCCTTATATTTAATTTGCTATTATGTGTGTACACAAGGCATTACATTATACACAAGCCTCAAAACGGAGGTAGATTGTCAAATTTTGATGACAAAGTTTTAGAAGAAAACATGATCAGTGGTGAGCACATTCTTACCTAGAATACTTATTGTGATGTGCAGAGTTGGAAGAGAGTTCTGTACATCTACTCTGGTTGAAATTGGCCCTTGTTTACAAAAACGATTTTTGAGTATGTCTTTCAATAAGTGAACGTTTTTTTTTTATTGAGTGCAACACAGAGAGGAGAACGGTTGTACATGAACATGGGGTTTAAGTACATGAGTAGATATTTCTATTGAGGGGTTACCAGGATGTCAGAGAAGCAGAAATAACTTTTGGCTGAATGATTATAAAGTTTAGAGTCAGAGACCATGACTGTTGGTTTATTAAGTTTCGGAGATCCATTCATTCAATTTAGAACTGAGTATAAACTCCAAATGATTAGAATTTCCAAATATTAGGACCCATAGGCCCCTACTGGTTTAAAAAGAGAAACTATATAGGAACATATACAAAACTGGTATTTCATTCAGTAAATGTCAAGAATATGAAGTAGTGACAACTGTGAAATTTGACAAGAGCAGTTTAGGCCACAACATTAAAAAGTTACTTTCACTTGCACATAGACATGGTTACATGATTACACAATTTTGACCTCCATTCCAAAACGAAAAGTTAGCTAAGATTTAGGTTAGAGTTCCAGTCTAACTTACAAGTTGTTGTTGTGAAGTTTACTTGATGCACTTTATAATTATTAATAAAGCACCCGAATTGTTTTAAATTTCCATTGCCACATCCCAACCCCTGAACTTAGACATGCGTGTTAACCAAACACCGTGAGACACCGGTTACAATATCACAGATTTTGGGGCTTGCTGTTGAGCCCATGGCGCATCCGATTTTTCGGAGGTAGTAGTTGTACCGAAATGGAAGCAATTTCTTCCCAATATCAGTTCCAATAACTCTCGAATGTATTTGGAGGGTGGTTTTGTGATTGAATATGGGTAGGTCGTTTGGTCGAGAGCATTGCAAACACTGTAGATTGCTTCCATTTGACGAACGTTTATGTACATTGAGCCAACATCAATACTTGTTATCAGAACATTTTGTAACTATCGGAAGTAGGAAATAATCCACAAATTCTGATATTTTGGCTGTGGGGCTTGAACATCCACTTATTAAAGGTCTTCCTAAAGAAGGCGTGCCCGCGGGTGGTGTTTTATGTATTTTCTGGAGAAATAACATGGTAGGGCAGTTGCCTGGTTGCAAAGGTGGATCAAGATAAGCCAGGGTTTGTTTAGTGATGTAGTTGCTTCTATGCATACTGATGAGTAGGTGGTGGACCATTGTAGTGGTCTGTTGTGTGATATCTTTTGGTTTTGACGTCTCGCATTTGGTTTTGCCGTGGCTCTTTTGGTTTTGCTGTGGCTCTTTTGGTTTTGCCGTGGCTGTTTTGGTTTTGGTTTTACCGTGGCGCTTTTGGTTTTTCCGTGGCGCTTTTGGTTTTGCCGTGACAGTTGTGGGCCACTGTAGTACTACCATATAGAAAAAGGACCACCGAAGGAGTTACAACTCTCTTACTTCAGAGGAAACATGATCACCACCACAAATACCTTTCAGTCATATGCTAATCAGATTGTGACTGCTGAGGCAAACATCAACTTTGCGGTCAGGCAAATGTCCATAACCGAGCGCAAAGTGCATTTTGGGTAATCGGCGTGCACAAAACCCCAAACCAGTAGTTTTGTTGAATGAAAGTGTGGTAGGAAAAGAATGTTTTCAGATCCTGAACACGTTCAGGAGAATTGTAGCCTGCTTTTTGATTTTATAACTCAGGTTGGCTGATTCAATGACTCCCGAGTCGAAGATGATGTTTAAATAATGATCTTGCTAAAACAAAATTAGTTAAAGTGGTCAGATATGGCATGAGATCGCACCACAGAGCATCTAGAATCCTGTTTCGAAACATTTAAGCGGGCCCCTGAATCCATGCCGTTAGGCTAGGGCTTCGCGTTAAGAACTCGCAGGCGCCACAAATTGCATTCACCATTTGCTGCTTGGTACATTTTCAAGCCTAGGCGTGAAAATGGGGGGGGGGGGGAGCGGGGGGTGCTGTGGGGGTGCTGTTGGTGCTGCAGCACCCCTACCAAAAATGAAGGGGGTGCTTGAGTATGCTATACTTTTCGAACGTTAATGTTCGTTGTAACATATTAACTAATTTAACTCACCCCTAAAATCCCTGAAAAATGTGTTACACTTTATTCATTGTTTAACTCCCATATTAGGCCGGCGCCGCTACGCTAAAATCATGCAGCAAGGCTCAGACAGAGCTGCTTTTAAAAACACACTATACAATGCCATGCGTGAGGGAGGGAGACTAGCTGTGTGTCGATCGCGATGTTGTCAAGTCCGTGCACTGCCGCCAGCGCCAAACCATTATGATCGGTTCGTAGTCTGCTGTAGGACCCTTGGTATGTGGCCAGCTAGTCTGCCATGCATGCATGGGGCACATAAGCTAGAGAGTCGGTCATCAGTTCAACCTCGTGCCAATGGTGCCTACCGTATCGCTCCCATTATACGCTTGGTGCGATTGCGCATCGACGGGAAAGATGATGTGTACATGTGCGTCTGTACCGTACCGTGTGTAGCCGCTGTTTCGTTTTCACTCCACGTTTATAGATCTTTGACTTTATAAGATTATTGGTCCCGCGTACAATGCTTTAACTTGTGAAGGGAACAAACTCACGCGCTTTAACGGGTATCAAAGTTTGATATGCGCGAGACTTGCTCAGTCTATTAGTAGACTGGTACATGTACCTCTAATAAGCTAATGTGACTTAAATAAAGATGGCAATAGGTAATGCAGGTATCAATGGAACAGTATCTTCAAGAGCCTGAGACTAGATTTGATGTGAATTGTTAGTGGAAAACCCAATTTATTATTGTTTTTATTTATTAATTTGTTTGTTTTATTGGGTTGGATCTGTGACAAGGTTTGCTATTCAGTGTTTAAAATGTATTACGTCCGGTGCATGTAATAAATTAGTTCGGCCCCGTGCTTTTGTCTGAGAGGACATCTGTTGCAAAAGAGGAAAAATATTTGGAGGGGGAGTTTTTATTTACTCATTGTGACTGCAAACTGGAAGTAAAAGGATATCCCAGTTGGGATGGTAACAGGGATATGGTGAGTCAAATGTTTAATAAACAAAAACACTGCTGTATACATGTAAACTAACATAAATAAAAATATAATTGTATTTATTTTTATATTGTTTTTTTTTACTGTATTTTATTTCCACTTATTTAAATATGTTCGTAATATTGTAAGTGCTGAACTATTTGTGAGAATTACCAGTGTCTTGTCTGTTTGTTTTATTATAATTGTTTTTTTATCTTAATTTTATTTTTTAGGGTCGTTAAGAAAGTAAGGTGAAAGAAATGAATCTACTAATGTTTGTCGGAACATAGCTGTCGATGCTATTAAAAAAAAAAATAATAAAAATAAAAAAACTGTTGTAGAATATACAGTGCTGTATTTCCTTTGTGTTGCTTATGTTTAATAATTAAAGTGCATTGCGGGGTTATTATTTAAAAAAAATCGCCGATAATATCCCACCTCCAAAAGGGACATTTAAGTGCCAAATAATGGCTCAGATTGCACGACAGAGCATCTAGGACCCTAAAGCTTCCGAGGCCCTTCAGCGAGCCCGGAACCCCACGCCGTAATGGCACCGCACTCCGCGCTCGCCGATTCTCTGGAAAATCAAGCACCCCTTGGAAAAAAAGGTGCTCTAGCGGGCCTGTCACCCCCCCCCCCCCGTTTGGAAAATCCTGGATCCGCCCTTGAGAGGACGTGTTTGAAGACAGGAGACCCACATAGGCCAATGAAGCGCCACTTTTGCAGTGAACCAGCCAGGGAAAGGCAGCTGCAGCAAGATCAGCAGCGGATCGAGATTGCTGGCGTGGACTGTTGGTGGACCCCTGCAGCAGCGCCATTGAACTGAAGAGACAGAGAGACACAATCCAATGTGAAAACACCGCGTGCATTCCCCGCTCTCAAGGTTTGCTGTCAGTCCATGAACAAGGTTTTGATCTCTGAGCATAATAGTGCCTGCCGTTTATTATAATGGAAATTTGAATTTGTGTGTCAGTTCGTAAAAACAAACAGTTTACGTGCAAAGGTTGCAATGCATAAATATCGCAGTTAAAAAGGTAAAGCACTTATAGCTTCGAAATTTCAAAAAAATTGTAGGTCTTGACGAATATTGTATAAACATGTAAAACACTGTAGCTTTTTAACAGTGTTACTGAAGACAATAGGCTTGAGGCACACAGAGCACACTAAACACTGAGGACCGACAAACCACATGCATGCCCATTCCCACTTACACAAAATAAACATAAAGTTCTAAAAACTTGCAAGAAGTAGGGGGCCTTTTTATGCGTGGTAGGTCCCCAGAGACCCTCAGATCCATCTAGGTCTACCAGTGGTGAGTGGTAAACCCCTCCTGTAGTTATAACATTGTCATATTTCATATCCCCATGATTTTTTTGACATCTTAGTGACTTCTTTGCAAGCCCAGTTGTTGTCTAGGATTATTTATGCCTCGATTTTTCTAATTAATTAATTAATTTGTTTGTGGTTTACAATTCGGGCAGAAGTGTATCTCTCCAACAAGGTGGACACAGTTTGTTTGGCAGGGGGGGTGAGTGGTGGCCTTGCACAACAAGTCGGCAAGACATGAAAAGCCAAGCCTGTTACAGAGAACAAACAGCTGAACAGATTGTTTCATTTATCAGAGGGTTAGATCTGGGTAGCTCTGTGTTTATGTGCACTGGTATACCAGATTTTGTGTACATTTGTATGCAAGGAAAAAATTCACAGCCCATAAACAAAAATTACATAACTCTGGGAACTGACCCCCCCCCCCCATCTAAGTTATGTGGAATGGTCCTGTTTAGGATCTCCTGGAAGATCAAGTCCCTCGGGGCTTTGAAAGTGATAAAAAACAAGAAACAGACTTTAGCACAGACTTTATAAGATGTGCAAGATATGTCGCATTAAGCAATGTACAACATGGAAACCAGTTGAGCACACTCCCTTCCCCCACCTGAAAATACTAAAAACTAAGTCTCAAGAACTGCTACCAGTGCAATGTATCTGTATATTCGATTTTATAATTCATTGATAAAATGTTTTATGCACTGCAATGCACTTTATGGATGGCGCCCTCTGTTGTCTCTCACCTGCATGGTTGTTACGTAACCATGAAATTGCTTTCCCAGGGGACACACAGTATCCCGAATTATTTGAAAGGATTGGCCGGTCGGGACCAATCAGGACGGATCGTCGTAACAATGACAACGTGGCGAGCGGACGCTGAAAAAAAGTTTGAATCACTTCTGTTACAGCTTTTATTTGAACCAAACCATTTAACCCACCTCCTTCCCCTACTCCAACCTTAGTGTTTAGTTCAAATCTTGGGCTGTAAAGCGCACAGAACAATGTGATGTAGTGCGCTCTCCCAGATCGTGTAGTTAATGTCACCAGTTTTCAGAATAACGGTTAACATGGAAGGGAGGTGGGGTTTTGTAGTGTTGATTTTGGCTGGGTTATTTCAGTCACACACAAAAAGTAAACAAATAAAAAATAAAAATAAATAAACACAAATATAAACAAATATATTACAAATAATATTAATAAAAGAACTAACAGTTACATAAATCACAATGACTAATAAGGACAATAGTCATAACAATCATATTGATATAATGCCTAATAATGTTAACAACAATGTGAATATTGTTAATAAATTGCAAGTATTTATACTAATATAATAGCATCAGTGCATATATTTCACCCTGTAAGCTAAGAAGCCTGTTTTGTATGGGATTAGGTCTTACATTGCCTCATTTGGTAATATTTACCGCTAATTGTTATACTGAGTACAGCCGAAACTGTAAGCATGCTAGCACCCGTCGGTTCAGACGGGGCTAATATTCCGGCTGTTAAGATAATTTGTAAGGGTTTGATAAACCAAGTGATTTTATGTGGGCCGCTCGTTGCCCGTTTATGTGGGCCGCTCGTTGCCCGTGATTTTATGTGGGCCGCTCGCTGCCCGTGGGCCGCTCGTTGCCCGTGGGCCGCTCGTTGCCCGTTTATGTGGGCCGCTCGTTGCCCGTGTTTTTATGTGGGCCGCTCGCTGCCCGTGTGTTTGTGATGTATTTGTGGACCAGGTCCGTTTGTCATGGTGGGCAAGCATGCCGTTGTTTGTTTGTTTACTTTACCTTGAGGCAAACATAAATTGCATAATTTTCTTGGTTTTACATTGTTGTTGGCAAACTGCCCGCCTTTTGCTATTTGCGGGTTAAATAAAACCAGTTTTGAGCTGTTACAAACAAATTTCAGACAAGTCTGTTGTGTTTATATTGTGTATTATCAGCGTATAATTATTCTTAGTGTAGGGTGTCATTATGATTATGGTAGCTTCATTGTTAGGAATAAAACAATAATTACCTTTTCAACAAGTATCTTTGCGATATCAAGAGCCTGTCTAAAGTGAGCCTCAGCAATACTACCAGAGGCATCAAAAGCAAAGTAGATGTCGTATCCTCCACGATGTGATAAATCTATGCTTCTTCCTTTAGATCTACTTGAAGTTTTATTGGAAGTATCGATGGCAAGACTCTCAGCAACAAAACCAATCCTTTCTGCAACCTCATTAATGTCATCAAAGTCAAAAGGACCTGTAAACAAAACAAAACAAAACAAAACAAAACAACAAACTTAAGGAAAAGTGTCATATTGTATGAACATCCTGGGCCCAATTTCATGGCTTTGCTTGCTGTAAGCAAAGAATCGGCGCTTACGGAAGCACGAAATTATTTGCTTATGTCAAGCGTAAATCACGGTTTAGCAGAGAATTTTTGCGTACTCCAGATTCTAGACTTTCTTCGCTTACACAGCTAGCGCAGAAATTCGGCGCTTGCACGGTAAGCGGAGAAGGGTGATCGTATTCGCAGAATTTGGCAGTAAGCAGAGCCATGAAATTGGGCCATGGGGCCCAACTTCGTAGCGCTGCTTAGCACAAACTGTATTAAAACAACGAAATTATGCTTACCACAATAAAGTTATCAACCCAAATGCCATGTCGCATGCACCATCTGTGATTGGTAACCTGCTCATTTTTGCTAAGCAGCTCTATGAAATTAGGCCAATAAACAAACTGAGTAAAGGCTTGCTTTGTGGGAAAAATCCCACTGTAATGAACCCTATAAAATACACATTGGTATTGGAGGCACTTAATTTGTGTCGTGTGTGCTTACTGTTGTGCGACTTATTGATTGGTTTGTCAGTTAGGTGGATGATGTGGCCCTGAAGGGACATCGCATATTGCAAATAATTATAATATGCGCATTCGTATGCATCGTTGTAAAACTAATCGCATGTGCAAAGGTATGCAATGTCGTGAATTAATGGCAAACGTGTGCGCACGGCGTCTGCGTGTCGTACAAACTATTTGCAAATATTTGCGCATACTTTATGCGATGTCGTGAAACCAAATGTAACTAGTTATATGCGCATACATATGTATGGTGGCCCTAAAGGGACATCAAACATATATATTTAAGTGAATATTTACGTAAATCTTCACGGTTTTTGCCCCAATTCACAAACATTCACGTAAATATTCACATAAATGCTTGCGATTGAGGCACAAATCATGACGTTTACGTTTAAATTCATGCTAATATTCACGATGTACTCCCAAATTCGTATTTTTTTACGTAAATGTCCATGTAACTATTTACTTAGATATTCACGATTTTTGCCTCAATAGCAAAATATACGTGAGTATTTGCGAATTGGAGCAAAAGCCGTAAATATGACATAAATATTCACGTACATATATATATATATATTCATGTCCCTTCAGGGCCACCGTACATATGCGAATTTATTGCAATGTCATGAGTTTTAGTGCAATCTTTGTCGCTTTTCTTCGAATATAATTTAAAATGATCCGGGAAGTTTCTTGTGCGATGTGGTATTCCGAAAGGCAAAACTTGGGCTGCATCTTGTCTGCATCTTGACATCATCCCAATTGTGACAAAGAATGCAATGAAATCCACGACGTCGCACACGTATTCGCATGTGTGCGCACATATTATAACTTCACGAGATCACATGCGTCTGCGTACACATTTGCGAATAATTTCACGATACTGCATCCGTATGTGCACATATTTGCGACATGCGATGTCCCAACAGGGCCACCATAGGATGTGTGCTGTATAAAGTAATTGTAGTGTGTAACTGTAACTTCATCTGACACTGTACCTCGACATGTAGGTTCTTCTCCTGACCAACTTCTAGACGTATTACAGTGTCGTTCTGCAGAACCAACCAAAGCTCGGTTTGAGTGACATGCATACCTCACCACTCCTCCTTTCTGGAAGGCTGCTGTTTCTTGGTTTGCCATATACCCTCCAATTGGTATTCCAGGATTTGGACAGTAAAAACCTGCCGGTTGACATACCACAAGATTCGGTATTAAACTGTAAGAATTTGTAACTGCTGCACCAGCGGCGTAGCCACAGGGGGAAAGGGCGGGGCACGTGCCCCCAGGTGCCCCCTCCCAAGAAAAAAATCGCGATAGTGCCCACAGAAAAAAAGAAGTAAAAAGAATGAAAACAAAACATTGCAAAGTTATATCCTGAATACATTTGCTAGTTGTAGGCCTTCTTTTAATATACAGTACCCCCCAAAAGTATTAATCGTGTACTAAGCCATTATTGTTTAACTAATGCGCTGGGGATTGTTGCCTTCATATCAGGAAACGTGCGCGCGCCCACGTGCTGATCAGTGCAAGGCATGCAGCGCGCGCTGATCAATGCAATGCATGCAGCGCGAAATGAAAAGGTTGTCAACGTCAACAATTCACCGTCTTGTTGCCAACAGTTATTTTCAGCACTATTTTGCTCTTGTTCAGATGTTTTAATGCATAAGAAGTTACAATTGTGACGATTAAAGATTATTGTCAAAGAGGAAAATCACGAGTTGCAGTTGTTACGGAACATACAAAATGTACAGAGGAAGAACCACAACTTGAATCTCTTCCAGCTGATGCATTTGACGAGTGTGATCATGGCAGTTAGAGGCTGAGTGAGAGTGAAGGAGAAGAACAGATTTGTGAGGCTGGTTTGAGCTCGAGCGATGAAGATGAACATTTTTCAAAGGATTCTGTTGACACAGGCACCCACCACTTACAGTAAATGAGTTGTTATAAACACAAAATAGAGAGGGGCCGGGGCTGGGCATAATACTGATCATTAATGCTGAATAGGCAAGTCTTGCTAAACAAAATGCTAAGAACGATTGTGGCCCGCTGCAGCGAAGCATGACTCCACCACTGACAAACCCATTTCCCCTGCCCCCCCCCCCACCGAAAAAGTCCTGGTTACTCCGCTGTCAGCTGCACTCAGTGAGCTAAGCACACACAAACTCAGATTTTGTTCAGATGTTCTGCCCACCTTCAGGTACGTGCTACCTATCAGTGCAGTTGGAATTCACCATCAGCACATATGGCATACTACAAATATTTTCTATTTCCGTTTTGTGTGACAAGGTCGTTTTTCTCATCATATTGAAGTGCACTCAAGCTCAGATGTTTTGTTACTTTATCAAAGACACAATCTTTTGGCAGTTTATGAAAAGTCTTACCAACAAGTTCGTACCCCACCTTTGTAAACTACTGGAGCTGAGATAAACTCAGACCTATTCTGGTATTTGGAAAAACTTACTGTCATGATCACATGATGTCAGCTCTCCACTCCATTTACCACTAGGAAGACAACGTCTGACAGCTGAGCCTCTAATCTGGTATCCTGATCTGCAATAGAATCTCACACTACCCCCTACACTGCTTGATTCCAAATATAAGTCTCCATATTGGATTCTACCAGGATGAGGGCATACAATCTCTGCAAACAACAAATCAAGGTTTTTGTTGTACACGTAACATGTAGACAGACAACAAGTATAATTAATCTATACTACAATTTGGTTGTGTGTGTTTTAAACTAAAAGTTAAACAATTCAAACATGAAAAATTAAGAAAAATAGCATGAGGATGTTTAAGACCACAAAAATTAAAGTGCGACACTTTATTATTAAGCAAAGCAAAAATAACTAGACATTATGTGTTTGTGCACAAACACAAAGCTGTTCCGTTTACTTGTGCTTTGATTAAACCCAAGTTCAATCTTCAATGCACAAGGGGTCTATAATTGAAAAGAAATTGAAAATCGGGTGTTTAGTTCTTCAGATATGGTCCAACTTCCGGTTGACCCGTAAGTAAAGGTCAACATGGGGTCACGGTAACCCAAGTTCAATTTACAATGTGCAAAGGATCTAATAACTGAGAAGAAATGGAATTGGATTGTGTAGTTCTTGAGATATGGTCCCACTTCTGGTTGACCCGGAAGTAAAGGTTAACATGGGGTCACGGTAACCCTAGTTCAATCTTCAATGCTCAATGAGTCTATAACTGAAAATAACTTGAAATGCACATAACTATCGTTTCCAATCAGGCTCATAGTCGTTGTTATTTTTTTATATAAACTGTGCTTGAGGTATTAAATGCAAGAAACATTGAACGCTACAGGACGTTCCACAACAATTTGATTGCACATGCTCATTTATTTTGCAGGATGATTGTGCAGAGCCAAATAATGTTGCACTGAAGAGGCAATGTTTTTGATCACAAGCGCAGTTGTGTTAACGGTTTTTTTACTCAAAATGTTGTTATCGAGGAACATGTCTCACAAGTTAGCATGTATACTTAGCCTGTGACGGTTACACGGTTAACCAACCGATCATCCGGTTAAACGTTTACATTTTTACAGTTCGGATAAGCGTAAAACAATTCAATCAAAAAGTGCCGCGAAACATTGACTATAATAATTGCCTAGTTACGTCAAGTACACACGCGCACAAGCCAAAATTCTCTGCTAACCCCTGAAATACACTTGACGTAAGCACGGAACTTGCTGCCGTAAGCGTTGATTTTTTGCTTTTGGTAAGCAGAGCCATGTATTTGGGCCTGGGTCTCACAACTTAGCGTATAAAGTGAACTCTCCCTCATTTAAATGAATGAGCCCAATTTCATGGCTCTGGTTACTGCTGAAATCCATGCTTACGGTCACCATTCTTTGCTTATTTTGCAAGCGTCAAATTTCTGCGCTAGCTGTGTAAGCGAAGAATGCCTAGTTACGTGAAGTACAAAGCCGTTATTCTCTGCTAACCCCTGAAATACGCTTGACGTAAGCACGGAATTCTCTGCTTCTGTAAGCGTCGTTTTTTGCTCACGGTAAGCAGAGTCATGAAATTGGGTCCAGGTCTCACAAGTTAGTACGCAAACCACACAAGACTGTATATCATGGAATAGGTTTCACAATTTACTAAGTAAAGCAATCACACCACAGGTCTCACAATTTAGTAAGTAAAGCAATCACATCACAGGTCTCACGAGTTAGTAAGTAAAGATTGGTCTATGCTGTTATATTAAAATCATAATTGTAAAAAAAACCACTTTTTAATATCGTGTTTGTTATGTTTGTTGCGATAAAATATTAAATGCGGTATAAGTTAATAAGTTAGTACGTAACACGAACTGCCACTCTTATCAAAAAATTATGAATTCGAAACGAATTTTATTAATTTAAAACGAATCATTAATTTGTTACTACGCCTGCTTTCCGCTGATAACATCTCAGTGCATGCCACAATTGCGCTTTAGTAGCATATAATAATGTTGGGTAGACGATTTAAATTTTGGTCTATGCTAATGCACTAACATTTGTTGTGTCTTTTTAATACTGAATGTTTTTGTTGGGCTAAAATAGTAAATAGTGGATATGACTTTATTGTTCATTTTGGCTCTTCATGCACACCCATGAAAAATGTATTTTTTTTCTACACCTTTCCCCATTCAGCTACAATTCGAGCCTCATTGCAACCCCCAACAGGTTTGTTGTTTGCTACACAGTGATTTCCCGAAGTAATGCATTCGCACATAAACCTTAAAAACGTGGTTTCAGGCGAATGGATAGCCTTGTTTCCTTCACGATTCAGCTTCAAGAAGGCCTTTGCATAAGAAACCTAAAAGATCGTTTTCCGGTGAACGGGACCTAAGCGCAGACAAGTCTGACACGCGGGCAACATCGTCCCAACACACGGCGTTCTATTTTCAACGTTCACGCTGAATAACAACAAGATGTGAGCGGACACGTCGCTCTGCGCTGAGAGCAAGAAAATTCTTCTCGATTCTTGTGAATGAACGTAGACTTGTGTCAGTCGGCGCAGGAATGACTCTTTATAATACTCTACATACAAAAATCGCAAAAACACAGATCATATGGGTTTAAGACTTGATCGAGTTGAAAAAAAAGCAAGCAAGAGCACCGTTAAACTCGTATATCTCCCTCATTTGTTTAAAAAAAAATAGAGTTTGACTCTTTTTTATTTATAAACTTACAGATTATAGGCAAAGTACCCGTGGCGTTAAATTTGCCTGAGAATTTGGGGGTTTTTTTACTGACAATGTTTTGATAAGTTTTAATGCTTTTAAACTGAAGGTCATTAAAATCTTACTTGTTTTAAGAGACGTTTGTGTAATCTAGGACGTTAAATTTGAGCTTAATTGAAAAATGATGTTTCTAGAAGTCGGATTTGATTTCCCTAGCTCTGTGTGTTTTGTACACGGGCGAAAATGCGCAATAAATGACGTCATTGTGACGTCGTTCGTGATTTTAGGCCGGAAAGTACATCTACAGCATCTCAAAAGTCTAAAACTAAAAAAAGTTTGACGATCGGCGGTACACTTTTTGAGATATGGTCTTTACAAGGTTGGCTAATTAAATATTCACCTCGCTGTAAAGTGGCTAATTAATTAAGAATTTTAACAATTATCACAATAAATGTTAAGTTTATGTACTAAGCTTCAATTTAATATAGGATCTAACTCTTTCACATTTAAACATTAAGATATTAGGTGTATACATAAAACGTGTACAAATGCTATGGGATTTAAGTGGAAACAAAGAATAATAATAATAACTAGACATTAGGTGTTTGTGCACAAACACAGAGCTGTTCCGTTTTGTTGTGCTTTGATTCAACCCAAGTTCAATCTTCAATGCACAAGGGGTCTATAATTGAAAAGAAATTGAAAATCGGGTGTTTAGTTCTTCAGATATGGTCCAACTTCCGGTTGACCCGTAAGTAAAGGTCAACATGGGGTCACGGTAACCCAAGTTCAATCTTCAATGTTCAAAGGATCTAATAACTGAACAGAAATGGAATTGGATTGTGTAGTTCTTGAGATATGGTCCCACTTCTGGTTGACCCGGAAGTAAAGGTTAACATGGGGTCACGGTAACCCTAGTTCAATCTTCAATGTTCAAAGGATCTTATAACTGAAAAGAAATGGAACATGGGTTGTGTAGTTCTTGAGATAATGGTCCCACTTCTGGTTGACCCAGAAGTAAAGGTTAACATGGGGTCACGCTAACCCAAGTTCAATCTTCAATGCTCAATGAGTCTATAACTGAAACGAACTTGAAATGCACATAATTATCGTTTCCAACCAGGCTCGTAGTCTTTGTTTTATTAAAACTGTGCTGGAGGTAATAAATGCAAGAAACATTGAACGCTAGAGGGCGTTACACAACAATTCGATTGCACATGCTCATTTAATTATTTTGCAGTGTGATTGTGCAGAACAAATGTTGCACTGAAGAGGCAATGTTTTTGATCACAAACGCAGTTGTGTTAACGTTTTTTTTACTCGAAATTTTGTTATCGAGGAACATGTCTCACAAGTTAGTATGCATACTAAGCCTGTGACGGTTACATGGTTAACCAACCGATCAACTAGTTAAACGTTTACGTTTTTACGGTTCGGATAAGCGTAAAACAATTCAATCAAAAAGTGCCGCGAAATATTGACTATAATAATTGCCTAGTTACATGAAGTACAAAACACGCCCACAAGCCAAAATTATCTGCTAACCCCTGAAATACGCTTAACGTAAGCACGGAAGTCTCTGCTGCCGTAAGCGTTGATTCTTTGCTTTTGGTAAGCAGAGCCATGCATTTGGGCCTGGGTCTCACAACTTAGTGGATAAAGTGAACTACCCGTCATTTATACGAATGAGCCCAAATACATGAATCTGGTTACTGCCGAAATCCATGCTTACGGTCATCAATCTCCGCTTATTTTGCAAGCGTCGAATTTCTGCGCTAGCTGTGTAAGCGAAGAATGCCTAGTTACGTGAAGTACACACAGAAAAAGCCGAAATTCTCTGCTAACTCCTGAAATACGCTTGACGTAAGCACGGAATTCTCTGCTTCCGTTTCCGTAAGCGTCGATTCTTTGCTTACGGTAAGCAGAGTCATGAAATTGGGTCCAGGTCACACAAGTTAGTACGCAAACCACACAAGACTGTATATCATGGAATAGGTCCCACAATTTAGTACGTAAAGCAATCACACCACAGGTCTCACAATTTAGTAAGTAAAGCGACAAATCAGTGGTCTCACAAGTCAGTAAGTAAAGATTGGTCTATGCTGTTGTATAAAATTGTAATTGTAAAAAAATATGTTTTTAATATCGTGTATGTAATTGTTGTTACGATAAAAAATTAAATGCGGTATAAGTTAATAAGTTAGTACATCACACGAACTACCACTCTTATCAAGGAATTATGAATTCGAAACGAATTATGAATTCGAAACGAATTGTTAATTCAAAACAAACTATAAATCTGTTACTACGCCTGCTTTCCACTGATAACATCTCAGTGCATGCCACAACAGGGCTTTAGTAGCACATAATAATTTTTGGAAGACGATTTAAATTTTGGTCTATGCTATTGTACTAACATTTGTTGTGTCTTTTTAATACTGAATGTTTTTCTTGGCTAAAATAGTAAATATTGGATATAACTTTATTGTTAATTTTGGCTCTTCATGAACACGCATGAAAAATTTCTTTTTTCTTGTCTACAACTTTCCCCATTCAGCTACAATTCGAGCCTCATTGCAACCCCCAACAGGTTTGTTGTTTGCTACATAGAGTGAATTCCCGAAGTAATGCTGCTGATACCTGAGTAACGATAAGATCTGAGCGGACACACGACGCTCTGCGCTGAGAGCAAGAGAAATTCTTCTCGTTTCTCGTGAATGAAAGTAGACTTGTGTTAGTCGGCGCAGGAATGACTCTTTATAATACACTCTACATACAAACAACGCAAAAACCCGGGTCACAAATGGGTAGGACTTGATCAAGTTTTTTAAAAAGCAAGCAAGAGCACCATTAAACTCGTATAGCGCCCTCATTTGTTAAAAAAAATTAGAGCTTGACTCCTTTTTTATTTATAAACTCACAGATTATAGGCAAAGTACCCGTGGCGTTAAATTTGCCTGAGAATTTTTTTTTTTTTACTGACAATGTTTTGATAAGTTTTTATGCTTATAAACTGAATGCCAATAAAATCTTACTTATTTTAAGAGACGTTTATGTAATCTAGGACGTTAAATTTGAGCTTAATTGAAAAATGATGTTTCTAGAAGTCGGATTTGATTTCCCTATCTCTTTGTGTTTTGTACACGGGCGAAAAAGCGCAATAAATGACGTCATTGTGACGTCGTTCGTGATTTTAGGCCGGAAAATACATCTACAGCATCTCATAAGTCTAAAACTAAAAAAAGTTTGACAATCGGCGGTACACTTTTTGAGATATGGTCTTAACAAGTTTGGCTAATTAAATATTCACCTCGCTGTAAGTGGCTAATTAATTAAGAATTTTAACAATTATTACAATAAATGTTAAGTTTATGTACTAAGCTTCAATTTGATATAGGACCTAACTCCTTCATATTTAAACATTAGGAGATTGGGTGTATACATAAAACGTGTACAAATGCTATGGGATTTTAGGTGGAAACAAATAATAATAACAATAATAAAAATAACTAGACATTAAGCGTTTGTGAACAAACGCTAAGCTGTTCCGATTTTATTTGTTTTTGACGAATGCTCAAAATGTAAGCCTGATCTGATATACAAGACACCTGACCTTTCACAAGCATTGAATTTGACTTAAAACGTGCCTCAAAACGGTTCACCAGGAAGTTAAGGTCAATTTAGGGTCTCGATAGCCCTTGCATAATTTTCAAAGCCGAAGGAGTCTATAGCTGAAAAAATGGGTATGTAATTTTTGAGATATGGTTTAACTTCCGGTTGAACCGGAGAATACGGTCAACTTAAGGTCACGATGACCCAAGGCTAATCTTCAATGCCCTATGAGTCTGTAACTGAAAAAAAGTTTGAAAATTGGATGTTTACTTATTGAGACACGCTTCATTTTCTGGTCAATCCGGAAGTTAAGGTCACCTTGGGGTCACAATATCTCAAACCTAATTTGTATTACCCAAGGAGTCTATAGCTGAAAAAAGTTAGAAAAATTAATTCGCTTATTCTGAATTATTTTGCTGATTCGTAACCATTGCGCTTATTCATAACGATTTCGCTCATTCGTAACCATTGCGCTTGTTGAAGTAAATTGTGAAACACTTAACACTACATTATTCAATGATTCACCACAAGAGCACGAATGATAGTACCATTTCGATGTTCACTCATAAAATGTGAATGAATCAATACGCTTATTCAGAATCACTTCGCTGATTTGGAATGAATTTGCTTATTCGGAATCAATTCGCTTATTCAGAATCAATACGCTCATTCGGAATTCGCTTATTCGAAATTAATTCGCTTATTCTGATTTTGCTGATTCGTAACGATTTTGCTCATTCATAACCATTACGCTTGTTGATGTAGATTGTAAAGTTAAATACACTTAACACTACATCATTTAATGATTCACCACAAGACACAGGGACGATATAGTACCATTTAAATGTTCATTCATAAAATGTGAATGAATTATTACGCTTATTCAGAATCAATTCGCTTATTCGGAATTAATTTGTTATTCTGAATCATTGTGCTCATTCGTAACCATTTCGCGTATTTGTAACGATTTCGCTCATTCGTAACCATTACGCTTGTTGATAAAGTTTGTGAACTTTCTTTAGTTACATTTAACACTTCATCATCATGATTCACCACAAGACGCATACATTGATAGTACCATTTCGATGTTCATTCATAAAATGTGTATGCCGTGTAAACTTCCAAATCTCTGGCAGGTGTAATCGTCCGTGCACGGTTCGCTTTTACAAACACGGAGTAATAGGATGCCTAGATCGGGCCAAAACACGTTTTTATGTTCCACACAGGTTTGTCTTCTTTGATGATAAGTTTCAGAAAGAAAATGCTGGCACTCTGTGGTGATTGACAACACACGTAAAGCGAAAAACTGCAAAAATAGCGCTACTCAAAGAAGTTTTTGTCGCCTGTGTCTGCCTAAAGGCCATGAGAATGAAAGTTATAGATTTGCGTCCGGGCATTTTTGAAATGACGAGGCTTTTTTTCATTTTTCATTATTCATTATTTTCTCGTAGTTTCAGGTTTGCACACGGTACTTTTCTTGCTATTGGGTACACAAACTCCTGAGATTTCCCTACATCTGTCTCACATACAACGTACATACCATGCGTACTAAAAAACAGCATCCGTCCAAAATTCTCAAAATACCAAATGCGCCCGTTCAAAACATGTAGCGCCCGGGACAAAATCGTCGAGCGCCCGGGCAACAGAATCACGACGTACATGTACATGTACATGTACACATGCACAAGCCACCGTTTCAATACGCTATAGATCGATCTTTTTGTATAAATAGTGTGCAGCGACTGGTACCCAGAAGTCGGCTATTTCGTTACGGCAATTCGCGTGCTTTTTTCTCTGTGTCGCAGGGCATCCTGACTACATTTTTTTAGTCGATGAACGGAACCTTGTCACCAAGACTCAATAATTAAGTCACTAAATAATTCTCGTTTTATTTTCCGGGAAAACGAAGTTCTGAGGAGCCAAAAATTAGATAAAGCATATGTGGTCCTGTTCGTCTTAATGTAGGTGCAAGTGTTTTATTGTTTAAAAAAAGTAAAATGTATGTATTAATTATATTGAAATCGTCGAGATCCCCGAGGGCCCGAACCGCGGCCCTGACTTGGGAAGTTAACGCGGTAAACCGCGGTGCCATCAGACCAGCATAACAATTTTGCTGATTTGATACCTTATATTATTACTGTATACATTTAATAGACTTGTTCAAAGTCTGCCATTGTTGCAGTCTCATGTCAACAGAACAAAGAATACGATAGCATCGGGTGCACACGGCCTCAGGACTAAGTACGAGTTTACACTGTTCTTCATTACTTTGTACACGGATACGAAACACGCTTTAAATGATGTCACGATGACGTGACATAAAATATTACTTCATGGTGCACAACTTCAATACCCAGAGAGTCAAGAACTGAAGAAAATTTGAAAATCGGACGTTTAATTTTGTGAGATATGGTGTTAACAAGATTGCCTAATTAAATGTTCATGTCATTATAACTCAGCTAATTGATTAAAAAATTGAACAGTATAACATTTAGTGATAACTTCATGTACTAAGCTTCGATTCAATACAGGACTCAAGTCTGTCATATCTTCTGTTTCTAAGATTACGTGTATACAAAAATCGTGTGTTAAACCTATGGCGTTTAGGTGGAAACAAAAAACAACGTTTGTAAAACGTTTTGAAAAATCTTGACGAAAACAATAGCTGTTCCGACAGTAAGTCGGAACAGCTAATAAAAATCTCGACGAAAACAAAACCTGTTCCGACAGTAAGTCGGAACAGCTAATAATAACAATAATAAAAATCTCGACAAAAACAAAACCTGTTCCGACTGTAAGTCGGAACAGCTAATAATAAAAATAATAAAAATCTCGACAAAAACAAAACCTGTTCCGACAGTAAGTCGGAACAGCTAAAAATGAATTGACGCAAAAAGATGCCAACATGAAGGGAACAGGGAATGCCCAAATTGGATCTTGGAGGTCCTCTTATCAATAAAGCTAACAATCTTAACATTAGGTTCGGCCAAATAAAAATACTAGTAACAGTATAGTTGCAAGTAGAAAACAAATTCGGAGGAGGATTAAAGAGCTCAAGGAGAGTATGATGTTTAATGAGTCCGAAATTGGTATTACATGATTGTATGACATATGAAACTTAATCAAAACATTCAGAAAATTTAACACGATTTATTGGGATATATTATTCATAAAATATTTATCATACATCATGGATATTAAAAAGGCACATTTTCATTTTTTTTTTTACTCAGAATGGTATAAAACAATGCTTCTAGTATTTGTGGTGTTTGATAATGACTCCATGTCGAATGCAGGACATGGTTTGAATAAATTGTTTCCCTTTTCCTTTTTGCAGATTACTCATGATAGTGTTTACCTTTACAAACAGGATTAAGGTGAGACCATGTTCCCTCAGAGGTTTGAGGAGAACAAACCCTGGTTGTAACGCCAAAGATCCGATAGCCAGTATCACAGAAGTACTCAACTACATCTCCTTGCTTGTATGTCCTGTTCGTCATTTCACTGTTTCCGTGGGGAATACTTTCAACAAGCGGTGGACATCGAATCTCTACGAAGTTGATAAAATCCGTAAAATTATTCGTTGAAATTGCAAACGTTATTAAAAGAGTCGGCAACCAATGTAGAATAATGTAGAGGGGAAAACAACTTACTGTTGACGGAACTTACCTTCACACAGTGGTATAGTTGGATTCCATATTCCATCCATTCCACAACTGACTGTGGGTTTTCCGACCAGTACAAAGCCAGGCCTGCATGTTATGTGTACTTTCGTGTTGGGACTAAACTGACTATTCGTCTTGCTACTCCTTTGGTCAGCTGAGACTAGTGTCCAATCACCATCTGTTATATTACCTGGGTTGTTGCATTGATTAATAGCTGTATTAAAATGAACATAAACAACACTTTGGTAGTCAATGGCAAAATATTTCACACTTGCATCAGTAAAACACCTAGAAAGTTATGGATTTGAGGGAGCTGGGAAATACATTCATTATATGGGACAACTCAAGTTTGGGGACATGCCAATACCCATCCCCTTCCACTAATAATGCCATAAATGCTCCTTTCCTTATCATCCCCATGAACCCATAGCTTGAGTTCATGCCATTTCCTTCTCCTGCTATTTTTGACAATGGATAAATATATAGTTTTGTAGAATAGTTGTAGGAAATGTTACCTCGACACACTGTGAGTGGCCATTGCGAAATACCTGCTGCTGTCAGTGTGCATTTAATCCTTTTTTTCCCATACAGTGTAAATCCTGTGTTGCAGCTCACTATTGCCCAGCGACCTCCAATCCGTTTAACTTTGCCGTTCCAGGGTTTAGGTGGCTTTGTGCATTTGGTGTCCCCTGTTTGGGGGAAAAACTTGAACTGTATATTCAACAAATTTGTATTAAAGAATCTCTAAAGAGACAGGTAACGCAAGAATAGAACAAGCCACAAACTATTTCATTCCTGCAAAATGTCCTTTTGAGGTAATACATAACACCGTCGTATATAATATTGGGAGAGAATAATGTCATGATTCAATCATAGGTGGATGTAAACTCTTATAATTTTCTTGAATTAGCTACTTAAAAATAAAATTGAAATTTTGGGCAGTGATGCTAGTCTTTTTGAATGCTTTATCTTGCATATTAATTGAAAGTGTCTAGTTACGCCAGTATTTTAGACTTAGGAAGGTCTTTATAAACTTCGCGATATTAAGTCAACTTTGATGTTTTAATGTCTGTCAACACAGTTTCAGCATAAAGGCATTTGTCCAGCGATTTTATAATATTCCGTTGTAAGAAGTGTCACTTGCCTTGTGTACTTGTGCAGGTTGGTAGAGTAGCCCATGTGTCTGTCTCCAAGCAGCTCACAAACCGATTTCCTTGGATGGGAAAAAGAATAAACAAATAAATGCTTCAATTGAATAAATCAAACCAATCCATAGTCTATTATTTCTGATTTACATAATGTCAATTTTAAAAAGGAATGCTAAACAATATCAAGATCAATCTCCTGACAATGACTAAATAGAGCAGTCATTTGAAACGTTGAGACCATGTCATCTCACTCACTTAGCAGCAGTGAAGATAACCAAGAAGTCTCCGATAAGGGAGAGTAGAAGTGCCGCGGTTTAGTTTCCAGTATTTACTCCTAGGTAGACTTTGGTGTTCCCCAAACTAAATATTCCTGAACACAAATCTCAAAATAAATCTGTTGGTCCTTGATTGGTGTTATATGGGTTACATTGCTTTAATCACATTTTTGCTATATTTTATGATTTGGACCCAAGCTAAATGTCCTGGCTGAAGTACACACCTTCCATAAGCGGGTTTGAGGCATCTTAAAAACCTAATTTAGAGGGCCTTTGCAGTATTTAAATACTTGACAGGTTGGCCTATCCAACACACCCTCCTTTATCTGTGCTTTTCTTTAGATGATTATTTTGGTCTCATCTGTCAGCATATCCAATTTCAGCTGTTTTTGTTTTGTATGGGCTGGAGAGAGATTATCAAAGCATCATGCTCAAACAACTCCCTTGTGCTGACTATTATAAACGGCGCCCTTTCTTTGTATGGTCCAGAGTTCCATTGGCGCTTGTTCCGACTAGCCGTTTGTCCGAATTTTCCGACAAAATGACTTGATGGACTAATGAACTTTCGGAATATCGAAACGCAGTCCCTAATATAACTTTGTAGGGGCTGACATAGGCCAGTTTTCCTTGCTTGCCTTCGTCAGTTTCTTTTGCCTAGACACCTTGTTGTTAATAGAATGTAGACTTTTGTCGTTCATATTGTATACAATACCATAATCCCGATGCGTGTAGTGACCCCCCCCCCCCAAATTGAGTAGAGAAATTGAAGTTGGGCAATTTTGGAATGAATTCTGGAATGAATGAATGAATATGCACTTTTAAGTAAAACTTGGTAACGTGGGTGCTGAATCCGAAAATGATGGATACCAAGCCTAAATTTTAGTCCTTTTCCCTGAAAAATCAACTTCAAAACAGAACAGAAAACCTAGCAGACGAAAGTACTTCCATATTAATTTTGTCTGAATACTATACTAGTCAGGCACCCTGTTACTAGCGTAACGGATCACTCATGCACCCGCCAGAAGGGGAGGGAAACTACTTGCTAAACTCAGATGCAAAATAATAATTATAAAATTGAAACAGAATTGCAGGTACTTGCAGTAACCATTTTAAGAAGATTGTTGCTGTAAGATACGGTAAAATGTCTTAGTCAGACGTGACTATTTTAATAGAGAATAGTTTTGAAGTTTATGTAAAAAATTCTTTTAACGAAATTTTCCTTGTGTAAGTTTGTTATTTTATGTTATGGGGGAGATGTTGTGAGCTTTACCACTTGTGTTTGTTTGTTTGTACGCTATTCGCGAAACCACAAGTGTCAATCATTCTCTCTGCATGAGACTGTTGACCCAGTGGGCGGCGCTAATCCGTTTATGGTCGAATGGTTGTTCTAGAATTGTGTTTGGAACTGGCTAGAAATTCAAAGTTAGTTTCAACAGTTTAAGTATCTTCCAGAAAAGAAAAACAATGTAAAGATATATTTTCGAAAGGACATACATTTTCAAGACTGTTTGAAGCTCATGTCAAAGTCACGTCGGCAGAGAGCTGTTTGCGCCCCTGGAGTTGGTCAATTGCCAGGTTGTTTGATTTCTGTTGCATCTGAGAAGATTCAGGCTTTTTGAGTGATTTATATAATCATGGATAGATTGGAGATTTTTGGATCGTAACAGCAGACTGTACCTTTCATTGTTGCACCCATAGAACACTGTACCGAGATCACGGTATCCCGTGGGTAGAGGCCATCTTCACCCGGTGAGTCGCTAAATTCAATTTGTGCTTTGGCTACCACGGGTTCCGCACAGCCGACACTGTCTAAACGTATTGCATTAAAGAAAAACATCAAATGTTACTCTCAAACAATGTTATTAAATACACTATGTATACATCACTCTAATAACCTGTAGAACTACTACTAGTTTTTGCATTCCTAAGGCACAAACGCTAAAATTTTTACTTACGACAGAGCCTCCTGTTGACTCCCCCCCCCCCCCGTGGTGCTAGACTTGGTTCCAGGTCTGTGATCGTGGTTCTGATATAGCCACCCAGAAGAATATTGCCTGAAATAAAGCCCTCTTGTGGATTAACCCCGGTATTAACCTTCGATCACAGGTGGTCTCAGACTTGAAATCAAGTCTACCATATGGTGCCCATTTTAGCTTCATAGTTTCTCTTGGTGCCCACACATACACTGGACGTTTTTCTGTGAGCTCTGTCTAAGAACGCATTCGCTGAGTAAAAAGAGTAATTTTTCGGATGCGTGGCTGAACTGTAAGAAGAAACTGTCATGAGGTAGCTTGGCACAAGGACGATTGTTCCCAGAAGGACGCATGGTAAATTGGTACAGTAAAACTATTCTCAGGTGAACAGCTTGTCACGCATGGTGCATCAGTAAGACAAAGCTGGTGTCAGGTGAAAGGCTCGTCACCAGGACGATTGCACCCGGAAGGACACATGGTACATGTAACTTCTGAAATCGTGTTACATGGTAAATAATGCATTTCAAGTTCAAACGCACTAACAAAGGAGGCTTATTAACACAGTTCTTCAGCTTAATCAACTGTTCCATCCTGGTCCAGTGTCAACGGTTCACTGTAACAACAACAACAACGACAACGGCAGTGGCAGCGGCAGCGGTAGCCACTACCCTCCCAAGGTGGCCACTACCTTCTCAAGAGGCCACTGTCCACGCGAAGCACTGTCCTCTCCATCCTCTCTGGCATTGCTTCACCAAACATTCGTCGTGACTACATGTCTGCAAAACTTGCTCAGAAAGGTCTTAATCCAGGCAGCCTAGTGCCCTCCATCTTTGATCCGCAAATCGGCAGTAGGCTGAACCGCAAGCACTTTGCCTCAGAAGCACTCCACATCGTCACCACTTACCCTCTTTCCCCATCATGGATCTTGAATCGATGGAAAGAAGCCTGGTCAACATCCTCATTCCAACTCCATCCTTTAGACCTACAGGCTGGGATCTTCCTCGTGGGACATGGGTCCAACTCAATCGTCTTAGAACTGGCTGGGGCCGTAACGCCTCGTTCCTTCATAGCATCGGAGTTACCTGCTCGAATTTGTGTCAGTGTGGCAGACCACAAACCATCATCCACATCATTCATGACTGCTCTGACTTCAGACCACCAAAAGGCGAGCAGGGACTCATAGACCTCGACAAGGACACCATCTAGTGGCTTGAAGTCACTAAATGACCAATCTAATTTTTATTCAATGTTCACCTTGGTCCAGAGATCAAACGAAAGAAGAAGAAGAAGAAGTGGCAAATACTCTCGGACCCATCTCCTCCTAAACTGGTCTACAAGGTATTGGGCTTGCCTCCATCTTCTTCTGCTGTAGCAGTCTTCTTTGACAAAAACACCAGGAGGGAAACTTGGACTTCTTCTGAGCAGGTGATTTGGAGTTAAAGGTTCGTCGTCCCTGGGATCCATGCTTAACTGTGTGAGGGGACGTGCGTTCATGATAGATTCCACTTCTGTCATGATGGTGATCAGGTATCATTGTTTGGTGCTGAAGGAGACTTCCAAGGATCTTCCTCAATGAACGGATCATCTTTTCCCAAACCCCACCCATGTGACTTGCTCCAGGGGGTCGTAGTGTCAGTCTACACCTCGTGGTACCAGGAAGCCTTCTTCTTGTTCAGTGCAGCAAGACAGGCTTGAAGCTCTATGTGACCACCCTTAAAATTGGTCCCATTATCGCTGAAAATAAGTTCCGGAGGACCTCGACGACTGATGAACCGACGCAATGCTTGGATGAACGAATCCGTCTCAAGTGAGAAGGCCACCTCCAGGTGAACTGCCCTGCTTGACATGCAGGTAAAAATGCAAACGTATCTCTTTAACGGGCTCCGCCCCTGTTTGACTAGGAACGGGCCAAAGTAGTCAACTTCAGTGCTGCTAAGTGGTGGCTTGTTGGTCGTCACCCTTGCTTCCGGCACATCAGCCATGAACTGCTGTCCACGCCTTGCATTCGACTTTTCACACATGATGCTGTTCACTATGGTATGCCGTACTCTAGCACCACCCTTGATTATCCAAAACTTCTGCCTAAGAGAAGTCCAAGTTGTTTCTGCCGTCTTGATGGTAGTGAACTATCAGGAGCTTGGTGATGAGATGATTACTAGGTAAGATTAGTTAAAACGGAGGTTGAACCCGTCCAGTAGGTCACACACTGCAGTGGCAATCTGAGCTCTTCCTTGATGAACTGAAATAGTTTCATTGTCAACATCGCTGCAGATAGCTCAAGCCTGAGAATCGTCGTCTTCTTCAGTGGACACACCCTCGTTTTGCCCGTCACAAAGGCACAGCGAACCTTGCCATCTAGGTCAACAACTCTCAGGTAAGAACATGCAGCGTATGCCAGCTCTGAAGCAATCACATATTGCATGCAGTTCATTGTTTGCATCCCTGAACCCTCGGGGCCTGAAGCACCTGGCTATCTTATCTGTCGTCAAGTCAGAGAATTCCATGACCCAACACTTCCAACATTGAACTTCTTCATCTCCCACTTTCATCCCATCCTTTGCCTTGAGCACAAATATCCGGAAGCAGTAGCTTGGCAATGAGGATGAAGGGAGCTACAAACCCTAGGGATTACACAGAGAGTTGGTAGCCGAGAAGATGTCTCTTCTTGTCAATATAGTTTCCGTTATTGATACTGTAAGTGAATTCATCAGTATCTACGTTCCGTAGGACCCCGATAGTTCTCTTATTTGGTAGGTGGTCAAGATCTAAGTCGACAACGGAGGCAGCTCTTTCAGTGATTGGCACAGATGACAACACTTCTCTGTCGTTGCTTACCCACTTAGTAAGCCTGAAGCCACCTCTTCTAAACAGCTCACACCACTGGGGAGCAGCTTCATAATGCATCGCACGACAATGGGAACCTAGCAGACGAAAATGTTGTTTGGTGAATAGCTTGTCTGAAGGACGATTGCACAAAGAAGGACGCATTGTTAATCGGTCAGGCGAAACTGTCGTCAGGTGAACGGCTCGTCACCACGAAGATTGCACCCAGGAGGGCGCGTGGTCGATTGATAAGACGAAACTGTCGTCAGGTGAACTGCCTGTCACTAGAAGGATTGCGCCCAGAAGGACTTGTGGTTGATCAGTAAGGCAAAGCTGTTGTCAAGTGAACAGCTTCTCCCTGGGACGGTTGCGTCCAGAAGGACGCGTGTTTGATTGTAAAGACGAAAATTGTCAGGTGAAGAGCTTGTCACTAGAATGATTGCTCCACAAGGACGTATGGTTCATCGGTAAGGGGAAGCTGTCGTCAGGTGAACAGCTTGCCACTAGGACGACCAGGGGGCTTCGCCCCCTGGAACCCGCCTGGACCCTGACAGGTTTTTTTTAAAACCCCCACCCCACTAATACAAAATCCTGGATGCACCGTTACCTCCGGTTAAAAAACCCTGGATCTGTCCTAGAGAACGATTGTGTCCAGAAGGTACGAGTGGTTTATAGGTAAGACAAAACTGTGTCAGGTGAACAGCTTATCATTAGGACGATTGCGCCTGAAGGATCCTTTTTGATTGATTGGTACGACAAAACTGTTGCTCGTGAATCTTTTGGCTTTGAGTAAAAGGCCATTATTTAGGGGGCTATCGTGTGTATGGGCAAGGAAGAGTTGCCGCGTGCAGTATGTCTCTGTGGAACACGTGGTTGCCGAGTGACTCGTTGGCTTGACATCACAGGGTGCTTGTCAAGGCTGGGCTATTAGTATCGTGCTTTGTGCATGGTAAACTCGTAGCTTAATAAGTTGAAATGCGCTAAGCCCATTGGCAATACAGAGTGAACCACATACATTTTAGTTATTGAGGACTTGCATGTTACTAAAGACACCAAGGTTGGCTTTATAAACCACATGGTTGATGCTGGTGTTCATGAGTTGAATGTCATTGTGAGTTGTTTATTGAGTAATCTGAGTAAATGTCACAATCAGAAAAGTTAACAATCAGAATCGGCGTGGATATACTCCCCCAAACCAATCTCGTCTCTTAGCCTTTAGGTCGCCTAGTGACGTTTAGCTTAAACCAACATAACCGGGATCAAGTTAATAACTAACAAAAGGAATTGCAATCAGGCAGGCACACCTTGTTCGTTTCCCGCCCCGTTTCTAATTGTCATCCCTGTTATTTCTAGGCGACCGGGCCAGCCACACATAATGCGCATCTCTCGTCTCTCATGAGGCGTGCACTTTTTATAAGGGGCGCACGGTAAGTCACGTTCCTCTCCCCTGGTTTGGGGTAAGACTTACTCACACCGACCTACCCTCTACTTAGGTCACGCCCCGTTCGTACAGGCAGTAGCGTCTCGCATACCAACTGTCTTTTCTTTGGCGCTAGCCTATTTAAAAGTAGTAGCTCTACAGGTAAGCTTAGAGACGTAGACTCCCTCCCACTGTAGTGCGGGTAGGGCCAACGAACGATTCTAACATGTAGAGCACCCTCCTTACTTAGTCTAGTGATAGTGTTCTTACGCGCAAGAGCAAGAAAAGAGGAAGATAACGCGGCGTCTATGCAGCGGGGCACCATGGGGAAGTGAACTGGGGGCGCTTTTGTGCGTACAAATCTTAGCTTTTGTGTCTGCCGGTGTCATAGGGAAATCCATCTGCGGAGATTTTGTTTGACGTATGGGAAATTAACACGCGCTGAAGGAGGAGGATTCAAAAGAGGGTGATTCCAAAGGAGGAGGATGCAGAAAAAGTTTGTACAGAGTTCTCAGTATGGGGAGGGAATTTCCTGCCAGACAGCCTGGAGAAATATGCAATTGTGTAGCTCTACAGGTACCGTTCTAGACCCTACCCACACTACTGTGGGAGGCAAGTATAAGAATACTTTAATTTATTTTGTATGAATACAAATTAGCAGAGAGTGACGCCAAAAGGAAAGGTTTGCGATTTATTCGGAGATCGAAAAATTATATGACTGAGTGTTGATGTGCAAACTTCGAAAAACAATAATTACTAGATGTAAGTGATTGTAACTTACAATCACACAGCTGTTCCGTTCTGCTGACCTAAAAAGTTCTGTTTTGATGCCCAAGATGTGAACTGATTCTGTATTTTGTGCATGTTTTAGGAGGTATCATTTGTTTAACTTTTCAACTTCCTGTTAAGCCCGTACGTAAAGGTTAATACGGGGTCACAGTAACCCAAGTCCATTCTTCAATGCTAAATGAGTCTATAACTGAAAAGAAATTGAAAATCGGTTGTGAACTTCTTGAGATATGGTCCCACTTCCGGTTGACCCCGAAGTAAAGGTCAACATGAAGTCAAGAATTCCCAAGGATAATCTCCACTGCCCATGGAGTCCATAACTGAAAAAAGTTTGAAAATCGGTTGTGTACTTCTTGAGATATGGTCCCACTTCCGGTTGACCCCGAAGTAAAGGTCAACATGGGGTCACAGTTTCCCAAGGCTAGTCTCCAATGCAAAAGGAGTCTATAACTTAAAAAAAATTGAAAATCGGTTGTGTAGTTCTTGAGATATGGTCTCACTTCCAGTTGACCCCGAAGTAAAGGTCAACATGGGGTCAAGATTTCCCAAGGCTAATCTCCACTGCCCATGGAGTCTATAACTGAAAAAAAGTTTGAAAATCGGTTGTGTAGTTCTTGAGATATGGTCCCACTTCCGGTTGACCCCGAAGTAAAGGTCAACATGGGGTCAGGATTTCCAAAGGCTAATCTCCAATGCAAAAGGAATATATAACTGAAAAAAAATTGAAAATCGGTTGTGTAGTTCTTGAGTTATGGTCTCACTTCCAGTTGACCCCAAAATAAAGGTCAACATGGGGTCAAGATTTCCCAAGGCTAATATCCACTGCCCATGGAGTCTATAACTGAAAAAAAGTTTGAAAATCGGTTGTGTAGTTCTTGAGATATGGTCCCACTTCCGGTTGACCCCGAAATAAAGGTCAACATGGGGTCAGGATTTCTAAAGGCTAATCTCCACTGTCCATGGAGTCTATAACTGAAAAAAGTTTGAAAATCGGTTGTGTACTTCTTGAGATATGGTCTCACTTCCGATTGACCCCGAAGTAAAGGTCAACATGGGTCAAGATTTCCCAAGGCTAATCTCCACTGCCCATGGAGTCTATAACTGAAAAAAAATGAAAATCGGTTGTGTAGTTCTTGAGAAATGGTCCGAATTCCGGTTGACCCCGAAGTAAAGGTCAACATGGGGTCAAGATTTCCCAAGGCTAATCTCCACTGCCCATGGAGTCTATAACTGAAAAAAGTTTGAAAATCTGCTGTGTACTTCTTGAGATATGGTCCCACTTCCGGTTGACCCCGAAGTAAAGGTCAACATAGGGTCAGGATTTCCAAAGGCTAATCGCCACTGTCCATGGAGTCTATAACTGAAAAAAAGTTTGAAAATCTGCTGTGTACTTCTTGAGATATGGTCCCACTTCCGGTTGACCCCGAAGTAAAGGTCAACATGGGGTCAAGATTTGTAATATCCACTGCCCATGGAGTCTATAACTGAAAAAAGTTTGAAAATCGGTTGTGTAGTTCTTGAGATATGGTTTCACTTCCGGTTGACCCCGAAGTAAAGGTCAACATGGGGTCAGGATTTTCAAAGGCTAATCTCCACTGTCCATGGAGTCTATAACTGGAAAAAGTTTGAAAATCGGCTGTGTACTTCTTGAGATATGGTCTCACTTCCGGTTGACCCCGAAGTAAAGGTCAAGATGGTTCAAGATTTCCCAAGGCTAATCTCCACTGCCCATGGAGTCTATAACTGACAAAAATTTGAAAATCGGTTGTGTAATTCTTGAAATATGGTCCCACTTCCGGTTGACCCCAAAGTAAAGGTCAACATGGGTCACAGATTCCCAAGGCTAATCTCCACTGCCCATGGAGTCTATAACTGAAAAAAGTTTGAAAATCGGCTGTGTAGTTCTTGAGATTTGGTCCCACTTCCAGTTGACCCCGAGGTAAAGGTCAACATGGGTCACAATTTCCAAGGATAATCTCCAATGCCCCTGGAGTCTATTACTGAAAAAAAGTTTGAAAATCGGTTGTGTAGTTCTTGAGATATGGTCCCACTTCCGGTTGACCCCGAAGTAAAGGTCAACATGGGGTCAGGATTTCTAAAGTCTAATCTCCACTGTCCATGGAGTCTATAACTGAAAAAAGTTTGAAAATCGGTTGTGTACTTCTTGAGATATGGTCTCACTTCCGATTGACCCCGAAGTAAAGGTCAACATGGGTCAAGATTTCCCAAGGCTAATCTCCACTGCCCATGGAGTCTATAACTGAAAAAAAATGAAAATCGGTTGTGTAGTTCTTGAGAAATGGTCCGAATTCCGGTTGACCCCGAAGTAAAGGTCAACATGGGGTCAAGATTTCCCAAGGCTAATCTCCACTGCCCATGGAGTATATAACTGAAAAAAAGTTTGAAAATCTGCTGTGTACTTCTTGAGATATGGTCCCACTTCCGGTTGACCCCGAAGTAAAGGTCAACATGGGGTCAAGATTTGTAATATCCACTGCCCATGGAGTCTATAACTGAAAAAAGTTTGAAAATCGGTTGTGTAGTTCTTGAGATATGGTCCCACTTCCGGTTGACCCCGAAGTAAAGGTCAACATGGGGTCAGGATTTCCAAAGGCTAATCTCCACTGTCCATGGAGTCTTTAACTAGAAAAAGTAAAAAAATCGGTTGTGTACTTCTTGAGATATGGTCTCACTTCCGGTTGACCCCGAAGTAAAGGTCAACATGGGGTCAAGATTTGTAATATCCACTGCCCATGGAGTCTATAACTGAAAAAAGTTTGAAAATCGGTTGTGTAGTTCTTGAGATATGGTCCCACTTCCGGTTGACCCCGAAGTAAAGGTCAACATGGGGTCAGGATTTCCAAAGGCTAATCTCCACTGTCCATGGAGTCTATAACTGGAAAAAGTTTGAAAATCGGTTGTGTACTTCTTGAGATATGGTCTCACTTCCGGTTGACCCCGAAGTTAAGGTCAACATGGGGTCAGGATTTCCAAAGGCTAATCTCCACTGTCCATGGAGTCTATAACTGAAAAAAAGTTTGAAAATCTGCTGTGTACTTCTTGAGATATGGTCCCACTTCCGGTTGACCCCGAAGTAAAGGTCAACATGGGGTCAAGATTTGTAATATCCACTGCCCATGGATTCTATAACTGAAAAAAGTTTGAAAATCGGTTGTGTAGTTCTTGAGATATGGTCCCACTTCCGGTTGACCCCGAAGTAAAGGTCAACATGGGGTCAGGATTTCCAAAGGCTAATCTCCACTGTCCATGGAGTCTATAACTGGAAAAAGTAAAAAAATCGGTTGTGTACTTCTTGAGATATGGTCTCACTTCCGGTTGACCCCGAAGTAAAGGTCAACATGGGGTCAAGATTTGTAATATCCACTGCCCATGGAGTCTATAACTGAAAAAAGTTTGAAAATCGGTTGTGTAGTTCTTGAGATATGGTCCCACTTCCGGTTGACCCCGAAGTAAAGGTCAACATGGGGTCAGGATTTCCAAAGGCTAATCTCCACTGTCCATGGAGTCTATAACTGAAAAAAAGTTTGAAAATCTGCTGTGTACTTCTTGAGATATGGTCCCACTTCCGGTTGACCCCGAAGTAAAGGTCAACATGGGGTCAAGATTTGTAATATCCACTGCCCATGGAGTCTATAACTGAAAAAAGTTTGAAAATCGGTTGTGTAGTTCTTGAGATATGGTCCCACTTCCGGTTGACCCCGAAGTAAAGGTCAACATGGGGTCAGGATTTCCAAAGGCTAATCTCCACTGTCCATGGAGTCTATAACTGGAAAAAGTAAAAAAATCGGTTGTGTACTTCTTGAGATATGGTCTCACTTCCGGTTGACCCCGAAGTAAAGGTCAACATGGGGTCAAGATTTGTAATATCCACTGCCCATGGAGTCTATAACTGAAAAAAGTTTGAAAATCGGTTGTGTAGTTCTTGAGATATGGTCCCACTTCCGGTTGACCCCGAAGTAAAGGTCAACATGGGGTCAGGATTTCCAAAGGCTAATCTCCACTGTCCATGGAGTCTATAACTGGAAAAAGTTTGAAAATCGGTTGTGTACTTCTTGAGATATGGTCTCACTTCCGGTTGACCCCGAAGTAAAGGTCAACATGGGGTCAGGATTTCCAAAGGCTAATCTCCACTGTCCATGGAGTCTATAACTGAAAAAAAGTTTGAAAATCTGCTGTGTACTTCTTGAGATATGGTCCCACTTCCGGTTGACCCCGAACTAAAGGTCAACATGGGGTCAAGATTTGTAATATCCACTGCCCATGGAGTCTATAACTGAAAAAAGTTTGAAAATCGGTTGTGTAGTTCTTGAGATATGGTCCCACTTCCGGTTGACCCCGAAGTAAAGGTCAACATGGGGTCAGGATTTCCAAAGGCTAATCTCCACTGTCCATGGAGTCTATAACTGGAAAAAGTAAAAAAATCGGTTGTGTACTTCTTGAGATATGGTCTCACTTCCGGTTGACCCCGAAGTAAAGGTCAACATGGGGTCAAGATTTGTAATATCCACTGCCCATGGAGTCTATAACTGAAAAAAGTTTGAAAATCGGTTGTGTAGTTCTTGAGATATGGTCCCACTTCCGGTTGACCCCGAAGTAAAGGTCAACATGGGGTCAGGATTTCCAAAGGCTAATCTCCACTGTCCATGGAGTCTATAACTGGAAAAAGTTTGAAAATCGGTTGTGTACTTCTTGAGATATGGTCTCACTTCCGGTTGACCCCGAAGTAAAGGTCAAGATGGTTCAAGATTTCCCAAGGCTAATCTCCACTGCCCATGGAATCTATAACTGACAAAAATTTGAAAATCGGTTGTGTAATTCTTGAGATATGGTCCCACTTCCGGTTGACCCCGAAGTAAAGGTCAACATGGGTCACAGATTCCCAATGCTAATCTCCACTGCCCATGGAGTCTATAACTGAACAAGTTTGAAAATCGGTTGTGTACTTCTTGAGATATGGTCTCACTTCCGATTGACCCCGAAGTAAAGGTCATCATGGGTCAAGATTTCCCAAGGCTAATCTCCACTGCCCATGAAGTCTATAACTGAAAAAAAAATGAAAATCGGTTGTGTAGTTCTTGAGAAATGGTCCGAATTCCGGTTGACCCCGAAGTAAAGATCAAAATGGGGTCAAGATTTCCCAAGGCTAATCTCCACTGCCCATGGAGTCTATAACTGAAAAAAGATTGAAAATCTGCTGTGTACTTCTTGAGATATGGTCCCACTTCCGGTTGACCCCGAAGTAAAGGTCAACATGGGGTCAGGATTTCCAAAGGCTAATCTCCACTGTCCATGGAGTCTATAACTGAAAAAAGTTTGAAAATCTGCTGTGTACTTCATGAGATATGGTCCCACTTCCGGTTGACCCCGAAGTAAAGGTCAACATGGGGTCAAGATTTCCCAAGGCTAATACCCACTGCCCATGGAGTCTATAACTGAAAAAAGTTTGAAAATCGGTTGTGTAGTTCTTGAGATATGGTCCCACTTCCAGTTGACCCCGAAGTAAAGGTCAACATGGGGTCAGGATTTCCAAAGGCTAATCTCCACTGTCCATGGAGTCTATAACTGGAAAAAGTTTGAAAATCGGTTGTGTACTTCTTAAGATATGGTCTCACTTCCGGTTGACCCCGAAGTAAAGGTCAAGATGTTCAAGATTTCCCAAGGCTAATCTCCACTGCCCATGGAGTCTATAACTGACAAAAATTTGAAAATCGGTTGTGTAATTCTTGAGATATGGTCCCACTTCCGGTTGACCCCGAAGTAAAGGTCAACATGGGTCACAGATTCCCAAGGCTAATCTCCACTGCCCATGGAGTCTATAACTGAAAAAAGTTTGAAAATCGGCTGTGTAGTTCTTGAGATATGGTCCCACTTCCGGTTGACCCCAAAGTAAAGGTCAACATGGGTCACAATTTCCCAAGGCTAATCTCCAATGCAAAAGGAGTCTATAACTGAAAAAAAATTGAAAATCGGTTGTGTAGTTCTTGAGATATGGTCCCACTTCCGGTTGACCCCGAAGTTAAGGTCAACATGGGGTCAGGATTTCCAAAGGCTAATCTCCACTGTCCATGGAGTCTATAACTGAAAAGTTTGAAAATCGGTTGTGTACTTCTTGAGATATGGTCTCACTTCCGATTGACCCCGAAGTAAAGGTCAACATGGGTCAAGATTTCCCAAGGCTAATCTCAACTGCCCATGGAGTCTATAACTGAAAAAAAATTGGAAATCGGTTGTGTAGTTCTTGAGAAATGGTCCCACTTCCGGTTGACCCGGAAGTAAAAGTCAACATTGGGTCACGATTTCCCAAGGCAAATCTCCAATGCCCATGGAGTCTATAACTGAAAAAAAAATTAAAATCGGTTGTGTAGTTCTTGAGATATGAACCCACTTCCGGTTGACCCAGAAGTAAAGGTCAACATGGGGTCACGATTTCCCAAGGTAAATCTCCAATGCCCATGGTGTTTATAATTGAAAAAAGTTTGAAAATCTGTTGTGTAGTTCTTGAGATATGGTCGCACTTCTGGTTGACCCTGAAGTAAAGGTCAACATGGGGTCACGGTTACCCAAGGATAATTACAAATGCCCATGGAGTCTATGACTGAAAAAAGTTTGAAAATCGGCAGTTCTACTTCTTGAGATATGGTGCTGCAAAGATTAACTAGTTAAATATTCAAATGAATCAATTAAGAACTTTTATAAACATTTACATTAAATTAGAGTTAAGAATATGTTCTAAATCGTCGAGCGCCCCGGGCAACAGAATCACGACGTACATGTACACATACCCATGAACAAGCCACCGTTTCAATACGCTATAGATCGATCTTTTTGTATACATAATGTGCAGCGACTGGTACCCAGAAGTCGGCTATTTCGTTACGGCATTTCGCGTGCATCTTTCTCTGTGTCGCAGGGCTACCTGACTACATTTTTATGAACGGAACCTTGTCTCCAAGACTCAATAATATGGCTAGCCATTGGTGTCCGATTTGTCACTGAATCGTTAATTATCGTGGAAATTTTTCTACTTTGATTAGTTTTAATGACTCTTATTAAAAGCAATTAACTTTTCAAAACAGTTTATATAATTTAGGAAACTTATTCGTAATTTTAATTGAAAATATCGTGTTTTTGACTGTCAAAACATTTGCACTTTCAGCGCCATGTGTTTTGTACACATAACAAAAACGCGCCAACAATTGACGTCATGATGACATGACGGAGAATGTTAGGCCAGAATGAACATCTACAATACAAGACAAGTCCATAACCGAAAAGAAAATTGGGATCGGATGTTTAATTCTTGAGATATGATTCGAACAATATTGCCTAATTAAATATTCATACGGCTGTCAAGTGAATAATTAATTAAGAATGTTAATCTAAATAAATCTGAAAATTAAGTTAGGCCATAAGCTTTAATATGGTATATGATTTGTCTCTGTCTGATAATTCTAATTTGACATATGACAATTTGAAAAGTCAAGTGTTAAGTCAATACGATTTTGAGGAAAGAAAGAATAATAATAATAATAATAATAATAATAATAATAATAATAATAATAATAATAATAATAATAATAATAATAATAATAATAATAATAATAATAATAATAATAATAATAATAATAATAATAATAATAATAATAATAATAATAATAATAATAATAATAATAATAATAATAATAATAATAATAATAATAATAGCTAGATGTAAGTGATTGTAACTTACAATCACACAGCTGTTCCGTTCTGCTGACCTAAGAAATTTTATTTTGTAGCTCAAGACATAAACTGATTCTGTATTTTGTGCATGTTTTAGGAGGTATCATTTGTTTACTTTTTGAACTTCCTGTTAAGCCCGTACGTAAAGGTCAATACGGGGTCACAGTAACCCAAGTTCAATCTTCAACGCTAAATGAGTCTATAACTAAAAATAATTGAAAATCGGTTGTGTGGTTCTTGAGATATGGTTCCATTTCCGGTTGACCCTGAAGTAAAGGTCAACATGTGGTTACATTAACCCAAGTTCAATCTTCAATGCTCAAAGGGTCTACAACTGAAAAGAAATTAAAATCGGCTGTGTAGTTCGTGATATACGGTCCAACTTCCGGTTGACTCGGTCAAAACGGGTCAAAACGGGTCACAGTAACAAAAGTTCAATTTTAAGTGCTCAAAGGATCTATTACTGAAAAGAAATTGAAATCGGTTGTGTAGTTCTTGAGAAATGTCCCACTTCCGGTTGACCCTGAAGTAAAGGTCAACATGGAGTCACGTTTTCCCAAGGCTAATCTCCAATGCCCAAGGAGTCTATAACTGAAAAAAGTTTGAGAATCGGTTGTGTACTTCTTGAGATATGGTCCCACTTCCGGTTGACCCCGAAGTAAAGGTCAACATGGGGTCACAATTTCCCAAGGCTAATCTCCTCTGCCCATGGAGTCTTTAACTGAAAAAGTTTGAAAATCGGTTGTGTACTTCTTGAGATATGGTCCCACTTCCGGTTGACCCCGAAGTAAAGGTCAACATGGGTCACAATTTCCCAATGCTAATCTCCAATGCCAAAAGGAGTCTATAACTGAAAAAAGTTTGAAAATCGGCCGTGTACTTCTTGAGAAATGGTGCTGCAAAGATTAACTAATTAAATATTTAAATGAAGATCACGTGGTTAATCAAGAAAGAATGTTATAAAAATTAACATTTAGAGTTAAGTTTATGTTCTAAGCTTCAATTCGATTTATGATAACTCTTTCATCTGTACGCTTAAGAATATTAGGCATAAAGAAAAAACGTGTACAAACGCTAAGGATTTTAGGCGGAAACAGAATGATTCTGCATTCTCACGAAAACCCTAAACCTACGTAGGAATCTAAATGTATTGGTTGTGTACAAACCCAATGGAGTATGTACAAAGTAATGGTCCAATACTCGGTTAGAAATCAAATAAAAAGCTGCGCACTTCGCGACAATGTCGTAGACTCTTCTCAAGTAAGTCCTCAACTCATACAGGTCCACACCGTAGTGCATGAAGCATAGAGAAGGTTTAAAAAGACTGAAAGTGACTGCATCCAGTTTGTGAAGTACTACGTTGTACCACTACGCCAAGATTTTCATCTATTCGTTAATTATAGACGTACCTTGATTGCTTTTAATGGACTGAAACATCTCGTATTAAAATCAGTTAATTTTTCAACAAAGAATATGGAATTGAGGAAACGAACAGATAACTTATTTCGAAGTTATTGTGTTTTTGACTAGTAAAACGTTTTCACTTTCAGCGCCATATGTTTTGTACACAGAAAACAAAACGCGCAAACGTATGACGTCATGATGACGTGACTGAAAATTATAGGCCGGAATGCACATCTACAATTCAAGACAAGTCCATAACCGAAAAAAGTTTAAGGATCGGATGTATACTTCTTGAGATATGGTGCAAACAAGATTGACTAATTAAATATTCACACCGCTGCACAGTGGGCCAGAATGGGATGAAAGTGCGCCAAAAATATAAATCATTAAGTTTTGTGCAGGAAGGTTCACCTACTTAGCTTTTCCGACCCGTAGAATCCAATGGTGATAATTAGATCGGAGTATGACGTCAGCAAAATACCGAATTTTGATTGGTCTTGATGTAATGGACTGTTTATCGCGGTAAAATTTTGACCAATTATTGCTTTTCAGTATAAAAAATGAGAACAAACAGGTGAAATTGCTAACATCGTGTTTTTGTTTACGATTAAATAATATGCTAAATTTTAACTGCAATGTCATGACGTGATCTAATTCTAAAACATGTTCCATTGATGGTTGCGTCATGGCAGTTGTGAAGGAAAACAGACTTTACCTGACTTTTGACTTTTTGATATAAAGATAGGCCTACACAGGACAACCCCGGTATCGAAAATGTAATAGAAATGAAAAGGACGTTTACTCACATGCTATAAAGTGTCACTATCTGATGACTCACTACTTTGATCCTGATCAGGTCTGTCGCTCTCAGAAGATAGGCACATTTCAGGATTGGTTGTCATATCTACAACTTCTTGAGGAAGAGGTCTTGATTTTCTCCTGCGATACACAGACCTACTGCTGACCACAATATCGCCTGTCACCATAAGCCTGTGAAAGACGTCACTCATGGTATGAACTCTAGAAGTTTTCCTTGCATGTCTTAGGCGGAACATCTTGTTGTCTTTGTTTCTTGCCTCTTGAGCTTCTTCGCTCATCATCCCGATTGGGAGGACTGAGGAGGACATAATGTCTGCTCCGTGGATAAGCACCACATGAACACTAACTGGCATTCTGAACCAGGGATACAGCTGGATGTACAGATTTGCTGTGTCCTTACAATATGACCCGAACTTTTTTGGGTCTATGGGTAGACCACAAGACAATGCAATGAGAATGACGTGGATTTTGTGAATGAGGCTCTCATCCAGTCCACAGATTGAAGAGAAGATCTTCTCTGCTTGAAATGCTCTGCGAGCTGTATTCCCGTCATTAGTGCTCCCATATCCTGGCTTTGGTTTATCCACTGTCAATCCAAGTTCAACTTTGAAACGTTCCTGTATCTCCTCTTTTCTGTTTTTCATCACTGCTTTGTCGTGATCAGACTGCACTCGCCATGTCTTCAGTGACATTCTGTAAGCAATGTGAAGCAGCATCTCAAAACAACGTATCCATTTATGGAGTGGGCATATTCCGAATCTGTATTTATCTTCGACCGGTTGCGGTAGCTGATTGATGTTATGGAAGTCTTTGGGGGTTGCACCACATATGTAGCATCGCATTGATGATTTGGTGGATGTGATTGCGTTTATTACTTTTTGATCCACCATTGTCAAGTGCAGATCATAGTGTACTTGAACAGTTACATTTGCTGTCTGTTCTCCTGTTTCATTTTCAATGTCCAATTTCACAGTGATTGGTTTGAGAGCTTGAATTTCTTCTTTGATACACCTCTGTTCTTCTAGAGACAGTTCTGTAGTTTCCTTCTGGTATTGGAGATGCACTGGTCTGCAAAATCTCGTCGATGCTGGAACTGGATTCACCCAGATAACTTTGTCTTTCCACTTGAGTTGCAAGGGAACAAGTGTCGTGCAGAACAAACTATCGTCTGACGTATCTGTGGATTTGAAACTTTGTTTGTACTCACTCTGGCCTGATGAGCCATCAAAACCCCATTTACAGGTCAAATCGAAGGAGATAGTGTCTTCATCTTCCAGACCTTCAAGCATTTCATTTATTTCTTCCTTTTGTTGTTCAATAATTCGGAGAGCAGTGTGGTCCAGAAGGGTTTGCAGTGGAACCTTTGCTGATTTCTCAGTGACTGAGATACCTTCAGGGTAACATTTTTGTTTGGCTTCTCTAACCACGTTGTATGGGGGATAGATGTCTGCATGCTTATCTTTAGCAGAAGTCCTCAATGTTTGATAAGAAGATTTGGTCATCCCAGTCTCTATCAAAAGAGCTAATGCCTCATCTGACGTGAAAGGTTCTGGGTCGGTAGATCCCTTTGAGATTAGTTTTCTCAGCTTTGTTGGTTTGGTTGGAGTCATTATTGTAAACTTTAAAACATACTTCAAATCAGGGTTTTTTCCATAAGCCCCCTGAGAAGCTGCAAAGAGCAGTTCGCTTTTTCTTCGCTCTTGAAGTAGTGCCTGTGCTTTCCTCTGCTTGGTGCGCTTTGACGAAGACAACCAGTCTGTTTTTGGACGACCCTTTGACGTACTAGGCTCGGATGATGTGGCATCCTCAACGAATGTTACCGTTGGTTTTGTTCCTCTTGAGAGCCAGTCATCCACTTTCGTGTCAAAACACAACTCTCCTTTCAGCCAGTCTGTGTTCTTACGTTCAAAACTCTGTTTGTTTCGGCTGCTTTCTGCCCATTTCCTCCTCAATTTGTAAAGGAAATCCCGAATGCTTTTTGTCACTGACTGACGAATCTCCTCTGGAATATCACATTGCGGAACATGAAACACATCTGTGAATAATTCTAAGCAACCACGACAAGAGTTTTCAATGTTTGATGCATCATCAACAGAAGTAACAACTTCAAATAATCGCTTTCTTGGTAAAGACGCCATAGTGCACTGTGGTACAGCGGACAGATAAATTTAAAGACAACTAGCGGTATCCCTCATCACAATATATGAGACACCAAGTACATTGAAATTTCAACTGCGCAATCAGACATAAATAGGGGTATCATATTGCACAACACCGGCGAGCGCAGCCTTGCTCGGGTCTCGTGTTTCTCAGTGGAGCGCGCCACATGTAACATGGAGTTCAGAAAAGGGGCGAAAACGTACGGTGATCGCTTCAGAAAAACTGCTCTAAAATCGTGTATCGCAGGTTGTCGCAGCTAAATTAGGTACCAAAATGATGCAAACAAGTTGCTCTATTAGAAATGAGTAGATTTTAGGCAGCAATCGACGGCAATCCTTAGTTTCCGTATTGCTGAACACAGAAAACGTAAATTTCATGTCAATTTTGACACAACTGTCAGTATTTATTCATAAAAAACTTCAACAAAAATAAAAACTGATTTAATTTCCTTCAAATATGAACTCTAAACTAGAGTTAAGTGAAAGTTTAGCTCCATAGCTCAATGCAAGGTGTCTAATTTTGCATTATGAAGATTTATACAACTATTTTCATTTTGTGGCCGATTTCTGTGGATTGCATACCTCTAAGAGGTCATGACAAGTCAATATATATATTTCTTGGCTTAATATCCCCATAAAATGGTCCCATGGGGTATAAGTAACCTCAAAAGTGTTGAAAAAATTAAAACTAGCAGGGTCACGTATCACCCTTTTTGGCGCACTTTGGTTTCAGCCTGGCCCACTGTGCGCTGTCACGTGAATAATTAATTAAGAATTTTAATCTAATTACATCTAAAATTTAAGTCAGTGTATAAGCTTCAATATGGTATATGATTTGTCTACTTTTGATAATTTTAAGAGGAACATATGGCTTCTGAAAGAGACACAGGTTAAGTCAATACAATTTTATGGAAAGAAAGAATAATAAGAAAAAGAATAAAAATCTCGACGATTACAGTAGCTGTTCCGACTGAAAGTTCGGAACAGCTAATAATAATAAAAAAAAAAAAAAATCTCGACGATTAGAATAGCTGTTCCGACTGAAGTTCGGAACAGCTAATAATAATTAAAAAAAATAAAAATCTCGACGATTACAATAGCTGTTCCGACTGAAGTTCGGAACAGCTAATAATAATAATAATAACTAGATGTAAGTGATTGTAACTTACAATCACACAGCTGTTCCATTCTGCTGACCTAAAAAGTTCTGTTTTGTAGCCCAAGATGTGAACTGATTCTGTATTTTGTGTTTGTGACGTAATGTTGTTCGAAATGATCAATGCTTGTTTTGCAGAGAGATAATCACAGTGTAAACTGGTTTAATTAAGTTCGGATCTTGTTTTAGACCGGAAGTTAAGGTCAAAGTGAGGTCATCTTTTTTTGTTAAAATGTTTCAAGTGTGGTAAGCTACAAAACAACTCAAACATACGACCCTATGACATGTGGTTCAGGAGGGGATTATGTTTCAAGTGTGAAACTTCCTGTTTGGACCAGAAGTTAAGGTCAAAGTGAGGTCATCTTTTTTGTTAAAATGTTTCAAGTGTGGTAAGCTACAACACAACTCAAACATTACGACTCTTTGACATGTGATTCAGGAGATATGATTTTGTAAAGATTTGAGCTTCTTTTTTTGGACCGGAAGTAAAGGTCAAAGTGAGGTCATCACCAAAATGATTTTTTTGCAATTGTATTAAGCTACAAAGTAACACAAACAATACGATTCTACGACATGTGGTTCAGGAGATATGGTTTTTTAAAGATTGAACTTCCTGTTTGGACCGGAAGTAAAGGTCAAAGTGAGGTCATCACTGTACATGAAATGTCGCAAGTGTTGTAAGCTACCATACAACACAAACGTTACGCCTTTTTGATATTTGGTTCAGGAGATATGATTTACTACAGATTTGAGCTTCCTGTTTGGACCGGAAGTAAAGATCAAAGTGAGGTCATTACTAAAAATATTGTTTTGCAATTGTTGTACGCTACAAAGCAACACAAACATTACGACTCTACGACATTTGGTTCAGGAGATATGATTTTTTAAAGGAATAAGCTTTGAATTAGCGTAATTCGACACCTGATTACGTCACAGCAAAAAAATGTGTTTTTCGTACTAATAAATTTTATAAGGAACACGATGGTAAAAAAAAATTCCGATCGATGCATTCTAAAAAAAAACTAAACCTACATAGGAATTGCATGTGCTGCTCATGTACAAATTTACACTTCTAGCGCCATGTGTTTTGTACACAAAACGAAAATGCGCCAATAAATGACGTCATGATGACGTGACTGAAAAAATTAGGCTCAAATGCACATCTACAATTCAAGACAAGTCCATAACTGAAAAAAGTTTGAGGATCGGATGTATACTTCTTGAGATATGGTGCGAACAAGATTGACTAATTAAATATTCACACCGCTGTCACGTGAATAATTAATTAAGAATGTTAACTTAATTACATCTAAAATTTAAGTCAGTGTATAAGCTTCAATATGGTATATGATTTGTCTACTTTTGATAATTTTAAGAGGAACATATGGCTTCTGAAAGAGACACAGGTTAAGTCAATACGATTTTATGGAAAGAAAGAATAATAAGAAAAAGAATAAAAATCTCGACGATTACAATAGCTGTTCCGACTGAAAGTTCGGAACAGCTAATAAAAAAAATAAAAATCTCGACGATTAGAATAGCTGTTCCGACTGAAAGTTCGGAACAGCTAATAATAATAATTTAAAAAAAATAAAAATCTCCACGATTACAATAGCTGTTCCGACTGAAGTTCGGAACAGCTAAAAAAATAAAAATCTGGACGATTACAATAGCTGTTCTGACTGAAAGTTCGGAACAGCTAAAAAAATAAAAATCTCGACGATTACAATAGCTGTTCCGACTGAAAGTTCGGAACAGCTAATAAAAAAAATAAAAATCTCGACGATTACAATAGCTGTTCCGACTAACAGGTCGGAACAGCTAATAAGAAAAAGAATAAAAATCTCGACGATTACAATAGCTGTTCCGACTGAAAGTTCGGAACAGCTAATAAGAAAAAAAAATCTGGACGATTACAATAGCTGTTCCGACTGAAAGTTCGGAACAGCTAAAAAAATAAAAATCTGGACGATTACAATAGCTGTTTCGACTGAAAGTTCGGAACAGCTAATAATAAAAAAAAAATTAAATCTCGACGATTACAATAGCTGTTCCGACTAACAGGTCGGAACAGCTAAAACTGCTGGTTTGATATCTCGATAAAGATATTTATTTTTTCAAAAATTTCCTTTCCTTTACCAACGAGGCTGAAAGTACTCCTTAGGAATTAGGTTAACATGTTATTTTCGATAGGGGATTTAATTCTTCCAAATAACAATGGTGTCAAACACAATACCAGGTTTCCTGGCTCAGGTGTAATAGTCGGTTGGGGTGCCTCTGTGTGCGTGAGTTTGTGTTCACATTCAAACATGGGACCTATAACAAAAGAGGACAATCGGGTCCCCGGTTGGGTAAAGGATCCCAGTTGGAAGTTGTGTATAAAACCCAATGGGAGCTGTTGCCAAAAAGTTAATGTCCAAACAAAAGAGGGACAATAATAAAGTCCCCGATTGCAGGTGTTTACACCACTTGTGTGTGTATGTTTGTGTCAATGAACGACAGACTGCATCAGTGATGAATTCATTGAACAAAATTAGCAAATTGGAAATATAAGAGCTATTCAACAATGATGGTAGTCTTATGTAGGATGATCATACCTGTGCTTGCACATAATGAGAGGATGATCAAAGCAAGAACAAAGACGTCCTCAGTTATCATTATGACACTTTCTCCTGTAAATCAACAAAAAATAAAATACGTGTAAATATCAACCGGTGCATAAAAATCTCAAGATAAAGGCTTGCAGCATTTCTTTCTATAACTTAACATTTGTTGGTGCTATGTTTCTTCAAAACAAATTTATCACATAATATAATAATATTGTTCAAATGCATTATACTCAACAGATAATCTGTACGCTTTGGTTTACACTGCACTAAGCAGCTGGTATTCTCGGTCTATAGCCTGTCTACGGACGGGTCAGTAATAACTTCCGCTTTCGGGTTTCGGGGATCGATTCTTTGGCACGTTGTTCCGACAGAAAAAAATGAGGGCGCTCTTCACACAGGTTTGAAACATGAATTATGCAAGAGTTCACCAACAATGTAACACGACGAAGTCTGGTCTCGACACAACCACATTCCAACTCCGTGCGACCATTATTGCTTCACATGCGTGGTCTGTTAATACGTCCTTGCTATCTCTGTGCTCTGATCATGCCCTGATGGTGCTACCATAGCCGTTTGCTGAACACAGAAACCATTAAAAGATATTTGTGTTTTTAAGCTGTGCAGTGTTGGCCCAGAATTGTACTTGGGTTATAGCATTTAGTAACAACAATACTCTAAGTGAACAAAGCGTGTATTGTCGTGATAGTCTGGATTAATTCGTTAATTGGTGGGGGATGGGGTGGGTGGTCTTGAATGAGGCTAGGTAAAGGGAAAGTTTTAAAGAGGTTTTTGATATAAATTATAAGAATAAGCAAATAACGCTACAATAATTGTGTTTTCTGTTTTGTACAAGTTATTTCATGTTTACACGTAAGGTCTTTATTTCATTTAAATGTTTTACCCCCGTGACATTCTTCTGAGCGATATAATTATGACACATGGGTGTAGGCCTACACTACCTATTCCACAAAGATGGTTCAAGCGTCCTTGGTGAATGTTTTGAAGACAGGGATCGAACGGGAACTATTCATTTCTTTAGGTTCCTGGGGAGTAGTATAAAATTGTGTAATCCTGCATGTTTGGTTAATAAAGGTAAAACAGTATATACATCTTGTAAAGTAAAAAAAACAAACAAACAAAACAAACAAACAAACCAAACGGTTATTATAAACATATAAGTAGACTTTTGTTTTGTATCCCATTCATCAAAATGTAAAAAACAAACTTTAAAAAAAGCAAAAAAAAAAAAAAAAAAAAACCAGGAAAATCCCCAAAACCTAAATGACTGGCTTCTATCAAAATCAGGGTTCAACCAACTTGAATCAAAAACCACATACCCAAACTTTAAAATGTGAAGTAATTAAACCTTTTTTTTAAATATAAAAGCAGCATAAAATTCTATAATTATATTAGACGAGCTCACATTGAACCACTTCACTGTGGGGATGGGCAAATACTGATCAGAAAACTTAATTATTCCTTATAAACATGTTACTTCCAGTGCATTCCTTGGTGTTGCTTTAGTAACCGCCGACACACAATGTAATGCACAGCTGTGATTAAATCTCTGACCATTGATGCCATAAAAGCACCTAAAGGAACATATAGTTAACAAAAAAGTGAAGCAAATAAGAATATTAACTGAACTTTCTGAAATAATCTCGAATAATATCCACTTATTGAAAGTATGATACAAACTTTTAAACTTCCATATCGACTATGATCTGATCTGGCTCTAAATATCTTCAAACTTTAAGACATTCACATTACTCCTACATCCGAAATAATCTCACTTGACCAAGCTCACTTATGACCAAAATAACCCTGCTGCAATGAATTTAAACATTAACTTGGATTTGAGTACAACAAGTCAAATTTAGAGGATTAATAAGACATTGTTTATGATCTCTAGACCACTAGTCTCTGGCCAACTCCTTACTCGTTAATAATCATGTGCCATGGGGCACATGTATCCATAACCATATGCCCGCATTATAACCGTAACTGTACTACAAGCGGTTCCAAGTTTTATAAGAATTTAGCTAAAGGCTAGCTTTTGGGAACAAAGAATTCCTCTTACCAAAAAGTTCAGAATGAGCAGTAAAGTTACTTTTAAAAATTATTTTGTATGTTGTTTGTTTTAAAGATATATTTAATGTTTGAGTAAATACTCATAACATTATTTATCTTAATCTTAAATTTTCAATCTCCAAATTTCTTTCTTAGGGAAATCCGTTTTTCTTTAATGTTCATCGCAGAAATAGAACAATTTAATATTTCATTCCAAAACTAAATATGTAAAGAGCATTTAAAAGTCTTTACTTCTCCTGTTACAAGTGAAACAAAGTCGTATAAATTTCCAAACTGTATTTTGTTAAATTTGCAGAGCTCTAAAATTTCAGGCTAAACCTGCAAGCAAGAGTTAAACTACAAAGAAACGCTTGTCTCTAGAGAAGTGATTTTGGTTTTAGGATGGAGGATTGAGGAAATGTTTTGTAGGCCTAAAGCCGAGTACCAAGGACAGTCGACTCGTTTAGTTTGTCGTTGTAACCAATAACGGATGTCCCCTTCGCTCTCTCGTACAGTGTACAGTGTACACAATACAATATGTACATGCACATGTTTATATTATAAACAGGATAAGCAACCACACAGCACACACGTACAGTATCCTTAAAAGTCCTAAAAGCAAAATTGTCTGCACAATTCCACAACGCAACACTTTACATGCATATTCATGTTTCAAACATGTGTGAAGAGCGCCCTCATTTTTTTCTGCTGGAACAACGTGCAAACAAAAATTGCTGCCCGCCCAAACATGTGGTCCTGTTGCAGAGCGGGATTAGGGCAAAGCTTGGCTCACTTTATATCACAGCTTCAAGCAGAAAACAAGTTTCCTCTATCGAAATAAAATCCCTGATGATGTTTGAGGGCTTGGTTAATTCAAGGGATGTTTGGTAACATTTATATTGTAAGCTTTATGATCAGGGTGGCGCCGTGATGTGCCACACAAGCTGTTACATGTCATACACCCAATAACAGATTAAAGAATATATAATTAATGTTAGGATTATGATTTAGTAGAGCCGTAGTGTGCCATCCGTGCTAAATTCAGGCCATTATGTACCAATGGCCAAAACTAATCACACTACACATTAAGTATATTGTTCTATTAATAGCGCCGGATAGTTCCCCTCGGGCTATATCCTTCCGCATGTTCCAGCCGCGGTGGCGCAGGGTTTTCATCTATTGTATTATTATGGGGTAGTCTCAGGACACTCCGAGTTGTAAGGGTTATTATGTGAACTTTGATTTTAATGATAACCTTTCGTGTAATAAACCACAAGGGAAACTGACTGAGTAAATTTTGAATTAATTTGGGTTTGAACAAAGAAAAGATGACTGGAGCGCAAACTTGAACCAACGACCTCCAGATTAACGTACCGGCGCATTACCAACTGAGCTATCCAGCCCTATGTTGGCGGTCTCCCTATTAGTCAATAACTTTTTTCGGGGGTGCCAGTCAGAAGCCATGCAACCGTTAACTGCCGTGTAGCCAGGGATCACACCCAAGTTTACGATACAACCTGGGACGCGGCAGCCACGGGACCATATTAAGGGGATGCAACTTTTTGATAATAAATATCAAGTAATAAACCACAAAGGAAACTGATTGGGTTACTTTTTAATAATTTTGGGTTTGAACAAAGAAAAATTGACTGGAGCGGGACTTGAACCAACGACCTCCGGATTAACGTACCGGCGCTCTACCAACCTATCGTGATACAGCAATAGCCGGTGTATGCTGGGGATGGTGCTCACGGGTATCACATTTCGAGGTATTTTGGTGGGCAGGGGTATTGCTTTTTTCTCTTTACCTGGTGGTAATGGGTGTCACCTGTTATTCTTTACATACTGGTGGCCAGGGATACCACAATTTGTATCACCTTTTTTGTTACCTAGTGGTCATGGGTGTCACCTGTTATTCTTTACCTATTGGTGGTCATCTACTAGAATGCTACTGCATTTCCTTTCATGACTGTTGCATTTGCTGAAACATATTTCAGCATGAAAATATACTCAACATGTTTGGTGATCATGAAAGAAAATTAAACGACCAACACGCTGTCCGTGCTGTGCGGCAGTAAGTCTAAACTTACAGCGCACAGCGGTCATGTTGACCGGCCATCGCACGTACATGCCCGGTAGCAGTCATTCAGAACATCACGCTGTGCTGTATCGCCAAACGGCAAGGAATGTCGACGATTTCAACTTTCCCTTTTTAAAGGTATTTCAGATCCAAATATTTTAAAAACAATAGCTTGGTTTAGGCACAACAACAAAATAGACAATGATGTATTCATGTAGATAAAATTCTATAGCCTGACATAACGCTAGGCCTACATCATTTTGGTGTGCACTTTGCTTTGTGCACACACTGCAGTTGTCTTTCCAAAAGTTGCAGCTTGCTCTAGAGATCTATGATTTCTACTTTTTAAATTCCTTGTGGTCGAAAAACCCGAACTGGATTATCCGGGTATTCGCAGACATTTTGCAGTTAAACTTTAAAGGGTTATAAGAGACAAGGTGCACACGGCACCCCAGATATCACGCATGAACAAAGACCAGTGTGAGCGGCAAGGCGTCAAAGCGCCTTTACCAACTCGTTTTAATTTTCTTTTTGCTAGCGATTTTGGTAGGAGAATGCATAATGCATTAGCTCGCTTTGATGTTGGCCAATAAGAAGACTCAATTACTTGCATGGCGTCGCATGAACGTTTGGTGCCAATTATTAGCAAGATATCGACTATAAGTGCCCAATGTACTACCACACCAGTGTCGACGATTTTCCCAAGCTAAGCATTAGCTTTGCTGCTCAACAGCTAGGCTGGTGAACTATGGCCACAGTAGTGTCCATACTATAACAAATGTATTGGAACGTAGATATTTGTTTGTAAATCTCACCCCAAGTGGGTGTAAACACGGCCCGTCCGGGGTTTTCAATTACGGACATGACGTTTCCTATCTCACCAAATGCATGATCATACCTTAGACCTCCAAACACTGGTTGTCATGTGTATAACCTTGCAATTTTTGCTAACACTGGTTTGCCCACTTTTTTGGTATCCTTTGTGAGAGGATAATAAACTGGCTTGAAGCTACGACATACACACACTTGCTTCCGTTCCCCATTTTTCTAAATTTCTGAGTATAATTAACTTATACAATTAAATTGTTCTTGCCATGTTTGCTTAAAGACACTGAATGATAGGTGATCCTGCATGGTTGACATTGTCGCCCTTCGCGCCGCCTTTTCAAATGATTTTAGTGAGTTTTTGGTGCCGTCGTCTGTCGCTTCTTCCGTCACAACTTCCGTCGCGTATTTCGTCGCGGCTTCCGTCGCGTCGTCCGTCGCGTCGTCCGTCGCGTCTCCCGTCGCATCGTCCGTCGCGTTGTCCGTCATCCGTTGTGTCGTGCCGTCACCCGTTGCTTCGTGCCTTTGCGTCGTGCCGTTGCCTTTCACCCGCCGTTGTCAACGTTTTTTAAGGATGGATGTCATTTTATGTTCTCTTGATTTGCATCACTAAATGTGAAACTTTTCTAGCAAATGAGGTTTGCTATTTCCTTGATTTACTTATTCGAATCCACCGACTAGTGACAAGAACATTTGCTTGGGTTCCGTAATGATTTCATTCACACATCGTTCTAAAATTCTACGGTCATTAGCATTACGGTACGTATAGGCTGACCATCTAAATTGCAGTTACACCAACGTTGTTGATCCCCAAATCAATATTGAGTTAATCTTCATTATTAATGTTGTTTTGTTTTTGTAATTTAGCAGGACCGCTATTAATAACAATCGTCAAAACCCGTCATCAACGAATCCACCCTTGATTTCTATTAATGTATCATACGCCTATTTACACATTAGTCTAATCTCTGTTTAAAGGGACATACCGGTTTACCGTTTATGACCTTCATGGGGGCTTTATAGTTTTTGTTTACTTTTCGATACCGATTTTGGTAGGAAAAATGTGTTGCATAATGCATTAGCTCGCTTTGTTGCTGGACAATAAGAAGACACAAATACTTGCATGACGTCACATGAACGTTTGGTGCAAATAATTAGCAAGATGTCTGCAAGTGCCGGCATGTCTGTACTACCACGTAGCACGTACCAATATTATTATTATTATTATTATTATTATTATTATTATTATTATTATTATTATTATTATTATTATTATTATTATTATTATTATTATTATTATTATTTATTTGGCCATTTTTCAAAGAATATAAATAATACAATGTACTTGTAAACGGTAGTTTAGCTACAGGACAAATAAACTGCTTTTAAAGAACTACAAAAATAAGCCTTACAGCAACTAACGCATTGAATGAATAAAGAAGACTGACCGAAGGGTTGGATACAACAGGGTAATGAAAAGATGAGAGATGAGGATAGATCGGGTAACGACAGGAAATGGGGTGGGAGAGGGCAGGGCAGGGAAGGTACAAACACAACCCAGTTCAAGCTGGTCAGGATTAACAAAAGTGTACTTAAACACTGTGACTCGAACGTCTGCCAATCCAAACTTGAAATGGGAACATTTAGGGAACGATAAATATAATACATAAATACGAATATAATTGTAAGAATGTATGTACATACGAAAAGTTATAAATTTTTAATTTAATTTAATTTAAATAGTGTCTGAGATAGAGCAAAAACCCAAAATAAAGTAATAAATAAACCAGTGTGGGGTTGAACAGAAGGGCAAGAAAATGAAAATATCCAGAGACATTTAAGTAAGTGGCGTAAAGCAAACAAACAATTGAAAAAGCACTATAAATAAACTGCAAGCAAGCACCCCACCCTTAAATCATTTTATAATAAACAAATACATAAATACATTATTGATTAAACTAAAAAAACAAATAATAAATAAACAAACAACACAAAACAAAAAAAACAAATAAATAAATAAATAAACACGACGACAGGTTGATTTAGCAAAGCAAGTTAGCTTTGCTGCTCTCAGCAAATGGAGATTTCCTGTGAATTTAAGCAACAGCAATGTTAATGATGTTAGAAATGTATTGGAACGTAGATATGTATTTTAACATCTCACCAAAGGTGGGTGTAGACTGTAGACACAGCCGTCCGGGGTTTTCGACCACGGACACTACACGACGATTTCTGCCTCACCCAGATAATGCATGATCCTGCGTAGCCAGGCCTATGTTTTTTTTGTTTTTTTTTCACGATATGTCAGTTTCCATTGTCAGAATTTATTTACCTCAGTATTCTCTTTTATAGCCTAATACTGGGCCCAAATTGTCAAATCGTCCTATTTTATATTATCGATTGTCAAATTAAAATAAATATTTGCCAGACGGGATTACCTATCTAAATATAGAAGAGTCTTATATCCAGCCAACGGTGATTGTTTAAAAAAAGATATATACATATTCCATGACCATGAATAACGATTAGCTAAGCGAGTTGGTAAAGGCGCTTTGAGGCTTCGCCGCTCGAGCTTGTCTTTTTTTTTTCGTGCCCGACATCTGGGGTGCCGCCGCCGCGTACGCCGTTAAAGGCTTCACCAACCTGTTTTCTGTAAAGCGACCATGGATCCATAGTACGACTAACTTACTTGGAATGGAGAGCGTTTCTTCGACATCCAAGTATCGGCCGAAAAAAAAAACATCACCAAGAAAAAAAAACCAAAGAATACGGTGCAACGAAAAGTAAAAAGTAAAAAAAAAAAAAATAGCCTATAATAAAAGTCCAAAGGCAATTTAAGCTTCCTTAAAAAGCAGCACTGCGACCACAGTCTAAGGGTAGTGTCCCTCAGCTTGGACCATTTTTCCACATTGGCTTGGCCAATAACCTTTGCCAAGTGAACCTCCCGACTTCGCTGTAAACAGTTTGCACTTCTCTTTGCAGCTTTGGCGATGGTGTTTTTCAGCCAATGATTTTCACGGACGGCCTCTGGGGTCCTTTTGTGATGTTTAGGGGAGAAGATCCATCGTACGCAGCAACTTCCGAAACATGAACTGTGCATCTAGACCAGCTGGTGGTTGTAGTTAAATAGTCCGTAGTCCAAAATGTGTAGTAGGCCTACAGGCGCTACGAATGTGACGAAAGTTAGGTGTACTTAAACTCCAACGGAACAAAACGTATTTTCAGATATGGTTCCCTACCCCTCCCACCAGCTCCTAAGCTCACAGCCACACCAGCAAGCCCAGGGAGTTCTTGCCCCCGGGGTTTGTCTCTCTGGCCCCACGAGACACGGCAACGGCTGTACGGAATATGCCTCAAAGGTTACGTTTCGCTAGCTCTAACGCTGTGCGCTGTAAAACACGCTTCAGTTGCACTGAGTCAATGATAATCTTATGTTCGTTTTTCATCATTAGTTATTTACAATTTGAATACATAGTCTCTTTTGTCAAATACTCATGAATAATTGTTTAAAAAAATATAAAAATTTGGTTGAGTAATTTACTTTTATACGGCTGGAAGTAAAACTAAATCCCACGTGGCCTTCGTTTTTTGAAAAATGCTTTAAAACGGCAAAATTTGATGGTTTATTTTAGTTACTGTTCTTATCCATTCCTGGAATTCCATTAGAGTCATGTTTTAGTGTATTTTGTAGCCTAAATAACCCAATGATTCCGGTGTGTCCCTTTAAAAGCACACAGCTTACGTACTGAGCCCATGATTGTATATAATTGTAGGAGTTTTGTTTAGATGAATCAGTAAGAATAAAATTGACTCACCTAGCACGTAAAATACCGCAGTTTCCAGCAAATCCTTGTGCCTGCCCTGGAACCTACCACTTGCAATAGAAATCAGGTTAACATACTCATGCCGGTAACCCACGCACTACTGCAAACCCTGCACGTGGAGGAAAACATGTCCTCACTAGTTCCGCTTCCATGTTTTAAACCGGGTGAATGGGTATAATGATAATTGAGAGAGATTTAGCAGAAGAAAGAATCATTATGGCGATTCCGACATCAAATGACGCTCATCAGCCATTATGCACAAGCAATTGAATTAACCTTTTACGTGTATTGTGTGGTTGTCCGTGATTTATACTTAAATGAAAAATCATCCTTGTAAAAAGTCGTTCAAATATTTTTTTCTCGTTTTCCTTGTGTGATATGTGTTGCTATCACAATGTAATTTGCCTTGTGCACTTTACATCATTATAGGCCTACGTTTGGATTCCGTCTAAATTTCGGCGTTAGCGAGATGACTAAAGATGACTGTTAGGCCCCCTATTGATGTCAAAAAACACCTCTTAAAAATTGATTTATTGATTCATTGATACATTGATTTAGAGACATGCTGCTTAAAGCGTTTGAAAAGTGACGCAAAAACCAGATCCCTTCTAGCGTCAAAGTACGTAGGTACCGGTACCGATATGCTTTGGTGTTTTAAATCTGGTTATTTAGTCAGGATATCGACAGAGCTATAACAGCTGGTCTATGTATCTATTATTTCTTCCGCGACTGTATACAGTAATGCAAAGGTTGAGGGAAATCTATTTTAGCCCTTTAGGGACATCGAACATTTATATTTACGTAAATATTTACGTGAATAGTCACGATTTAGGCCCCAAATCGCAAATATTAAAACCCTGCGTGAAGCCATCGAACTGCAGTCCACTGTCCGTTTTTAATTAATTAATCAGTACTCCGCTATTGTATTTATTTATTTTTTATCTAAAAAATTCCACATTCCCCATCTTCACCTACCCAAATAGCATGGTAAATGTCTTGTTACCATCCGGGGTCTTTTTCACACACAAAAATCCCTCCATGACCAGCTCTCCCGGAATTCCCATAGGAATTGTACAGCACTTATTTGTCCTTGGGCTAATGGCCACTGCTGAGTGAATTGAATCATATGATTTTCAGATGGCTTCTCTATAGATTTATACAGGGCTCAGAGCACTGCCCTGGTTGTTTATTTGATGATTGAGTAGGATGGTGTTGCAGGGATTAGTTAGACCCTATGAGAAGATGGTAAGAGATTGATGTATCAATTTTTTCGTAACCCCCCCCCCAAAAAAAAAAAATAAATAAATAAAATAAAATAAAATAAAATAAAATAAACAAACAAACAAACAAACAAACAAAAAGGATGCGTGTTCTAAAAAGGAAGCGAGCGGGGACGTTGAACATATTTTTTTTTAGTTGACCTAAGTTTTAATTACTCAAAAGGGTCTATATATAAAGGTTCGGCCGTCGATTTCACCAAACTCTTCCTAACTTAGGATTAATCTTAGGACGAGTCCCAGCCTTGCACTGTAACATGTAAACCTTAAGATTAATCTTAAGTTACTCGTCCTAACTCGAGATAGGATTAAAACACTCCGTGATGCCATGGTACTGCAATCAACAGTCCGTTTTTAATTAAATAATCAGTACTCTGCCATTTTTTTTTTTTTTTAATCTAAAAAAATCAAAGTTCATCATCTACACCTAGCCAAATAGCATGGAAAAAGTATTGTTCCCATCCGGGGTCTCTTTCACACACACAAAATTTATCAATGACCAGCTCTCCCGGAATTCCCATAGGAATTGTACAGCAATCTACACAAAGACAAATGTGGGCTCATCTAAAAAAACGATTGTGCTTGATTATGTTTGATTTAGTCAAAAGGGTTTTGGGCCAATTGGAAGTGATTGGGCTCTCCACAATTTTTTGTTTACACGCAAACACAAACGGAATGTTGACTGCAGTCCGATGGCTTAAGTGTGTATAAATTTTTTGATGGGGTCACGCAGGGTTGATCCTAGCGTTTCGTGAAATCTGCTGCTGGGCCATTTGAAAGTGATTGGGTCCTCCACAAAAAATTAGTTACAAGCTAATACAACCGGTCAGTAGCCTCCTGACCGATGGCCACACAGTGTGATTTGTTTTTGATGGGGTCACGCAGGGTAAGTAAATATTCACGTAAAGTATTCACGTTTTTGCCTCAAATCGCAAATATTTGGAGCCAGATATTATGAGAGATGACTTTGTGACAGATGGTCTCACCGAGTGCGACTTAAAAGTCATCAATTTTTAGCACAAAAACATTATCGTGAGTACAATTTCTTGCCCGATGTTGCATCTTATACATATCGAGAAGCCAGCAGACGGTTTTCAAGCCATTTCGTTGTGTCTTTTTGTCATTTTGGGGGAATTTTGTTGTGGCTTGGTCTGGTGAAAATCATAGCGAATTGGGGTTTCGAAGTAGGGGTGAAAACGCCGCGCAAACCCGTCTTGCGATCCTGTGCTTGGCGCCAATGTTGTGTGGATGTTGAGACTGCAAGTAGGGATGCCGTCGAGAGCGGTCATACTGCCATACTGTTGATTTTGGTCCCGAGTCCTTTGACGCCCTGCCTGGCGTTTGCCATTGGGATCTCGGTTCCTGGTTGCGATCAATTCCCCCCAACACCACGTCAACACCTCCACTGTTGTGAAAGGCTTCATCAACGCACACTGTTCTGCTGTTGTGGACGGATCCTCCAGTGCAACTTGCCTCGCGCTGAAGCATGCTGATGTCATCATAGACCAAAAAACATACTGGACAAAAACTTTGACATTGACCAATCAACTACAGGACACTGACTTTCAAGTTCAAAAGACAACAACAGCTCAGCTGGAGCGGCATCCTCCACCAGCGAAAGTAGCCCCACTGGAACAAGCAAAGGCATCGACGGACCACCTGATGCACGATGCAAAGAAGAAAGGATACAGACAGATGCAAGACGCATCACAGAAGACAAGGCTGAGGGTACAAGAAGGACTACCGAAGACAGGATACCCGTTGGTGCGTGGAGCACCAGAAGCTAGGTATCTGCTGGTGTATGATGCACTGCGGAAAAACAGGCTGCTGAAGTATCCGCAGAAGTCGGGGATCCGTTCGTGAGGGATGCTCCACAGACAGAGTGCCTGAAGGTGGAGGGATCAGCAAAGACAGAGTAACCACCCGTGCTGGGGGCACTACAGACATGAGATCTGCCGGCACCAAGGACATGACATCCACCGGCACCACGGACAGGGGATCCGCCGGCACCGAGGACAGGGGATCCGCCGGCACAACAGACTGGGCATCCGCCGGCACCAAGGACATGACATCCGCCGGCACCACAGACTGGGGATCCGCCGACACCGAGGACAGGGGATCCGCCGACACCACAGACTGGGCATCCGCGGCACCAATGACAGGGCATCCGATGGCACAACAGACAGGGAATCCGCTGGCGACACAGACAGGGAATCTGCCGGCACCACATACAGGGAATTTGTCAGCACCGGCTTGTAAGTTGTGCCAATCCACACGGAGACTTTAGTAACATCATGTAGGTGTCGGGTAATTCATTAGGTATCGAAAATGTGGGACAGCATGTGATATCAGAGAATGTGGACAACTGTGGTATCAGAGATGGTGGACATCATAAGGTTTCAGAAAATGCAGACAGCATGAGGTATCATAGTTTGTGGACAGCATGGTGTATAAGAGATCGTGCGCAGCATGATGTTTCAGAGGATGTGAACGTCATTTAGGTATCAGAAAATGCACAGCATGAGGTATCAGAGATTGTTGACATCATGAGGTATCAGAGATTGTGGACATCACGATGTATCAGATATTGTGGACATCATGATGTATCATAGAATGTGGACATCATGAGGTATCGAGATTGTGGACATACAAATAAAAAAAGGCTTTCTCTACCTGGTTAAATTTTACCTTTGTATATAATTTGTTAGCTGATGATGATAACTGTTGTACTCCAACTCATCAGACTGCATTATACACAGGAACAAGATCATTGTGTAACAATTTATTGTATGCTGAATCTACCAGCTTTCCCATAATCTTCAATAAAGGAAACATTCTGAAAGGGTGCGCACTTTACTGGATTGCACATATTACAAAGTTTATCAGATTTCTTTACTTTTCCATTCTCTGAGCTGACTGAGAAACATCGAGGAAACTCTGCTGCTTGCCCAAAACGTGATCTACACTTATTTTGTCTGATTTGCTTCCAAGGACATTATCGGGAAGATCTTCGCAATCTGTGACAGAAGACTATTTGAGATGAGGAGGACGGTCACTGTTTTGTTGGTTGTTTTTAAACAAGTGATTGTGAATTTGTCGAGATTGGCTGGAGCAAATGCATTGTCTAGTTTAGGTGCGAGCAGTAACCAAAAAAGTACATGTACCTTCGGTCAATAAAAACAGCTAACCCAGAGTTAACGGTATTTATGATATAAATTGACGGGTTGTAATAACCAGTGTCGTGTCTAAGGAGTAGGATGTTGTAAGATGTGATGAGCATGCAGTTCAGATTAAGTAAGGGGAGAGATTGGTCAGGGGACACAAATCTACGTGCAGATCGGGGGCCGATTCCATGGCTCTGTTTACCGCCGATTTCTGCGCTTGCGATCACAATTCTCTGCTGACTCTGCAAGTGCCAAATTTCTGTGGTAGCTGTGTAAGCAAAGAATGTCTATAGTAGAGTACGCACACGCACTAGTAAAAAAATATCTACCAACCCGTGAAATAATGTTTGACGTAAGTGCGGAATTCCCTGCTTCCGTAAGCGCCCATTGTTTGCTTATGGTAAGCAGAGTCATGAAATTGGGCCCTGGTTAGTTCAGGGGATTGTTCTATCAGATACGAACAACATCGACAGATCAGCACATTCTTTAGTTGTTTGATTTGTCACGTCAGTTTGATAAGGGGTCCAGTTTAGGTATGTTGTACAGAAAAGTTTTCTGAACAATTTATGCAAGCAAAACTAAGTAGCACACCGACCATATACTTAGCGTAATTTCGGGTAGAAATTTTACTCTAGTACATTAAGAACAGTTTGTTATGCTTTGTAGGTACTTTTTGTGCTCAATGAGATTGGGTCATCGACATCATCGACAGATGAGATCAGAGGCCCCATACAATCAGATATAAATCATCGCTGGCATTTACAATAAGTAATGTCAGAAATTGCCAAGATAAGATAAAAGCGTCATCGACATGGCGGTTAAGTCATTCGGAGATTTATTAGAACGGTTAAAACCATCATCGGAGTGTCAAGGGATTAGTCCGCGAGGCCTACGATGTTTATTTAAAAGATTACTACAAATGCCCATCAGGTCCGCTTTTTGGACAATGAGATTTTAAGACATCATCCCCATGTAGACGAGGTAAATCTAGCAAAGAAGACTGGCGTAAAATTATATGAGACGTCATCCACATGTAGATCAGATAAGGTCGGATGATTCATCAGATAGTCATCATCAAAATGAAGATCAAGAGGTTGGAAAATCATAAGATGTGAAAAAGATACCATCAAATCACTGTGATCAAATCAAGTCTTGTGATTTATAATATCAGATCATCAGAGACGATATCATCAACATGCATATCTTAACAGGTCGGATGATTTTTAATATCAGATAAAACACCATTAAAATTATAATCAGGAGAAGTCGGGCATAGATTGGAAAACAATTATAATTCAGGACATCAGGCTATTTATTGGATGAGAAAAAAGAAATCATCAAAGCGTTATGATCAGATCAGGTAAGGTTTCTTATAGGGTAAGATCAATAGAAATCATCATTAATACAAAAATATCTGGGTGGCTGATTTATAAGATTAGATAAAACTTTATCGACGAGCAGATCAGTCGAGAGATTGGGCTATTTAACCTATAAAAAGAGAAAAGTACACAATCAAACACAGCTATAACATGAGGTCAGGTAATAATATAACAATACGATCGTATGCTACACGATTAACATGTTAATCAGATCTGATTGCCTGATCTATACGATCACATTATACATTAAAACAGACCAAAAGAGGTCGAGCGAGTTATTCGATGAAAAAGAAACAATCGAGACACTATGATCAGAACAGGCCAGATAACTAATAAGATGTGATAAGGCGTCATCGACATTCGGATCACTAGAAAAGTCGGGCAAATTATTTGCTGAGAAAAAAGCACCACCAAAACACTGATATTATCGGTTCAGGTGGTATATAAGATAAGACATCATTAACACTTGCAGATCAGGAAAGGTTGGGCGGTTTAAAACAAAAACAACACCATCAAGACACTGAAATATAATCAGAATTTATCAGAACAGATCAGACACTAATGGCAAGCAGACCAAGAGTGGTCGGGCGACCTTAAGCTGAGAAAGAGACACCATCAAAACACTAACACTTTCTGATCGGGTGATTCAAATCATCAGATAAGACATAATCAAAATGCAGATCAGATCAGGCCAGGATATTAATTAGATCAGCCTAAACATGTTGGTGATGACAGGTGCTGATGCGATCAGATGATAATTAAACACAACAGATACAAAATGTATCTATATCGACACGACTGTCTACGCCAGGGGCATGGAAAAAGATATTATCGACACACAGGTCAGACCAGGCAAGCGGACTAACTGACATTTTCACTTTTTCACATGATCATAAGTAAGGCACAAACCTGTACTGGCACGTATCTAAAATATAAGATATATTCTTGTAAGATGAATAAACATGGTCACGAATGATTTCATCGTGTCGAGAGTTTATAATTTACATGATTTGGCAAAGATTTCTTTTCCTCAAAATTACACGTCAAAATTGTCTACGCTAGCTATCTCAACAGGCAGAAACATAATTAATGATAGAAAAATACCACCACTGCAATAAGCAGGCGTACATAAATTTACCACAAAATAATCAGTGTACATAAGGAAGCACATTGTATTCCATTTGGGCACTTTTGGTATAAAAAGCGGTTTGTCCATGTGTAGTCCATTATTTGTTAGTGTTACAGAAGTTTCAGAGGGACAAAGTGCAACTGATCGTGGGAAGTTAGGCAGTCAATCCGGATGCGTGCAACTTTCAGTTTCACTTCAGCTGGCAATTTCATAGCACCATCCAATGTTTTCTGACCCTGTTGAACTGTCTCTCGATGTTTACAAACGTTCTACCAGATATCCTTGTTGGCAAAGAGCCTGGTTAAAAAAACAAAAAAAAACAAACACACAGTTTTTGCAAGGATAACAAACTATTTCATGTGCATCGATCGATGTTTTCATTAAAAACAAAACACTTATACACCAGCCTCCAACAGACAAGCTGGTGGGGCTTATGAGGTCTTGTTGATAATTACTAAAGCCCCTTCGAAGATAACATTGTGGGGGAACCAGTGCATTTGTTCGAAGGACGACACAGAAAAATTGTACGAATCTCCGACAAAACAATATCATGAACCATTTATCGTTCTCTTACATAGAGGGATCATCTAATTTTTACACGTGTAGGTTGAACAACAGTAATGAGTTATTTTTCTCCAAAGCAGCTGATGTTTTATAATACCTCATTAACTTAATGACTGCAGTAAACAGCTTTCATAGCCGGGACGACTTCATTGTATCTAACAAGGACTTGTTCTGGTGCGTGCCCTTGCGTTGCACAGAGTTAATAGCGAGAACAACGTCACCATGTATAGTCCAGTAAATCTAGCCAAGTTTGGGGCTCAGCCAACCACTTACTAATTGCAAAAGAATGTTTTCCCATCTATGCAATTCCCCTGAGAACTACTTTTCGTAGAAAGGGTTCAAATTTCAAATTATGCAAATGTGAAGGTTAGTATGGCGTTTTGGGGGACAAAGGCCTATCTTAAATGCGTCGCAGTGAAGAAAAAATTATTTTGCAATAAGTGGTGGGCCAACCACTAATTTGACTGGACTATTAGGCCCATTACAGCACATGAAAACATATTAAGTGCAGTATACATAGTTTAATTTACAGCAAAGCTACAGAAGTGATATGCCTACTAATTGAAACATGGACTACATTTTGTCCTCGTTGGAGATTTCCTGTTACGCCTAGTAGGACAGTATTCAGTGGTTCTCCGATTTATATCATTTCACAAGTCTTTGGGTGCAGTGGTCATTCTACGGCGCGGTGGATATACTCTAAGGTGGGGTTTATGATATCCGGCACTTTTGGCCACAGGCCTTTTTTAGCCTTATCGTACGAGGTAGCAAAATTGCATCGATCCCGCATTCGTGATGTGACACTGTCAATTCAGTTCGTACCACGTGTACCTACGGCTTGTGGCGGTAAAGAGGCCGCGGCCAATATTGCTGTAGGCACTATTGGTGCCCGGCAAACAAAGTTAACGCCCACTCAACGTCCCTCGGACGTGATTTTAATGTTCAGAGCAGCGGCGTAACTAAGGTAATTTTTTAGGGGGGCACAAGGGGGGGGCACCATTTTTGCTAAGGGGGCACTGCTGGTAAATCAACTATAAATTAACATATATTAAATCGTTGCGGAACCCGCTGTTAAAATATATGATTCGAACTGCCTCTAGCTACCGTGCAATCTCGGTGGTCTAGTTGGTAAGATACTGCTCTAGAATGTCAAAGGTCATGGGTTCGAATCCCACCTGAGTAATATGCCTGTGATTTTTTTTCTCACAGAACTCGGGAAAGTACTGAGTATACAGTGCTAACACATACCGGTGTAAGAGTAAAAATCAAATTTAATATTCTTTATAATTATATACAGACCAATTTCTTATTTTTCTTGAACTAAGATGCCACTGTCGCACCTGCTTTGTTTAGTTTTGATACCCAAACTTGCATAAAAGTATAAATTCACTGTAAAAACCAATACAAACCTATCCAAATGTCAAATCTCCGATAAAATATTGATAAAGGGTAGACATTTGCTGTACAAACCTGTGTGAATATCCAATGTCCAATATCAAACTAGCTTTACTGTCATTCCTCGGGTTTACCATTGTATAATCAGTGAAAGAAAATAAAAAAGATAACTGCAGAGTTCAAATGAGGGAGGAGGAATCCCATCTGTTACAGTTGCGTTTATTGAATTGTTTGTGTGACTTAAAACCGGCATGTATTTCCAGTACTGTTGGCTGAACCGAGTCTTAAGTCATAGTTCCGTTTAACGGACGTGTCATGTTCACAGGCTAATGTATATAGCCTGAATTACCTGACTTATACTACGAGATTCCGGGAATGTTTTTTTTTTTTTTTTTTTAAACGACCCGCAGCCACAGGGTTGCATATACCAGTAAGTGTGCTGAAGGAACGGTTCTGCAATGGCAACAGCGCGGTTACTGTTCGCGTTGTTGATGATAGCTCTCAACCTGGTTGCCTTTGAAGGTGAGTTATTATGGGGTAATTGGCAAAGAAGGATTGCACGTTCATTCTTATCCTCGAAGTCTTGATTAAGAAAACATATCAAAACTAAGTAGTCACGTGTTGCTGATAACCTTTGCTGGTCCAACGGTTTAAATGCTGCCAGAATTTTGCACGCTCCTGTGATTGTTTGAACATTTTCTACAGCTAGGCTAGTGTAATAGTGAACAAGGTTCTTGCATCGTGCTCGGAGTATCTCAGGCGGAAAAATTTCTTGGAACATTTTTTACTAGGTTGGAATCAAATCTAACATTAAAATACCCAATCACGCATCACATTAGCATAGACTTAGCCTATTTATATTTTTACAATGTGTGATTAGTGGCACAGTTACGGAACTGTTCGCTTCGATAGGCGAACCAGTGATACATAAAAACTCTCGACTTTATACGCATGAGAAACTTAACAAAGAAAATGAGGCTTATCCGAATTGGCGGCTACGGCTGCAACGGCTGCTGCCATGGACATCCTATACTCCAATGCACACTGGACAAGGCAATCGAGCCGTAGCCGTAGCCGCTGATTCAGACACGGCCTGAGTTTAAAATGGGAAAATCGTGACACACCGGGTTAAAGCACAACATTTTGCACACATGTTTTAGGGGTCCCATAAAAGCATATTTGGGGGGGGGGGGGGGTTCCCGGTCTTTTATCTCAAGGTCAGTAAATTAAAGGGCTCATTTTTTTCCACATAGCTCTGCCTGGTGTCTGAAATAGAAGCTGCATGGTCATTTGTTATAAGTTTTAATGGTATGCGGAAGCGGACCTCTATTGGTGATAAATTGATAGGCAGTATTATAATGCCATATGAACTTTGACATCAGCCTGACCTTGACCTAGGTCACCCAAACCGGGCACCCTCATCTAGAATGATTTTATTGGACCAATAAAATAACTGTACACAATTTGGTACTTTAATCCAGCGTGTCACGATTTTGCCCCAAATTTGCCCCAAGCCACCGGACTAAGAAGAAATCCATGGAGATAGACAGTACACCCGCTGGTGCGTGCTTGATTCAAACTAATGTGAGCGAGGTTACCTGTCGACACCGAACAAAGAGATCCAGGTGTTACCGCTTGGGCTAACAGAAGGGCCCTTGTGGGGTATGTTACACATTAGAACAAATCATTCTTCAACCTACAACCCACAACGAGTTCTTTAGAAAAGGCTTTAATAGAACAACAACAGCAGGACCCCACAAACCAGATCCGTAATGTCTTCTCTACTAAACACCTGCCAACTTACTGGGTACTTTTAACAATGGAACATGCTACCCCACAAGGTTTTCTATGTTATTTTGATACCTCATCCCCACAGAGACTTTCTTCAGAAAAGGAAATAATAGAAGAACAGCATGACCCCACATACGGTAAGGGTGGGCTTACAGGAGCGCCCTTGTGGGGTACTTTTAACAGTGGAACAATGGATCCCACAAGAAAATTCCTTGTTCAACCCAAACCCCACAAGAGAGCCTCTGGTGTGTGTTGTGGTATGTAATAGGGACTATACTTTCCCCCGCGTAGTATTGTACACGTAAGAGGTCATAGGACCACTATTCTGACGTTGCAATAAACATGGAGACACGTAATCACTTCATGGTGGCAGCGGTGATGAAAAGAGCCTAAAATCCATCGAACCTCTGACTCCTAGTCAGATAGCCAATCCGACCACATACGCTGGTCCGAGCTGCACCACCGCACCGTACCACACGGAGCCTGCCGAAGCCTTACCACCACTGGTGATTGTACCAAACATCCCCGTGAGCTGGTGAGTCAACGCTACCTACCAAAGGACAAGTGAGAACGCATGACAACGGGAAATCCACCCCTCATCTAATCCCAGTAACTCAACGTTACGAGGTCGACCATTGACCAACGACAAGCCCCACCATCTAAATTCATAGCCAGTCGAGGATCAGCAGCTATACACAATACTTCAACAGTAACATTTTGGAATAACTCACTACCAACGTCCTATCCCCCCTCTTTCCACGGACAAGCCCAACCTCCGCGGGTAAAGATTTTTAAAAAAATGGCCAACGTCGACGTCCCGTGGTGCCAAATCTCATTAAGTTTCAACAACGGAGCCCGCCAACCCTCCCCCAACGCAAACAACACTGGACCCAGGATAGAACGGTAGAACTGCCATTGTTATTTCTACGGTACGGATATTCATCAATTATTGTTCGACCTTCTAATCGATTGCATTGTTTTGTGAACCTTCATAACTTTTTATAGTGATAAATTTCCGCCATATTTGCACTACTTTATCTCAATACAACACTGTATAGAAACATAGCTCCGTACGTAATGAACACTCACGTCCAATGAGTCGACCCTACGTTGACGCTCATCCAAAATGACCTTTGACCTTATTACTCCGACCTCGGATCCCACTTCACAGGATTGTCTTTGAGATTACTCCGCAGACAAGCCGGAAACACGCATCTCCAATTTGCACTTTGGAACTGGACTTACTACATCCTGAAAACGAATAACCTCCTGTGGATAATGTTGAACACTATTGAGCTATAAAAACATTGTTATATTTGATTACTGATTTTCTGTTAATATAACTAAACAAGTATTTTGCAGGTAGTACATTATAATTACATTACTTGATCCGCATTCCTGACTGCACCCAGAAAAGTTATTACATTTTAATTCCTCAAAGTTCATCTCACTTGTATTACTTTACACATAACTCACCTGCCCTTTTCAAGCTTTTTATTGTTCTTTTTGTTTGAAGTTTTAATTACAAAATAACATAATTTTACCCTCCCCACCCTCAACCATGGCGACATTTCCAGAGATCAAGTGGGGTGGCAAAGACAAAGCAGATGAATTTAAGATATTCAAACAACGCATGGAACTCACCTTCCTTGACCAAAGTATCACCGATCAAGCAAAACGTGCTGTGAAAATCCAAATAGCTGTTGGGAAAGAGGGCCCCAAGAAGATAAACTCGTCCGACCTTTCTCCTGAGGACCAACTAGACCCATCCAAACTATGGGATCTCTTTGAGAAACAGCTCATCGCTTGGAAATGCTGAGGTATCGACAAAAAGATGATGAGTCCCTCGACGAATTTGTCAACAGATGCCGCCTCAAGTCACATGAATGTGCCTTCAAAGAACTACTACATGGTGGAAGAAAATATGAAGCGCTTACAGCAGGAAAGAAATGCCTCCAGTCACTAGATAAAAAGACACCAATGACGAAAACATCCGTCGATGCCATAAAACCCAGGAAAAACCCTGTGGCAACTGCAGCCTCAACCATCCCCCGAGGCGATGTCCAGCCTACCAGGACACATGCAATGCATGTGGCTCCAAAGGTCATTGGGCCAAATACTGTCGTAAAAGCAAAACACCAGAACGTAGGAAAGACAAATCAACTTACAGACGGGTCGAGGCCGAAAGCTGCAACGTGAGAGATCAACGAGCCGGCGACCCCAAAAACCCCACACGGATGCAAAAAAATGTGGATGAGTACACACTAGGACGAAACATACGATGCCGTCTACCACATGATAACCGTCTCCAACCTCAGCATGGACTCCTCCCACCAACATAGCAGTGAGGCATACACCACACTTGATGTGACATGTCCAACCCTTGAGGGAGTGCGCCGCTTAAAGCTAAAAGTGGACACAGTAGCAGGAGGCAACACCTTACCCCTCCGGACAATCGGACAAATGTACGGAGACAATTGGAAGCCCCACATCAAACCAGTGGACATAAAGCTAACAGCCTACAACGGCACCGTCATACCATGCCTTGGTAGCATCGATATCCTGTGTCACTATAAAGATTCAGAGTGGTTACGTAGCAACTTCTACATTGTGGATGTACCTGAACCCGCAATCGCCGGCCTTCCCATTGCCGTGAGCTTGAGGTAGTCACCATTCACTCTACCGAGGTGTCCGCTCAATAGCACACCACGGATAATTCAAAGTCTACAGCTGGGCCACTCCAACCGACAGTGGTGTCCACGGAGCCACACCAACTGAATAGTCGACCTATCAACTCAGTTAGCGAACTCAAAAAGCAGTTTCCAAACCAGTTTGACACGATTGGCAGTTTCAAAGTTAAAGCGAGCCTCCATCTGAAAGAAGGTGCTGAGCCCACCATAGATGCACCACGGAAGTGCAGCGTGCACCTTAAGCCAAAAAACCGACTGGTGTAGTTCCATTACTAACAGCCTGAAGCAAGATGGTTCCATCCGGGTCCGTCTAGACCCGAAACGACTAAACCAGAGTCTCAAAAGATGCCCTCACAAGATACTAACCCTGGAGGAACACAACCCTGCATTCGCCAACGCCAAGTATTTTTCCAAGCTCGATGCCAAAGCTGGGTACTGGGCCGTGCACTTGAGGGAAGACTCGCAGGAACTCACAACATTCCGGACACCTTACGGACGCTACTGCTTCCAACGCCTACCTTTAGGACTCTCCATCAGCCAGGAAATATTCCAAGAGTGCATGGACAACATCATAGCACAAGTGCCAGGATGTGTCGGTATAGCCGATGACATTGCGGTTGTCGGCCGAACAGAGAGAGAACATGACACCAACCTCATGCGCCTCTTCGAAACAGCCCAAAAGGAAGGTATTGTGTTCAACAGTTCTAAATGCCACATTAAGACCAAAGAAATCAACTTCTTCGGGTCACTGTACTCTGCATCCGGTATCCGACCTGACCAGAGTAGAGTCGAAGATATGCAAAGCCTTCCAACCCCACAGGATAAGGAGGACCTACAGAAGTTCCTGTGCATTATCACATACGTCTCAGCATACATACCCAACCTGGCTGACCGGGCAGTAACCCTCAGAGAGATCTTGCAGAAGAACGTGCCGTTCGTTTGGCAAGAGGACCACCAGGCTGCTTTCAAAGCCCCCAAGTACTCAATAACAGCAGAAGCAAGCCTACAGTATTTTAATTCAGAAATACCCACAATCCTTGAAGTGGACGCCTCGCAGAAAGGCCTTGGAGCATGCCTTCTCCAAAACGACAAACCGGTAACATTCGCATCCAAAAGTCTATCTTCAGCACAGAGATCTTACTCCAAGATAGAGCGAGAGACCCTTGCCCTTGTTTTTGGAATAACAAGAATCAACAACTATATATTTGGCAAGGAATTTGGAGTCCACACTGACCAACAAACCTCTGGAGATCATATAAAAAAGCCGCTTTCCAGCGCACCTCCACGTTTGCAACGACTGCTGATTAAGGTTCAGGGCTATAACTTTGATGTCCACTACAAGCCTGGACATACCATGATCATATCAGACGCCCTCAGCAGATTGCCAAACCCCAGCAAAGCTGATGACATATCACTTGACAATTGCTTGTAGATAGCCTGTATGTCGCTGAAGGACCAGAAGTCCAACAAATTGACCTCCTTCATTTTGGCAAGACGAAGCAGACAGCCCTCCAGGACGAAACTATCCTTGAACCTATTCTCTCTGCACTCAGTCAAGTGATTTACACAGGGTGGCCGGACACCATCACGGAACTACCACGGGACCTTAGACCCTACTGGTTGACAGAGACGAGTTGGGACTATCAAGTGGAGTAATCTTCGAAAGAAAACAGGTTATCATCACGACCACACTTCAAAGCGACATTCTACGTCAACTCCACACAGGCCATATGGTGATAGAAAAAAAAAAAGATGCCTCGCCAGAAAATCAGTCTACTGGCCAAACATCAATCGTCACGTTGATGATCTCATCAAATCATGTCACTTCTGTCAGGAAAACCAACCCAAGCAGCAAAAGGAACCCCTGGTGCCCATGCCATCCCTCCTACACCATGGACACAACTTGGCACGGACTTGTTTGAGATTGACAGAACTACATACATCCTCATTGTGGATTACCATTCAAAGTTCCCTGTTGTCCAGAAGCTCTGTACTACAACCACTGGAGCCGTAGCGAACATTACCTTGCAGACATTCAGCATGTTTGGAGCACCACGTGAGATTATTTCTGATGATGGACCCCAATTTGTGGGCAAGCAGTACCAAAACATGTGCACATCCTGGGGAATCAAGAGCACTACGTCCTCACCAAGATACCCTAGCTCCAATGGTCTGGTGGAACGCGCTGTCAGAACAGTCAAAGCCCTACTAAAGAAATCTCTGCAGTCAAGGCAGAACATTGACATGGCGCTATTGAACCTACGTGCAACTCCTGTTGATGCCAAACTGCCATCCCCGGCAGCGATATTTTTTTCCAGCTCAGTTGCGGCAGAACCAACAGAGGGCGCTGTTACCGAGGGATTTCATCATGAAAGAGATATGAATAATGCATGTCATAGGTTATGAATAATAAAAGCTGCATAATGCCTGTCATCGAGCGCATTGCGATAGCTAGCTATACTGACTGTACAACTAACTAGCGTTGCTGAAATCCCTCGGTAACAGCGCCCTCTGTTGGTTCTGCCGCAACTGAGCGGGAAAAAAAATATCGCACCCGGGACATTCACAAACCTGTGTAGCCAACCTAGATCATATTAAGTCCAAAACCCCGAATGACAAGACACTCAGGCGTAACCGATCACATCTAAGAGAAGTACAAGGTCAGGCATATAAACCATGCGTGCCTAAACAAGTTCGGGTCACAACAGGCCTGACAGTTCTAACACCCAGAATGACGATACCGCCCAAAACCAACAACCACCCTGTTACCACGCAACCACCAAACATAAGCAGACCCAACACCACACCTACACAACGCGATCTGGTAGACCCATTCATAAACCAACTCGCTACACCACATAAAAGCTATCCAAAAAGTTGCTTGGACACTTTGTTTAGTTTTATCAGACAGATTTTATTCTGAAGTGGTTTATTTTAAATGTTGAAGTTACACTGTTCCAGTTTTTTCATTCCTGCTTAAAGTTACATTAATGTTTCATTTAAAATGTTGCCTATTCACATGCACCTCTTAGGCTAGCCTTGTCCAAGGCTCTTTACGCAAGCACCCCGCTTTGAATTCACCATGTAGCATAACAATACTGGCACGGTTCTGCAGTACTTGATACAGTATACAGTATACTGTGGGGGTCGAATCATGGTTTTTCAACCTCGTACCAAAAAACGAGGCCGAAACAGAGCCTTGTTCCCACTGTAAACGGCAGCGTATGTTTTTCTTTATCATTGCGCAGGGATTCCAGCGCTAATTACGTATGCTGGAATCAGATGTTGAATATTCACTTCCTGTACTGGGCGGATTGTCCAATCATAAAATCTCGCTATGACGTAATGATGTGTGTTTAACCAATGAGCTTACAATCTGATCTTTTTAACAGTGGGAACAAGGCTCTGTTTCGGCCTCGTTTTTTGGTACGAGGTTGAAAAACATGCTTCGACCCCACGGGATACTGTATATTAAGTACTGCAGTATCGTGCCAGTTGTTGTTATGCTACCTGGTGAATTTAAAGCGGGGTGCTTGCGTAAAGAGCCTTGGACAAGGCTACTCTTAGGCGTACCATTTGCATCAATTAGCAAAGTTTTATTCCAGTTACTGTTGATGTTACAATTTTAAAGTTACTATTTACAATAAATTTCAGACTCCTAGACACATCTTTGACCACCTGAAATTGTACTTTTCAAAGGAAGGGGGATGTTGTGATATAATAGGGACTACTTTCCCCGCGTAGTATTGTACACGTTGGATGTCATATAGGACCACTATTCTGAGGTTGCAATAAACATGGAGACACGGAATCACATCAGTGTGAAGCAAGGAACATTGCCTTCTCTGTTCCACCCAACTGGTTAACTGTCACGATGCTCTCAAAAAGAATTAATGTAGTCAGCCCATGAGGAGACTCTGTCGATTTTGTCTGGGATCATCATTGGTTTGCGGTTCCCCGCGGAAGACTCTAGTTTTTCAAGTGAAGATACACAGTTGCCGGTCCCGATTGCTGATGGCAGGTGGCCTTCTCACCAGTATGTTGGGTCCCCAAGTTGGTCCAGACGACGGGCTGCCTTTTGACGGATGGCCTCGAATTTGCTACCCTGGATTGTGCAGTTCTGCCTCGTTGAATTGTATATGCTATGGCTCCTATCAATGCGAGATCTGTTCCTTCGGGTCACTCTAAGCGGAACTGTTCCGGGGCTCCGCCCCATGAAATTGTGCATGACGGTGTCTATTTCCGGTTACCACTCCAAGGGATCCCACTATTGTTTCATAAAATGTTGGGAAGGTAGTACATTTTGCTCTACCAGTCAGGCTCCTAGTGGATGATATCCATGCCTACATCCTTACGGACCCTGAAGGGGGTATATCAGCCGCAGGAGTTGGTTGCAATGTGCCCTTAGTGACTGTTGATTTGGGTCGACAGCCCAAATCAGTTAAGTGATCGTATCCCCCACCTTGAAGTGGCTCTCCGGCCTTGTGCTATCGGGCGATTTTTGTGCTTAAAAAATACATGTTGCCGTGTGTAAGCAAGTCATGAATTGAGACCATGTGTGACCGCGAAATACATTTGATGATATTCAATTTATGCATCAAATAGTGATTTTTTTATAACATGCTCTCCACCTAGTGCTAGTAGTAAGCCTGGTGACATAATTTCTGATGTCCAGATCCAGTCCAGTCTACCCACTGATCATTTTGCTGTCATCACATCAATCAACTTTGTTGGACCTAAAATCCCAAAAAGCTAATCACTTCCAGGAAGCTTCGGAGCATGGACATAGCTTAGTCGTGACATCGTGGAATCTTTAGCATTGTGTGAAGTACCGCCCTGTCCCTCGGAGGCTGCAGCTAAGTATAATGAGTGTTTAGCCAATCCGCTCAACAAGCATGCACCACTTCAGACCAAGGTTGTAACTGTGATGCCCAATACACTATGATACACTGTGGTGTGTTTGCCTCCTTCATTAAATGAAGGAGGCAAAAAGGCGGTGCGCTGAACGGCGAATGATTAAATCAGTTTTGTGCATTAATGGAGATTTGTATGAGCAGGAATGTCAATCTTACTACGAATCTTTGTTTGAAGCAAAGTTTAAATATCTGAAATCTGATAAGGCATAAGCTGACACTAACAGCTGTTTTATATTGTGAAGAGACTGTCTTGTCTAAAGCAAGCAACAGCCTTTCATGACCACCATTCTGATGTAGATCTTGCCAACAAGTTTGGCGAATTCTTTGAAAACACGATCAGCAGGATTGTCTTTTCTTTTCCAGAGCCTGTCGAATCCACCTTGATGGCAGTGCCTTCACAGCGTGGAATTACGTTGAACTGAAACTGTTCGCATTTCGATCATTTTTTCGGAAAATCTAGTGAAATTGCTCATTAAATCACTGCCTTCCAAATCTTGCAGCTTGGATCCACTTCCACTTGGCTGGCTAAGGCCTGCATCGATAAGTTGCTACCTGTTATAACTTGTATAATACATTTATGACTCTCAACTGGTGTGGTTCCCGATTCCTTCAAAACTGCTCATATTGTTCCTCTCATTAATTAAAGAGGCAGAGTCTTGACTGCAATGGCCTAAAGAACTACTGGCCTATTGCCAACCTTCCTTTCCTTTGTAAGGTTCTTGAAAGACTTGTTGCAGCTCAGCTTATGACTTACCTGGATGAACATTAGTTGTTTCCACGGAATCAGTCGGCTTATTGTCACCTACATTCCACTGAAACAGCGCTGGTGAAGATTAAAAATGATCTCCTGCTATCTGTAGACAAAGGGCATGAGGCTGTTCTTGTTCGCTTGGACCATTTAGCTGCGTTTGACACGCTTGATCAATATGCCCTTCTACGGCATCTGGAAACTGATTATCACATCAAAGGGACTGCTCTGCAGACGTGGGTCAACTCATATCTTCACTGTCTTAGCCAGATATATTATGTTCCAAAACCTTCCCACTTTACTCATGGAGTGCCGCAAGGCTTAGCCGTTGGCCTATAATGTTTATCCTGTTTACTGGCCCTTTAGGGAGGATTATAAGCTCTAACAGATGCATACAACTTATAGTATATGCTAACGACACTCAAATATACATAACTGTGGCACCCAATCAGCAGGTACACGACGTCTTGCAGAGACTCGGGAACTGCGTTAAAGATGTCAAGACCTGGTCAGCAATCAATAAACTTCAGCTTAATGAACTAAAAACGGAATTGCCAAGTCTCATCCTTAAATCAGGAAGTGTTCCATGCTCGGAGAATTTGTGGGATCTTGGAGTTACTATTGACAAGAATCTCACCTTCAACCCACACATCAAAATCATCTGCCGCTCAGCTTCATGGGGCATGAGTAAAATTGGAAAAATGCGCAAGTATCTAGATCAGACAGTCACTGAGCGCATCGTATGCTTTTGTTTCTTCTCATCTGGACTATTGCAACGGGTTACTGGCAGGTCTTCCAAACTTTCACATCACTCCTTTGCAAAGAATACAAAATTCTGCTGCCAGATTGGTTACCTGCACCAAAAATCAGAGCACATTACACCCGCTAAAAAGGCGCTCCCTTCACTGGCTTCCAATCCACCAACGTATCTGTTTCAAAGTTCTGCTTCTTGTGTTCAAAGTCCTTTATAAATTGGCACCAGTATATTTCCAAGATCTATTGGCCCTTCGATCACCCGACGCATTCGCTCTTCTTCCACCGCTCATTTTCAGCTTCCCCGGGACCCCGCACCATGACACGCTATGGTGGTCAGGCCTTTTCGCTCATAGCTTCAACACTTTAAAATAAGCTACCCACACACATTCCAGCGGCACCTTCATTGGATACTTTCAAAACATTACTTAAAACCCATCTCTTTTGTCATTCTGAATAGTCTGGTTTTAGCGCTTAGAAACATACGTATTGAGCGCTCTATAAATGTTGTAATTAGGTGTTCGTGCAATATGTGCACGAACACCTCTTGTTATTGTTCTGTTTTTTTCTCCATCTTCTTCTTCTTCTTCTTCTTCTTCTTCTTCTTATTCTTCTTCTTCTTCTTCTTCTTCTTCTTCTTCTTCTTCTTCTTCTTCTTCTTCTTCTTCTTCTTCTTCTTCTTCTTCGCCCGCGACACTCTCCTTTCGGACTTGCCATCACTTGATCCCGTAGACTCGGAAGATCTCGATGACCAGCTACTTCCTGAAGAACTTGACCTAGCAGCCAAGCAACTTAGCAACAACAAAGCGCCCGGTCTTGATGGTCTCTCTTGCGAGTTTTACCAATGTTTTTGGCCTCTCCTGAAAAATGACTTACTCTCCGTTTTAAACAATGCCGTTGCCTGTGGCAGCCTGCCTCGCTCTTTCCAAAGAGGCGTAATTTCCCTCATTCCAAAAAAAGGAGATCTCTCTGACGTCGCAAACTGGCGCCCTGTATCACTCCTCAACACCGATTATAAGATTTTTGCTAAGTTGTTGGCCAACAGGCTGAAGAGTCACATGCACTCGGTGATTAATCATGACCAATCATATTGTGTTCCAGACCGTTCAATTCATGACAATATCCTTCTCATTAAAGATATCATTAATTGTTCTAATTTAAATGACACTCCTCTAGCTGTGCTCAACCTTGATCAAAGGAAAGCTTTTGACAATGTTGACCACGATTATTTATTTAGTACCATGAGAGCCATGGGATTTGGCGACCGGTTCATATCTTACATACGACTTCTGTACAAAGGCGCCGAAAGCCTTCTCAAGGTGGGCGGCTCACTCACCACACCTTTCTCAGCAGAGAAAGGTATTCGTCAGGGCTGCCCGCTTTCTGGGCTGCTGTACTCAATAGCCATTGAGCCCTTGCTCAACACACTTAGAAATCGTTTAGGAACCAGTGGTTTCCATCTCCCTGGTACCGATAAACATTGCCAGGTCTCGGCCTACGCAGACGATGTTACAATCTTTGTCACCACCAATTCTGGGTTTAGTATTGTAGACGATGTATACAAACTGTTTAATAAATCCTCTGCTGCCTGCCTCAATTATCAAAAATCTCGGGGCCTGTGGGTCGGGTCTTGGACCGGCAGAACCGACGAACCCCTTAATTTCCGTTGGAATAACGAGGGGCTTCCTTTCCTCGGAGTTCACTTAGGAAACACCAATTGCTACCTCAAACAAAACTGGACCGCTTGCAAAAACAAACTCGGCAACACTCTTTCACGCTGGAAAGGTATTGCTAACTTTCTCTCATACAAAGGTAAAGTTCTCATCGCGAACCAACTTGCGGCTTCCAAAGCCTTCCACTGTTTAGCCGTTTTATCTCCCCCCGACAAAGTCCTGAGTGAACTCCAGGATATGCTCGTCGATTTTGTCTGGTCCAATAAGAGGCACCTCCTTAAGAAAAAACTTCTTTACCGTAAACCAGAGAGGGGAGGTCTAGGTCTAGCTTGCCTCCAAGCACGCGTGCTCACCTTCAGACTCTCTCTCATACAACGTTATCTAAATCTTTGCCCGCATCCAGCGCACACAATGATAAGTCACAATCTTCACAGATACATGAGCCTCGATATCGACTTTCAACTTTTCCTGACTCAAACTTCGTCCAAATTTTACACCAGCCTTCCTTGCTTCTATGGTGAGCTTTTGCGTGCTTGGAAGGCGTCTGGAGCTCGAGTCGAAATACCACCGGGCTCCATCAACCATGTTATCAATCTTCCTCTCAGTAGCCCTCTTCTTAGCGATGGAGCTGACGATGATGAGTTTTTCCCCGCGCGACTCTCTTCGCACGGGATCACGCTTGTGAAACACCTCGTAGATACAAATACCGGCACGTGGAGAGAAGCAGACTACTTCCAGTCCCCTCTTCTTGCTCTTCATCGACGCTCTATTCGACTCCTTCAACTAGATCTTCTGCACTTCCATAGTAAACTCCTCCAAAACTTTCCGCTCATTTTCAACGAAAATGGTGTCCGTCCGGCAAGGTTCAAGAACAGCTCCTTTTATTCAGCTCCTCAAGTCAACTTTTCACTCTTATCCAATTCCAATGGACTCAACACCTCATCCAAACAAATATACGGCATCTTCAATGATAGAGTCAACGCACACCCTCCTCAAACTATCACATACTGGCACGAATCTGGATTGTTTGATCCTTCCCAAAGCATACAATGGGAAGGAATCTACCAGCTGCCGACTTCAAAAAAAGAAGGAGACACTCAATTCAAACTCCTGCACAACATTCTACCTTCTCTTCCAGTACTCCACCATCTGAACCCTGACATATGCTCCTCCTGCGGCTGGTGCGGGGAGAGGGGAACTCTGCTACATCTATTCATCCTCTGCCCAGCTATACAACCCGGTTTAAATCTTCTCTACGCACTTCTTCATCGTATTTTTCCAGATCTGAAACTCAACTTCGACCTCTACTGGACGCTCATCCCGTGCGCTAGAGGTCGATGCAAAGGGGCAGTACGCCTATCAAACTTCCTCATCGTCAGCTTCAAACACGTTATTTACTGGCTCTACAGAACTTCACGCTTCTCCGATCCATATATAGTTTGGCGCAGTCGCCTGCAACAT